>VZSF01003272.1:28607-52654 GCA_013398295.1 Chionis minor | reverse complement strand
CCCTTCCTGCGCCGGCAACCGTGGAGGGAGCCCCGCAGGCAAGGGGTTAAGCCCCGGCCCCCCCCCCCGGGGGATACAGGGCCGGCAGGCAAGTGGTTAACCCATGGGCGACCTGTGTGTGTCCCCCCCCAAGACCCTTGACCTGGCTCTCAAGGGTAGCCCTGCTGAAGCCCCCTCCCTGGGACCCCCGTCCCACCCAGCCCGGGAAGGTTTCTTGCCCTTTCCCGCAGGACACCGTGGCTCCCGGTGGGACCTGTCCCCCCCCGTCCCGGCCACACAGCCCCGGCCCCCACTGGGTGCTCGCATCGGGAATTCGGGGGGCTGCAGGGTATAGGCTGGTGGTGCCCCCCGACACGGCCCTGGGGGGGTGACAGCACAGACACCGCGCGTGGACAGATGGACACGCTGTGCTGGCACAGACGGACACAGGGCCCGGCTGCCGTGCCCGGCACACGCGTGTGTCCGTGGGGCTTTGGGGCGTGTTTGCGGGCGTTCGGGACTCTGCGGTGCTCAGGGGTCGGGGTCCCCATCCCTCATCCCCCGCCGTGGCATGGATGGGACACTGCTGTCCCCTCACGCAACGCCCACCGCCTTTTCGGCAGGGAGAGGCGACTTCTGTCCCCTGTGCCAGCGTCGCTCCGGCCAGCCCCACAGCACTGCCGGGAAGCAGAGCAGGGTCCGGGCAGGAAAACTTGCCGTGGGTGCCCACCCGCGGGTGTTTGTCTGTCCGAGAGGGGCTGGGGTTGTTCTAACAAACCGCCGCGACGGCATCGCGATAGCGCGGGGCCGGGGAGAGGGGTTGGGACCGGGGTCGGCACTAAACGCCGTCGCTCGCTGGGACCCGAGAGCAGATGAACCTTGTCACTGAGATAACGTCTTCCCCGGCAGCCATGGCGTGTCCTGCGTGTCCGACCTGTCCTGGGCAGATTTGGGTCTCTGGGGACCGAAGCTGCCGCGCAGCAGAGCCTTGTGCTGGGGGGTCCCGCGGCCGGCTGGCAGCGGGGCTGTGGGGGCAGCCACGGGGGGGGGGTCTGTAGGATTTCACCCCGCTGGGTGCTGATAAACCTGGGCTGAGGGAGCAGCACGGCAGGTGATGGAGCGGAGCTGGGTGCTCACCCCGGGGGACCCCCACCGTTAAACCCCGACAAAGTTGGTGGCGGAAGAGAGGCGGCGAGAGACGCATCGCCCAGGGAGCCGTGAAGGAGAGGGTTTCGTGGGAAATGCGCAAATAAATACAAAGCTGTGCTTCTTTCCACCTCCGCCTAATGATTTCCAGTGTTTCACGCAGGGTTGCGGTGCCAGTGAGGGATGCTGCCCAGGAAAAATTACAGACCGTGGCCGCGTATTGTTCAAGTCTCAGTTACATCTTGTGAGAGGTACCTTCAGCATGGAAAACACTTGACTTCCAAAGCAAATCTGGAGTAATAGATTTTAGGGGTGAAAAAGGACCATTAGCTCAGCTAATGTGATTTTCTCCGTAGCACAGACCAGATAATATCACTCAGTTACTCTCCTATTGAGCCAATAACTCGTGTTTGTAATTCATGCAATTTCCTTTTAGTTCAATTTAATTTTGTACAGAATCCATTCTGTTGACACTGATACGGTACCTTTTCTCTTTTTTTTTTTTTTGAAAGCCCGCGATTTCAGAGGCTTTGTGTTAAAAATAGCTGCTGTCCTTTGACAAACGTGGGCAGGGGCTGAAGACAATTTTTGAAATCGTTTGCTAGTGACACGTTTTTTACCAGCATCTCCCTTCGTGCTGTTTATTTGTTTCATTCACGACTGGCAGAGCCATGCTGGGGCTGGGGGCTTGCCCTCGGCATCTGATCTGGCATCTCGTGCCGAAGGCCAAGATCCCGTTGGAGCAGAGTAATAGGACGAGAGAGCTCAAATTTTTAAAAGTCCTTTTTTCCTCTCCGATGCGAAGCTCTTCATGCCGTTGGGCAGCTCCCCTCCTCTGGCGTGCCTGCCTCGCTTTTTTTACCTCTACTAAATCGGAGCACCCAAACCACCCTCCCTGCCCCCCCCCGGAAAGTCCTTCTGATGAGCAAAGTTTGTTCCAGCCAGGGTGCAAGATGTCCTGGGGGGAAATAGCTGGACATTTGTCTCCCTGCCGAAATGTCCATTTTCCGCGGGGGTGCCGGGGGAGCTGTGCCCTGGCACGCGGGGCCGTAGGGAAGATGGAGCAGATCGTAAACTTGTTATGCGCTGGAGGGGGTTTTGATTTCGTTCATGGGATGCAGGGGAAGGGTTTTTCTCTCCGTGCAGGGGCACAGTAAATCTACTCTTTCAGTGGGTTTATTTTTACATTCGTTGCTGGCTGGTGGGCTCCCCGGGCGCTCGCCGGAGCCGATCGCTCGCGCTGCCCGTCGCCTTCCCGGAACTGAGACGCACCGGGGCCGAGCACCCGTTACGTGCCCGCCGTGGGACGGGGTGAAGGGCGGCCCTGGGACCCGGGCGCAGGGTGCTTTGCCCTCCCCAGGTGAGCGTTCAGGGCTGCTTTGGGGGGAGGGGGCGGGGGGGGGGGCTGCGATCCTGCCGCTCCCGGGCTCGCAGAGTGCCGGAGGTGGGCTGGGATGCGGGTCCCAGCTGCGTCCCCTGGACGGAGCATCCTCGGGGATGCAGGTGTTGGAAGTTCGCTGGCGAGTGGGCTGGTGGAGTGAATCCCTGTGGGATATGGTGGGCTGTGCCGTGAACAGCCGTGGGATGCTTCACTCGCTGCCGGGGGAGCCGGGTCACCTTTGCTGTCCCCAGCCCTCGGCGCAGCCATGGCCGCGTGTGGATCCCACCCGTTCTCCAGCGTACGACAAAACCAAGCAAACTTTGAAGGATTTTGGTGTGGTGCTGGCGGGCTGGAGCCCCAGCAGCGCCGGTGGCTCTGCTTTTGGGGGTCCCTCGCTGCAGATCGGGGTGGGTGGGGGACCCTCAGGGCCAGCAGAGCTGCAGGACAAGCCCGTGAGCCCACGGCCCGTGGCTGCTGGCCGTCCCGCACGAGCCGGCGTGGAGCGCGGTGAGCCCCGCTTTTGTCTGCCCGCCGCGAAGCCGCGTTCCTGCTTGCTCCAGCTTTATCCCATTGTAAACACTTACCGCGGTTTTGTGTCAGGCCGGCTTTGTGCGTGCATGTGTAATTGCAGGAATCAGAAAAGCTTTTATTACCGAAGCGACAACCTTTAACAGGCGGCTGTGACCGATTGTAGGGACGTGCTGTCAGTACAGCTCCGCTCTGCTTTGACAACCCTGGAAGTTCCCAGCCACACTAATCAAATGCGTGCCGTTTATTTTCCTAAAGAAATACATTTATTTAAAAAAAAAAAAAAGTCAAAATCCACTGGCAGGCAGGGCAGTCGCTACCTACAGCCTGCGACGCCGTGGAGAAAGCCGGCTGGCCTCTTTTGTTCTCTCCTGCGGCCACGCTGCTGAACGTAGCATCGCTACCAACTGGGAGCTGGGAATGAAATAATTTCCTTTTCCCTCAGCTAGAAAACAGCGATGGGTCCAAGCAGCCTCTTTTTGTGCGTCTGACAGCAGCCTGGTCTGGTAGCGGGGCTGACGGAGGAGTTGTGCTTGGCGGGAGGGAGAGCCCAAAAAGATGGGTGGCTCCGGGGTCAGGCGTTCCCCGCCTGGGGGGTCCCTTGCAGCGTTGCGGCCACCCCTGACCAGCCAGGTTTGGGCCATCCCAGGCCCCGCTGCTTCATTTTTCACAAACTTCGCGGAGGTTTTGGTTTCGTTGCACCGTGGGGAAGAAGGTTTGGGCCGCTCAGAAGTTTTGCACGATGCATCACTAATTTCCCACCCCGTTTTGACCCGGTAAAGAACATGCAAAAGGGAAATAAATTAGTGCCGCCTGTGACGGTTCTGCTGGAAAATATGTCAGTGCCTTTACCCCACCCCGCGCCTTTTGGGGAGTAACTTCAGGAGTGAGATCCGCTCCCTCACGGAGCTGCCGCTGGCCGGCCGTGCTGCCGGGGATCTCCTCGCAGCTGGGTGCTGCCCGTGCACGGCTGAGAAGTGCGTGGGCTCCTCCAGCACGGGGAAAGTTGGCAGGGTCTGAGGCATCAACTTTTGGAAAATTTTCTGCTGCTTGGAAGCCCTCCCTCTCTCCCTCCCTCCCACTCCGTGTCCACCTGCTCCAGGACCACATGTCCCAAACTGGAACCACTCCAGCCTCAAACAAGGGCTCTTGGTCTGCCCGGTCCCACCAGCTCGACGCTGGCAGGGAGGGAGGCTGGGGAGGTGCCGGGGGGGGGGCCGGCTCCCGTCAGAAACGTCCCAGCGGCGTGGATGGGGCAGTAAAAATATGAGTAAGGGGATGTGGCGGCTGAATCTGCTTCAGCAGAGCATCTGTGTGAGCGCGGTGGAGCACGTGGTCGAAGCGGAGGGCAGCGTTGGGGGGCACAGCCTCACCCCCCTCCAAGCACCCTGCGCCCCGAACGGCCCTGCAGCTGCTTTTAGCTCAAATGTGTTGGTTTGGGTGTTTTTTTTTTTCAAGGGGAAAGCTGCTTCTGCCAACATTGTACTGGAGGGAAGCTCCTTCCCCTGCCTTCTCGTCCCACTCCTGCTTGCAGCCCTTCAGCTGAAGAATGCAAATTGGGAGATGGATCTGAAATATTTGAAATTCTGCCTCTCCATAATTTAATGCTCCATTACCACCCAGGCCTGCTGGAGGCATGTGACCATTATAAAAGATGCAGCGTGGTGGCTGCCGAGGCCGGGCAGCCTCCCCCCACCTACCCCCAGGTGCCTTATCAGAGAGGAACGAGATAATGGGGCTCATCCTTAACGCTGCCTGCAAGGCCCCTGCGAGCACCCACTAGCCCAGGCCAAAATCTGCTGGCCCGAGGTATTATTTTTTAATTCTGCCTGGTGAAGGCAGCTCGTGGCAGTCCATTGTCTGTTGGGAGGAAAGAGGATAGGATTATAAATTAAATATAGCAGAGAAAATTAGAAGATCGTTGGGGCAGCAGCGAGCCCAGGGAGGGTATTTATCCTCTTTGCCGGTGTAAAATGGGGTTATCAGTAGCTGGGCTGAGCCAGAGTCTCACAGAAGGAGGAGAAGGTGTAGAAGCAGGTAGGTAGAAATGCCTGATGCCATTGCCAGCACCACACAGCAGCTTCTGCTGCCACCATGGTGCTGGGGCCGCTGCCATTCCCTGCCACTGGGGCCCATGTGGCCACCGGGTGAGAGCCAGAACCAGAAACTTTTTCGCCATGAAAGTCAACCTGTCTGATTCAGCGGGGCAGGCAGTGCCGAGCGCGGCGTGGTGGGGGCATTTCCCAGCAGAGACGGGGCTTTTCACACCGCCGTGTTCTGCGCCCGTCGCGGCGCTCGTCACCTCCGGCGCTGTCACCAAGCGCGGCTCCTGCCCTACCGCCTGGGTGGGTGTGGGTTTGCAGCGAGCAGCCCTCATCCCCCATGGTCTTCCTCCCTTGTTCTGGCTGGGTGTTGATAGCACGGCACGACTCCGGGTTGCAGCCTTGTTCCGAGCCTGGAAAACCACTTGTTTGTAAAAGCTGAGCTGGGCGGTGGTGCGGGTCGTGCCGGGGTGCGCAGAGCTGGCGGTGCTGGGCAGCACGACTGCTCCGCTCCCCACGCTGGCTGGCGAGGACACCGGGGGCCAGTCCCCCTGGGACTGCCACTGGGCGACCTGCATCCCTCCTGCCACCGCCCCATGGCTGGCAGGGTGCTGTGTCCCCAGCGTGTCCCTGCGGGATGCAGAGGGGAGAAGCTGCCCAAGGTTGGGGAGAGGACAGGAGCGAGGTCTGTGAGGAGCCCGAGCTCACGGCTCATCCCCGGTGTCCTGACGCCGGTGACACTGTGGGTGCCCGGAGGCCACTGCAGCAGGAACCGGGGAACACGCAGAGCTGGGACAGCATGGCTGCGGGGATGAGGAGGGTGTACACGGGTGTGCAAACTCCACGCTGGGCAGGAGGGTCACCCCCCAGGCCCCAGCAGCCCCCTCTGGTTCACCCGCTAACACCCAGCTGCTGTGGGAAGGGGTTTGGCAACCCTGCCCTGCCTGCCGCCTGCCCAGGAGGGCGTAGGGGAATGCCAGAGCCCGGCTTATCTTTTGTTGGGAACAATAGAGGGCTTGGCCCTATTGTTCTACCTTGCACGCCCAGCCGGAAAGCGAGTCCCCTGGGGCTGGGACTTGCACACGAGTGTGCCTGCCTGGGCAGGAGGGGATTTACCGGCAGGGACAAGCAGGGCTGGCAGGGGCCATCCTTGCCAATCTGGGCTGCCACCTGTGGGCAGCTCCGCAGGTGAATTCCTGACATTCCCTGCTCGTATTCCTCGCCATGACCCAGGGATTTCAGCAGCTGGGGTGGGGGGGAGGTTAGTTTGGGGGAAGTCCCCAGGGCTCCACCTGGGCAAGCTGGAGGACCCATCCCTACCTGCGCAGGCTGCGGCATCGGCAGGGGCAGAGCAGTGTTTGGCTTTCTTGGAGGCTCCCGCGCTGTGATTTGGGTCACTGGCCTTTGGGCTTCCCTTACTCTGTCCTTCCAGCTGGGTCGCCTAGGGTCTGTGGGTCCATCCCGGGAAGTGGCTCAGGGAACACGCGTTTTTGGCAGGGGTTGTATGTGCGTGTGTGTATTTTTCAAGCAAAGCTGGTTGTTGGGGCTGGAGGTGGCTCTTGGTGCAAGCGCACAGCTCGAAGCCGGCGCTGCCCCTAAGCACCTTGGGCTGCAAACCCCAGCCCTGCGGTCCCTTGCAGCCCTCCTCCTTCCTTTGTTTAGGGAGGCAAAGCAAGGCTGACCCATCCCCACGGGGCTCCCAGCGCCGTCGGCCCGGCAGCTGCGTGGCTCCGGCAGCCACGTGTGACTTTGCCAGGGCGGCCGTGAAATGCCTCCGGTCCCTCTCATCCTTCCCGTGCTGCCCGAGACCCGTCCCACGGCACAGCTGGTGCCTGCCTGCGTCTGCCTGCGCAGGCAGAACAACTGTGCTGCCCACAGCTCCGCTAAGCCGCGATGGGGAACGCGCCGGGACGCGGCACATGGAGGCAGGAGCTGCCAAAGCCCCTCTCTGGAGGCAGCAGGCTCAGGGACGCCAGGGGAAATCAGGATACGGGATGGGGGGACAGGTGCCACCGGGCACAAAGAGCCCCTTGTGCGCTGGCGCGTGCTGCGGGACACGGGGAGCCCCAGGCTGGCTGGGGGCAATTGGGCACCCCCTTGCAAACGGGGAGGGCTGACAGCTTCTTGCTGGAGTCCCTCTGCCCTCCTCTGTGCCGTGTTTTTGTTGTGCAATGGAAACTATCCCGGTGGGACAGTAAAAGCTTCTTCCCAAATCTGTCAGCTGCCCCCAGAGGACAGGAGCCCGGCCGGGAGCTGCTGCTGGATTTCGTGGGCTGCCGTTCCACCGAAGCGAGAGGGGAGAGGAGGGGCGAGGTGTGACCCCAGCCTTGGAGGATGGTCGTGGTTTGGAGGGTCGGTGCCGCTGGATCCCCTTGGATCCTGCAGCGGGATGAGGTGGCGAGGGGTCCCCCACCCCCCAGAGCCCGAGCTCTCTCCCTCAGCCCCAATAATGGTGGCGAGAAAAAGGGCACGGACCAGACCCCTGCTTCCCCCGCTGCAATTTGGCTCTTGCAGATGTGGGACCTGCCCCGTTAACGTGACCGGTGGCCCCGGGAAGTGATACTGGAGGATGCTCTGGCTCGGCCACGGAGCGCCGGGCAGTTGGGAGGTGAGCTACCTCCCCAGCCAGGAACATGGAAGCCTGAACGCCCACCCTAAATCAGGGGTAACAGCATCAAAGTGACCACGGCTTACACTAAAGAGGGGGAGAAATCTGGCCGAAAGCGTTTTCCTTGGGGGTCTCCATGCAGACTCAGCCAGGCATGACCCTTCTGAGCGGGGGCGCAGCAGGAGCGGGGTCAGGGTTGCCATTAGTAAGGGCTGTGACGGTTTGGGGCAGATGATGGACGGCTACTGCCACCGAGCACCCGTCCTTCAGGCTGCTTTTTGTTTCAGAGGGAGGTTTTCCGATGGCCCCGGCGGCTGGCGGGGCAGCTCCCGTCATGCCAGCAAAAAAAAAGTAAAAATCTGTTGCTGAAATGTCAAGTGGCCCCAGCAGCTGGAGCTCCCCCCTGCCCTGAATTTGGGCAGCAGCTGGGGAGGGCGAAGTGGCTCCACGGAGCGTTCGTCCCTCCGTGTCCACGCTTGGGTGCGTGGCCCTGTTTGCTGCAGCTCAGGATCCCCGTGCAAAAACACCCTGAAGGTTTCCGGGGTGCTGCCGGCTGCGGGATGTGGGGCGCTGCGAGCGGAAGAGCAGCCCCATGTTTTTCGGCTGCGTGAGAGGCACCGGTGTCGCTTCGAGCATCCTTTCGGTGCTCATGTGTGTGCCCCGCTCACTCAGGGGGAACATGAGTGCAAACCAAATGGGACGTCCCCCCCCACAAAGAAGAGCCCCCGCAAAGCCTGGGGGCACCTGGAAAAATAACGACATTAGTGGGAGGTGGAAAATGCTACGAGAAGCTCAACAGGGGGAGGAGATGACAGACATGGGCCGGTGCCATGGGATGGACCATGGGGCCATGCCGAAATAGCACCAGATCCTGGTGCTGCAAAGCTCACCTGTTGGTTCCTGTGGCGTGGTGCATGGAAAAAGGGTTTGGAAAGCTCTGCCCGCCCCGCAGCCCCAGCCCGGGAGGTGCAGGGCAGGTCACTGTCGAGGTGGGTGAGCCCTGTGTCTTTTTTTTTTTCTCTCTAAGCAGGAGAGGAAAAGGGTCAGATGTCTTTGCCCCCCCCCCGTCATGCGATAGGAAAGTATTGTTTACGAAGCAGCCGAGTCAAACGTGCCCTCCGCTCTGCCTGGAAACGCTGAGTGAGTGAAATTACACAAAAACGACACTGAGATTGGCCTCCCTGATAAGCCTGAGGGCCGCTTTTGGGTGAGGGGAGGACAGAAACTGCGAAGAAAAGGAGGGAGACGTGCTAACCGCGCTCCCTTACCTCGCCGTGTCGTGCCGTGCCGTGCCAGCATCACCATGCTGGCATCACCGTGCCATCCCACCGGGGCGGGTGAGTTGTCCCCGTCCTTCTCCTCCTGGCTCTGCTGGCCTCCTGCTGCACGGGGAGGGGGATTCTTTATTTGCTGCGAGTTTGCTGATTTTTAAAATTCCTTTCCCATAATTGATTGATTGGTTGACGCAAACTGGTTGAACTGGGGCATGGGGTGATGGAACGAGCAGATGCCTGTGCTTGGGGTGGTGGGAGGGAATTTGGGAGCAGCCCCCAGGGACCTGCACCGGGTCCTGGGGACCTGGTGGCTCCCCCGACCACCCACCATCCTGGGGAGGGTCGGCTGCTGCTGGCATCAGTGGGACTGTGGGCCTGATCCAGCCACCCCGGGGTGCTCAGCACCCACGAGCTGGGCAGGTTTTTTGCTGCCCTTTTTTTTTTTTTTTTGCATTCAGGCAAAGCCTCGTGCGAAGGAGGAAACTTGTTTTAAAAATTGTTTCTGATGCAGAAAAAAGGAAAGAAAGAGTAAATACCCATTCCTCAGGGTTCCTCCCTCCTCTTGCTTCCCCTACGTCTTCCCTTGTTAAAGTGCTGAGATATTTCTGTCTTCCGTTGACGTGTGATGCAGGGGAAGGCAGGAGTGGCAGAGGAGAGGGATGCGATAGGAAGGAGCTGGGAAAATACTAAGATTGTGGGGTTTGTGCTTTTCCCTGGAGCGTTTAGACCTGTGGGAAGGGGATTTTCTTCTTTCAGCGCTTCTCCCACTCGGAGCGAAGCGCTCGTCTCTCCTGAGCACCCCCTTGTCCCACCGCGCGCCCCCGGAGCTGCCCGGCCTTTTCTTAAAGATGCTTTACACCATGTAACCTTCCCTGGAAAAGAAACCTGTCTGCCTGCAAAGCTGGAGACGGTGCAAGGAGATTTTTTTTTTCCTTATCGATATGCCTTCTTGAGTGGAAGAAAAAAACAAAACATCCTGCAGACTGTCTAGTCTTGAGGCCAGGAAACGGGAATGACCAGCGCAGGTCCCCGGCCATCACGTGGGCTGTCGCTGGGATTGTTCCCGCGCCTTTTTCCTCCGGGATTTGCACGGTTTTAAATAATTCCAGCGCGACGGAGTTTCCTCCGCTTCCCTGATGAGATCATTCCCCGTCTAATAAATCTCGGGGCCAGGAAGTTCCACCTGAGGTTCAGTTTAATTTTTCCCCTACTTAAAACCATCCTATCGCTCATCCCAGTAAAGGAAAAATGTGTTTGGGTCGTGGCTGTGAAGGCGGTGGCCCTGTGCCAGTTTACACCCGGGGAAGGATCAAGCCGCCTCTTTGATTTTTTTGTTTGGATAGTTATAAACCTACTGGCTGGGGTTTTTTTTTTGTCTGCATCCTAACGTGGCCAGGCTCACGGGAGGCGGCATCCCTGGATTTTGGGTCGCAGAGGCGCAGCCGGGCGGTGGAGCGAAGCCCTCGTGCTGGGGGGCAGCGTGGGCAGGGGGGCATCCTTTACGCCAGGGCAGGGAAGCATTTTGCAGCGATGCATCCCGCTGCCATCTCGTGAGAAACCGGAGCAAGGTGTTGAGAACGCCCTCGGAAGCACCGTGAAACCAGCAGTGAGCTGGAAATTGTTAGTAAGGGGCAGGGGGGGCCATCAGGAGGCTGGGACGTGGCCCAGTTTAAACGTGCGCCGGGCTGGATCAAATGGATCCGTGTACCCACAGGGAAGGTGTTGTCCTTGTCTCATCATTACCAGGGGAGGATGCGTTCTCGCGTTCCCGCCCAGAGCATCCCATGTGTCCAGGCTCCATCACCGCCTCCTCAGGTCCGGCTGGTCCCGAGGCAGAAGCCAAGGCAGGACACAAGCCCCGAGGGGGTGAGTTGGATTTCGGCAGGTGGGATTATTCCACAAGACTTAGAAAAGCAGGATCTGAGCCTCTGAGGGCAGAGCTGCCCTCTCAGGACCTGAGCTGCTGTATTGGTGCTCTCATGAGCCATCAGCTGGTGCTCAGGGACAGCCTACACAGAGCTGGGATCTCCTGGTGTCCGTAGGCAATGGAGGGCACTGAGCAACCCTCATCCTCCTCTTCCTCCTGCAACAGCCTGAGAATACATCTTTTTTTCTCCCTGTCTTGCAAGTGTTCACTTAAGTGAATTTAGTGATTTATACGGGTTATTTTCTCTCTCTCCTCAAGTTTTGAATAGCGGGATTGATCTGATTTCGCCCTGAACCTCTGAAGGGCTTCTCTGCTGGCATGCATCAGGGAGATATGCATTTCATTAGCAGCCCTGGATGCGGCCTGGAGGCCTTTGAAGAAGGCAGGTTGGGGTTTTTTTGGATAGAATTAGTAAATGCTATGCTAGCTGGTTGTAATTGCTTTAGGGGTCAGATCTTCCAAGTGCCGTGTGGTAACAGGAGACCTGCCTTGCTGCTTTTCATCTTAGTAGATGGAGAATTGATGCTCCCCACCCCCAAAGAGCCGTAACGTGGCAGTGCTGAGGCTGCGGCAGTAGGAACTCTGCCAAGGGCAAAGGGGGGGATCCCAGTGGCACCGGGATGGGACTCCGAGGCCCTGTCAGAGAGGGGAGAGAGGGGACCTGGGTGGAAGGTGGGGTGCTCGGGGTGGCACATGCAGAGGGGTGACTCCCTGCTCCTTCCTGCGCCGGCCGTTCCCGTGAGTTTCTGTGATGCTGATGCTCTCACTGTACCGTCACCACTTTGCTCTGATCCTCTAGAGACGTTTCTGGAGACCCTTATCGTTTGGGGGAAGAGAAGTTGCCTTTAGGGAACTGAAGGTGGACGGAGGATGGACAAAGACCAACCTGTTTCGTGTGGACAGTGGGAAATCCCAGCTCCTGCTGATGCCAGAGCTTTTTCCATGGGACCCCAAGTCTTGTTAGGATGGAGAGGAACACTTGGGGTCTGGGGGGGTCTCTCTGGGCTGGTGAAGCAGCCATCCCTCGGCTGCTGCTGGGCAGGATGGACCGGGCAGCTCACGTGGGCATCATCCTGCCCGCGGCAGGGCTTAGCACGCAGGGGCCAGCCTGCTGCCCAGTTCTGCGCTTGCTGGACGCTGACTGTTCTCCTTCTGCCGCCTGGGGGATTATGCTCCCAAAATGCACCCCCTTGCCCGCCAAAGATCTCCCTTCTCGGCGCTGATTTTTGCAGCTTTTCCGGCAACCTGAGCTCTCGGCAGCCTTCTGGGCAGATGGAGGTTGTGGCTTTCCGTGGGAGCGCCGCTGACAGGTAAGACATTGAAAACACGGCGCTTGAGGATGCGCAGAGCGTTGCCTGGCGCTCCCCCGAAGGCAGAGCACTTCCGTTGCCGCAGCGCCCTGGTTTGCGGGGCAGCACGGGTGGGCGCACGCCTGTGTCCCGCGAGCACCGGTGCTCCGAGCGGCTGCTCTCCGGCAGGGGCACGTGGAGCCGTGGCTCCCACGTGGTGACAGCATTTCTGGGGATGAATATGTTCAGCATCCAGGTGTTTTCTGGGTTTAAAACCTGCTTTTTCAGAAGCGGTCAACCCCGGGGTCTTACACTTTCTGCCCCATTTCACCTACAGCGTGTAGAAAACACGTTGGCATCCCCCTCCCTGCACAGCTGGGGGTGGCAGAGCCCGCATCCCCCATGGCTTCCTGCTTTCGCCTTCCCGGGGAATAGCCTGCCATCATGGGATGCTCCGTGTCCCCAGGGGATTATGGCAGCCCCGTGAACTTCCCGCAGCCGGGGCCGTTCTCCTTGGCCGTCCCTGGCCATCCCTGCCCGGGCACGGTGGAGGAAGCCATCCATTCTTTTATGTGCGAAGGCACGCCGGGCGGAAACGGCCCCAAAGTCTGGCAGGAAAGCAGCCCGCTTGTCTGGCAGGAGATGGGCTATTGTCTGTCCCGATGGCCAGCCGGGATTCCTCGGGCCCTGCTTGGAAGAAGAAAACGTCCGTGTGTGTGTGTCTTATTTTTTCCTCTGCCCTTTCTCAAGGGGGTGCCGGGGGCTGCGAGCGCTGCACGTGGCTGGTGCGTGCACGGCGGTGGCGTCGCACCGCCCCGGCGCTGGTCGGCGTCGCTGCGTTTGCTCCTGCGGCGTTTTCCCCCTCGGGGTTTTGCCCCGTGTTTTCCTCCTCTGGCTGGGTTGGTTCCCGGGGCCGTGGCAGCAGGATGCGGCCGAAGGGCGAGTGGCTGCGTGCGGCGTGGGATGGATGGATTTGTTTTGGGATGACTGGGAGCCACGCTGGGCTCCTGAAGGGAAGAGTCTGCCGTAACCCGTGAACCAGTAGCTTTCTGCCAGAACTGGGGAGAAAGAGGAAAATAAACCCGAGAGCCTCCCTTGCTGCTGACGGGCACGCGGGGCAAGGCCAGCCCGAAAATTTGGGCAGCCAAGCTTCCCCAGCCCAGGGCCGGCTGCTCTTCCCCAGTTCTGGGGGAGCCCTTTGCACCACAGTCCCCTGGGGTGGGATCGGCCCCGAGTCGAGGGGCAGGATCAGCCCCGAGGCAGACGCGCTGCGGTGCAGGGCAGGGATGCTCTGGAATGGGGCAGGGGTGCGGGACCATTCCCGTACTCACATCCCCCCTCCCGGTAGTGGTGAAGGCGGCCGTGCCGCAGTGCCGCTGCCCTGAGCCAAGCATCCCTGCGGCAATTCCTTGCGCCCTGGCAGCGCGGGAAACTTTGTGGAGCCCGCACAAGCGACTGGGAGGAGGCTCTGGGTGCCCGGGATTGGGGGGTCTCGGCATCTCGCCGCTGCTCCCCAAGCTGCTGCAGTGCCGGGCAGGGTGGGGGCTTGTTGGCGCCTTGGCATCCCCCGGCCTTTCACAAACGGAGCCGATAGGATCGGCTGGCAGGCAGGAAGGGTGGCACGGCCACCGGGAGAATTGCAGGACGTGCCGTTCGGGGGTACGAATGGAGAAAGAAAAGCTGCCCAGCAGCTGGCTGTCGCCATCCCAAAAACCTCAGCCCTTGGACAGGCTGGGCTGGAGTTTGGAGGCAAGGCAGGCACATTGATGCCTGCAGGGTTTTTAGGGCTTCGGTGCTTGTGAGATGAGCCCCCCCTCGTCCTCCCCAAAACTCTGCGCCCGGAGGAAGCAGCCCCAGGGGTCCCTGGTCCCTCACCGAGGACTCGTGGCTGCCCAGTGAGGCCGTTTTGGTCCTCCAGGCTGGCACTTTGCATCCCAACGCCATTCCCTCCCTTCCCCTCCGCCCTTCATTAAATGGGAAAGATGAAAGGCGAAGATATGTTACACTCCCCGTGCCAAGGCAATTGTTCCTGTCCCTATTGTCTGCCACAGGCAGCCCCGGAGCCCCGCACCTGAGCCCGCAGCACAGGGCTGCGAGGAACCAGCCCTGTAACAAGATAACGGCGCTGTTTTCTCCTTTTTCTTCTCTTTTTTTTTTTTTTTTTCTTTTTTTCTTTTTTTTTTCTCTTTTTTTTTTTTTTTTTTTTTTTTTTTGTTCGGCAAACCGTATAATAAATCCACAATGAGGCCCCTTTCAAACAGACCCCTATTAAAGTACCGGCCCCATTTTAAGAGTAAACTTCCAGTGGCACCGGGAGGTTGAGTACAATGGAAATGTGACCTGCCGGAGGAGTGGGACGTTGCTTTTGTCCGTGTCTCAAAGCGAAGGCATCGCTCTGTGCTGCGGCGTTGCTGCTGCTGCTGCCGGCCCATCGCCTGGGCATCCCGACGGCATCCCGGCCACGGGGAGGGAGGGCAGACCTGTGGCAGGGAAGCACTGAGCGGGGCTTATTTTACCTTTAAAAAGCCAAAAAGGCTGGAAGGAGGGAGCGGCTGCGCACCCACACTGCGGGTCCCGAGTTAGGGGAATGCCCAGGGCGAGGTGCTGCAGCGGCCATGCATTCGTGCCTCAGTTTCCCCACCTGTAGCACACGGAGAGCGCGGGATTTGGGGCAGCAAATCCTGCCTCGGCGGTCGTCGGAGCCAGCAGAGCCGTGGGCACGGCTGCCCGCTGGCTGCCCGCCACCACCACGCCGCTGCCGAGCGTGTCCGGTTCCTCCCCGGCCGAGGCGTGTCGAAGGCAGGCGATGGGCTTTTGGGTGGGTGCTGGCTTGTGCCCAAGGTTGCCCTCCTGGCCACCGGGGCTAGCCAAGGTGAGCCGGGGCAGGACGGGGCGACGCGGGCGGTGCCGCAGGATGCGGCAGACACCGGGCGATGCCGATGCCGGGAGGAAGCCCGCTGGCCCGGCGAGCGCGATGGTTTGTTGAGCGGAGGGCAAGGGAACTGAGATTAAAAAAAGCCCCGCTAAGATCAGAAAGGCTGGCGCGCACAGTGCCCTATTGTGGAGCTGTCACACTTCCCTTTACTTTATTGCTTTTGTCCAACACCCTATTGTTCCACTTCCTTTTGTCCCCTATTCACAACCCTGGCTTTTCATTACCCAGCCGGCCTTGTTGTTTTCGTTTCTTTTGTTTGAAGTTCCTGAGAGGAAGGTTTTATTTTCAGCGGTTTGATTAATTCGCAGCTTGAGCTGGGCTTTGTTTGTTATGTCATTGCTGCCCCGGCTCAGCGCCCCCCACCCCGGTCTGCACCCCCGGCCCTCATTTCGGGGGGTCCCGAGGAGCCGTCAGGGTGTGGGGAGGCGAGAGGGAGCCGAGCGCGCGGGTCCGGGCTGTGGGGTGCCAGACCCCAGGGAGGATGCTCTCCCCATCCCACCACGGCCCCTTCCCACCTTGGCAGCCCCTGTGGTCCCGCAGCCCGGATCTCAGCTCCTGGCAGGGGCTGGTGTAAATCCCTTCCGTAACGGCCGCCTTTTCCCATTATTCCTCCCTGAAAGGCGAGCGTTGGGAGGGCAATATTTGTTCCCATTCTTGCTGTGCAGCGTGAGGGTTGGTGGCCCTGAGAAGGCGAATCCCTGCGAGCCTGGCGGCCGCTGCCCCTGGCATACGGCTGATCCCTTTGCGGCGGAGGGATGGTGAGCTCCCGGCATGCCCAGCCCTCGCTCGGGAATACAGACCAGCCCTGGAGGCTGCAGCAGAGCTGGGGCTTTGTGAGGGACGTGGCTGTGACACTTGGTTTGGGGCAGTTAGTTCCCATTCATAAAATAAAATACCAGCTCTGGCCGTGCGTGGGGTCCTTGGGATGTTTAACACCCCTGGGGTGTTTATGGGGCTCGTGCCCCCTAACAGCTCGTGGGCACTTCTGCGGTGAGCGGCTGGCAGCACCGGGAGCTGGGCTGGCACCCACGGCCGTGCCGGTGAAGTTGGGGAGAGCCATTCCCCAGCGCCAGCCCCTCGTCCTGGCCCGGGCTCAGCCGGTCCCAGCTCCGCACCGTGCCGGGGACTCCCGGAGGAGCGATTCTGGTGGCCGTCCCAGCCATTGTTTGGCGGGGCCAGGATTTCCATTTCCCGTCGGAGCGGGAAACCTGCTTTGCCGCCCTCCCGGCTTTCTAGGCACGGCTCCTGGGGCGGTGCGGGGGGGCGGCTGGTGAGCTGGGAGCCGGGGACCCCCGGGGTGCTGGCTCGGCGCTGGCACGGGTCCGTGTCGTGGTGAGCCTCGGGGTGCTCTGCCAGGCTGCCGGGTGAAACGCGCAGGCATGTGCTCACATTGGCCCTAAATCCCGTGCCTTTAGGTCCCTTCCTTTTGGGCTTTGCTTTGTTGCTCCTTTCCCTTCACAGCCCAGAGTGTGAAGGGCTTGTTTTCCTGGGGGCTTCTGGCCACTGAGCCCCAAATCTGCACAAACCTGAGCTCAGGAAGCCAGGAACAAGGGCTCAGCTTTGCCAAGCCATGCCAAAAAGCAGGACCATTACCCCTGAAAAACCAGTAGCACAGGGCACTCCAGTATGGGGCCAGACTGGGAGCCTGTGGCCAGGGGGTGCCCCATAGCTCTGCTGACCATGGCCTTGTCGCCCCGTAGGATGTCCATGAGGAGCCCCGTTTCTCCCCACCTGGAGCTGGATGGAGCGGGCAGCATGGTGAACTGCACCATCAAGACGGAGGAGAAGAAGGAGGGCGGCTACGAGTCCCCACCGGGGGCTGCCCCCAGCACCGAGCCCCGTCCCGACGACCTTCCGGGGCCACCGCCGAAGGAGGGCACTGACCCCCAGGCACTGCCACAGGTGGGTGCCACGGCTGTGACAAACGCTGGTCCTGGCCGAGGTCCCGCTGGCCATCCCTGCTCCAGACCTGGGCTCCATCCACAGCAGAGGCGGTGGTTTTTTCCCAGGGAGGTTATTCCTCATCCCAAGGAAATGAAGGTGAAACCTGAGGCTCTGCCCAGGCTTTCTGGCTGTTGTCGACGCTCTTGGATCAGCCCTGGGATTTGAGTGCTTTGCCTTTGGCGTGGAGCCCCCCATGGCCCGTGCTCCCTCCCTTCAGCCTCCCTTTTTAATTGCTCTTGGGTTTTCTCTCCCCGTGACCAGCAGCCTCAGCCCTCCCATTCCGCGCGCTGCCTCCCGGGGGAAATGGGGCTCAGAGGAGCTGGACAATCTAATTAAATAATAAAAACCTCCAACAAACAAGTCTTTGCGGCATGAAGAGCAGAGCTGCTCTCAAGCCGGGCTGGGGGGAATGTGCCTGGCAGAGTGTGGTCCAGCACTCAGCTGGGCAGGGCCCGCTCCGAGCATCCCACTGGCCAAGCATCTCCTGCCCGGAGACCTGGGGATGTCCCTGTCCGTGGGATGTCCCCGTCCGTGGGAGCAGGTGCCAAGTAATGCTGTGTGTGTCGCAGGAGTCCCGCTCGCCCGCCGGCGATGCGCCGGAGCCCAGGCGCTCTGCCTTCGAGCCGGCCGTCAGCGGCCAGGAGAAGCTGGACTTCAACAGGAACTTGAAGGAGGGTAAGACAGGTTGCCGAGTGGCCTCTGGGTCTCCCCTCACTGCCTTTGGGCCTCTCGTTGCTTTTGCAAAGCTGTGGGGCGGGATGAACCACCCCGTGGTGCCGAGCCTCGAGCTGTGCTCACCTCCCTGTCCTCCATGCTCTATTGATCCCAATGCCTGCCGGCACGGACAGTGATGCCAACCATCGAGAAGTTACTGTCCAGCGACTGGAAGGAGCGGCTGCTGGGTCGGAACGCCACCGAGTCCAAGGAAGTGAAAGGTGACATCTCCCCCCCCAGCCACCCATCTCCACCATCCTCCTTCCCGCACCCTGTGCCTGGTGGCCTGGGCTGGAAACATGGCATTTCCCACCGTAGCAGGCAGGGAGGTGTTCCTGCCAGTGTGTGTTTAACCATAACATTAATTTGATTCATTTTTTGCGGGGGGAGCATCCCTGATGAAAACCTGCCCCTTCACTGCACAGAGGGGATGGTTCAGCACATGGGGATCTTTACGCCCCGCCCTGTGCATTAGCCATTCCCTGGCCATGCATCGCCCACCAGCACCCAGCGGTGGTGGTGATGCTCTTCACGCTCCCCAAGCTGACCCACAACCCCGTGGTTTCTTCCAGGAACCCAGGAGAGCCTGGCAGAGAAGGAGCTCCAGTTACTTGTCATGATCAACCAGCTGTCCACGCTGCGGGACCAGCTGCTGACGGCCCACTCGGAGCAGAAGAACATGGCCGCGATGCTCTTCGAGAAGCAGCAGCAGCAGATGGAGCTGGCGCGGCAGCAGCAGGAGCAGGTGGGCTCAGGTCCCCCGTGGGCAGCCTGCCCTGGGGAAGCGTTTGCCAAGAACCATACGTCCCTTTGGGAATCCCTTTGGGATTTGCTAGCCGTGGGTGCAGGACCAGGGCAGGGTCCCCCTGGGAGCGGTGGGGAGCTGGCTTTGGTGTTGGGGGCAGCAGGACTTGCTTTGTGCCTAGAAACCTTCCTGTTTTCTGTGCCCACCCCAAAGGCTTCCTGTCTTGCTCCCTGGTGCCAGGAAGATGAGGGTCAAAGGAGGTGGGAATTGGACTCCTTAAAATAATTAAACCACACTGGTTCATAGAATCATAGAATGGTTTGGGTTGGATGGGACCATAGAGATCATCCAGTTCCAACCCCTTTGCCATGCGCAAGGACACCTCCCACTGGACCAGATTGCTCAAAGCCCCATCCAGCCTGGCCTGGGTCCCTCCTGACTGTGCCCTCTTTGCTCTTTTCACACCTATTTTTCCCTCTCCGCTGGCCCATACGATGCCAAGGGCAGGGGTGACGCTCCCGGCACACACCGGGGTGGGGGTCACACTGTCCCTCCCAGCCCATTTCTCTCCCCGTGCCCCGGGAGGTGGCTCAGGGGCAGCTCAGCCACCCCGTGCCTGCCCTCCCCGTAGCCCTTGGGACCCTCCGCAGACCCCTTGTCTCAGTTTTGCCGGAGCTGGGCGGCTCATGCCACGCCAAAGCCCCGCCGGGGCCAGCTCGGCGCTGCCGTCGGTGGCGCTGAGCCCTGCTGTCTCCCCCCTGCCAGATCGCCAAGCAGCAGCAGCAGCTCATCCAGCAGCAGCACAAAATCAACCTGCTGCAGCAACAGATCCAGGTAAAGGCGGGGGACACCTCCCCGTGCCCCCCCTTCCCGTGCTGGGTGATTGCATCCCCCTCATGTGCTGGTCTCGTGTCCCCTCCTGGGGCCAGGCAAGGGGGTGGCACCAGCCCGTGGTGTCCCGCAGCAGTTATCCGGTCTCCCTGCTTCTCTCCCCCTCTTTCCTCCAGCAGGTCAACATGCCCTACGTCATGATTCCCGCCTTCACCCCCAGCCACCAGCCTCTCCCCGTCACTCCCGACTCCCAGTTAGCGCTGCCCATCCAGCCCATCCCCTGCAAACCAGGTGAGCGGCGTCCCCTGGGACCGCCCCAGCCCCGCGGGGGGGTGGCTTTGTCCCCCCAACCCCTCTCCCTCTGCTCCCCGCAGTGGATTACCCAGTGCAGCTGCTTCACAGCCCCCCTCCTCCCACGCTGAAGAGACCCGCTGGCTCGGGCCACCTCCAGATGCAGGTACAGCCCCAGAGCACCCCCATCCCCTGGGCTGAGGTGCTGGGGGGGGCTGCGCTTCACCGCTCCCCTTCCCCTCCACCGCAGGAGACCTCGCAGCCGCTGAACCTGACGGCCAAACCCAAAGGTTCCGACCTCCCCAGTGCCTCCAGCTCGCCCAGTTTGAAGATGAGCGGCTGCCAGTCCCTCACGCCGAGTCACGGGGCCACCAGGGACCTGCAGACCAGCCCATCCAACCTGCCTCTGGGTGGGTTCCCAAGTGCCATCACCGATGGATGGTCCCACACCCTCCCCTGGCCACCTCCCAGAAACAGGGGACATCTCTGGTCCCTGGGGTCCCTCCTCCCTGGGGTGGCCTGGGTGGGCACCTGCTGCTCCGTGCCACCCCGGGGCACGCAGTTGGGATTGCTGGGGTGGGATGGGGTGCTGCGGGGTGTCGGAGGAGTAGGCGCTGGCGCTGATGGGTGCCCGTGCCGTTGTTGCGCCAGGGTTCCTGGGCGAAGGCGATGCCATCACCAAAGCCATCCAGGACGCGCGGCAGCTGCTGCACGGCCACAGCGGAGCCATGGAGGGATCACTGAGCAACCCCTACCGCAAGGTGAGGAAAGCCCACCGGGTGGTCATCATCGCCCTCTCCGACCCCGCAGTCACCAGACAGAGCCGGGTCTCCGTCTGTGGGGGCTCCCTGGCTTGGAGCTGGTTCCTGACTCTCTGCTCTCCTGCAGGACCATGTCGGGATTGATTCTTCCCCAGTGAAGGAGCGGATGGAGGAGACCCCTGCCCACCGGCTGGACGAGGCTCTGTTGACCTGTGAGATGGATGGTGAGGCTGGCCGAGAGCACCGTGGTGTGACTCCCAGCTGGGTCCTTCCTCTGGCTCCTGACCTTGGCCGGGTTTTCCCTCGCAGGCTCACGGCACTTCCCCGAGTCCAGGAACAACAACCACATCAAGCGGCCCATGAACGCCTTCATGGTGTGGGCGAAGGACGAGAGGAGGAAGATTTTGCAGGCCTTCCCAGACATGCACAACTCCAGCATCAGCAAGATCCTGGGTGAGTGGTGGGGATGGCGGCGGGGAGCTGGGGCAGGACCCCCCTTCTGCATCCCCGCGGAGCGTCCGGCTGCTCGCTCCGCTCCTCCTCAGCCACCCACGCGCGGGTGATGCCCACCAGGATGATGCTCGCCCTGTTGTAGCATCGCTCTTGGAGGTGCCTGTAGCGGCACGAGCCTCATCCAGCCATCGCCTCACCCCGCGCTGAGCGCAGCAGTCCTGCTGCGGCTCTCGCTCGCGCCAGCCCTTCCCCACGGCCATGTGGCTATTAAAAGCGAGCGGTGCGGTCGCCAGCGAGCCCGTCGGAAGGGCCGGGAGCAAGCGTGCGGCGGCGCAACGCCACTGCGCCGTGGGTTACCTCCGGCACGCACACCTTGCTCTGCCGCGGACCCGTTTTAGCAACTCTGCTCGTTAAAGGTTAAAAAAGAACGAGACGAAACAACCGCCAAGGTTTTCCCTTTGAAGGAGCGTGTGGGCAGGATCTGCTCCGCTTACCTCTCGTGACTGCGGGGGCCGGGGGGGTCCGGGAGTGGGCGCTCTGCGGTGAGCTGCTTGCTGTCACGGTAGATGTCTGTGGTTTTAAATGGCTGGTGCGGTTCTGCCTGGGGAGCCAGAGCCGCTCGCTGCGCGAGGGGTGCCGATTTAGCAGGTGGACACCTGCAGACAGCCGAGCGGTCCAGAGCCGGTGAGGGTTGGTTCCTGTGTGCTCTCCTGCTCCTGGAAATGTGGGTCTGAGCCCGTGCAAGGGGCCGAGAGCGTGGGGAAGGAGCCGGTGGAGGGCGTCATGGGTGAGGGGCTTGCACCCCTCCGTGCCTCAGTTTACCTGGGCCCCCTGGCTCGTGGTGCAGGTGTGGAAGGGGGAGTTCCCGTGGGGAGGTGGGCCGTGCTAGCGGGAGAAGGACGCCCAGGAAAGGGGCACATGGGGACTCGCAAGAGGATTGTGGTGACGGGGGGCTATCTCTGGAGGTGAGCAGCCCCAAAGCCCTGCTCGAAGCCCGACTGACTCCATAGGCCCATCAGGATACTCAGGGCTGTGTCCTCTTGGCTGTTGAGCACCTCCAAGGATGTTGAGGATCTCCAAGCATCTCCAGCTTGTCCTTCTCTCTCCCAAACTGGACTCTGGTCCAGCTGCAGCCTCCCAGGTGCTGAGCTGAGGGGATTAATCCCTTCCCTCCACCAGCCTGGCCCCAAACCCCTCTCTCAGCCCAGCAGCTTTTGGGCCGTGCCCTGCTTTGCCCTCCTGCCCGGGGTGCTGGCGGCGATGACAATAAAGGTCAGCCAGTGGGGGAATGTGAGTCACACGCCGGCACAGCCTATTTTAGCTGCAGCACCTGCTCGCCATACCTTGGGGAGGATGGAAAGCCGTGGCCTGGGAGGTTCCCGGGGAAGGTCAGGGCTGGGGACCTGTTCCCGGTGTGCCAGGAGGGCTGGCAGACCTCTGCGGCAGGGGGCTCGCATCGCTGCAGCCACTCTCACTAATTCAGGTGCCGTTCGCCCAGGGGATGGTACGAGCCTTAATTAACTCTTGCGACGGCTATTCCAGCCGGGAGCCGGCGTGGGTCGATCACAGCGGGCAGGGTGTAAGCGTGCCCCGCGGCTCCTCTCTGCACAGGCTCCCGGTGGAAATCCATGACGAACCAGGAGAAGCAGCCCTACTATGAGGAGCAAGCCCGGCTGAGCCGGCAGCACCTGGAGAAATACCCCGACTATAAGTACAAGCCCCGACCCAAACGCACCTGCATCGTGGAGGGGAAGCGGCTGCGCGTGGGCGAGTACAAGGCGCTGATGAGGAACCGGCGGCAGGACGCCAGGCAGGGCTACTTGATAGGGTAAAGCTCCCCTTCTTCCCGTCCGAGGGGTCTCCGCCGAGGTGTCCGTGGGGTGGGTGCCCTGGGAGGCAGGGAGAGCACCCCGACGCCCCGGCTGGTGACCGCGTTCCCCTGTCCCGCAGGCCCCAGGGCGGCCAGATGCCCCCCGCCTCCTCAGACGTGCTGTACCAGCGGCCGGTGGGCATGCAGCTGACGCCCCCCCTGATGGAGCACTACCTGCCCCGCAGCATGGACCCCAGCATGCCCGTCATCGTCAACACGCGCAGCCTCAAGGAGGGCGATGGCGGTGACGACGGGCACTCAGTGGCCGACGGTGAGATGTACCGCTACAGCGAGGAGGAGGACTCGGAGGGCGAGGACAAGAGCGATGGCGAGCTGGTGGTGCTGACAGACTGAGGGGGGGGCTATGGGGGTGGTGGGTGGGGGTGGCTGCCACCAAAAAGGAGGTCAGAGCATCCCCCGATGGGATAGGACTCGGCCGAAGGGCTGCGCTGGGAGCAGAGGAGAGCTGCCATCCCGGCAGGCTGGAGTCGCCCCTGTCTGCCTGCACGTGGGTGCTGCTGGCTTATCCCATGAAGGGGGGTGACCGGCATTTTGGGGGGGGGGCAGCTGCCCAGGGATGGGAGCGATGAGCAGGGACGTGCGCTGCCAGTTGCATGGGGCTGTGACTGGGACGTGCTGGGCAAGCTGGCGAGGGCTGGCTGCTGCCGGGAGCGCAGCGCTGCAGCTCGGTCCTGATCCAGCGGCAGGGGGAGGCGAGGTCACCTGGCTCAGGGATGTGGGTGACGTGGCCGCTGAGCTGTCACCCCGTCCCAGCCCCCGGGAAGGGACTGGAGGATATCGGGGTGCGGGAAAACCTCCAGAGCATCTCCCAGCCCTCCGGCACCCGCAGGTCCCTTGCAGAGGGCTTCACCTGCAGTGGCTGCCAGCCCCCACGGCTGGGGACATGGGATGGGGGACACGCTTGTCCCTTGCTCAGCCCCATCTGACCTCCCTGCTGCGTTTCCCACTCGGTCTTTAGAACCTGCCAGCAAATTCCCATGGAGCCATTTTTAGCTCTCGCCTGGCCCGAGTACCAGCCAAAGGCTCCGAGGAGCCCTTTGTGCTCCTGACAGCTCTGGCCCACTTTGTAAATAAAGCGGGTGCCTGTTCCCCGGCTGCGCCGTTACCCCGGCCCCGCGCCGGCCCCTGCTCCGGGCACGGCCGGGCACAAGCTGCGGCTGCGGTGGGTACGTGCCCCATCCCTCCCTGGGCACCTCTCCCTCCTGCACCCCGGCTCCGCCAGCTGCAGGCTCCTCCTGTGACCTGCATCACAAAAAAATCACAGAGGGGAGGAGGAAAAATTACAGCAATTTAAAAAAAAAAAAAAAA
>VZSF01003272.1:17741-28596 GCA_013398295.1 Chionis minor | reverse complement strand
AAAAGAAAAAAAAAAAGAAAAGAAGGAAATAATAATTAAAAAAAAAACACCCCACCTTGCTCCGGTCAGAGCCTGGCCCAGGGGTGTTTGGGGGGACAGTGTGTCTGGCTCTGTGTGTGTGTGCACAGTGTCCGGCTGTGTGTGCAGTGTCTAGCTGTGCATGTACAGTGTCCGGCTGTGTGTGCGCAGTGTCTGGCTGCGTGTACAGCGTCCGGCTGTGTGTGCACAGTGTCCGGCTGTGTGTGCAGTGTCTAGCTGTGCATGTACAGTGTCCGGCTGTGTGTGCGCAGTGTCTGGCTGCGTGTACAGCGTCCGGCTGTGTGTGCACAGTGTCCGGCTGTGCGCAGAGTCCGTGCACCGCCCTGTGGCAACAGCCAGAAACAGGCACCGCGGCACCGGCTGCAGCCACAGGGACTTCCCCGAGGGTGCAGAAGGAGCCGTGGCTGCCCAGGCTGCAGCGGGGGGACGAGCCCTGCAATGGGGACCCGGCAGCAGACCCCTGTCCTCAGCCCCAGGGTGGGGGGTCCAGAGCAATAGCTGTTCCCGCACCCCATGGGGCTGCCTGCGGGACATGGTTTATCCAAGGGAGGGTCCTGTCTCCTTGCCCACCCAGCAAACGCCTCTCTCCTCTCTTTCCCTTCATCAGTGCTTTATTTATTCCCCCTCCCTGTGCTGCTCTGGCTGGGGCCGGGGTCCCTGGGGAAGGGGTGCTGGCTCCCAGGGCAGGATGGGCTGTGCTGCAGAGGGGGCTGGGAGCAGACGTGCCCGACAAAGATGCAGCTCTTCCTCTCTCCCTCTCTCTTTTTTTTTTTTTTTTTAAAGACTGTAAATATAGATAGAGCTTTATTTTGTTAATAAGACGATGAGTAACTTAACCTGTATATTTCACATACTTGTTTACAATTGTCCCGTTCCCACCCCCCCGCCCCTTGGCACAATAAAGATGACTTTTTGGAGCAGAGACCTGGGTCTGGACTTTGCCAGCCTGGGGGCAGGGAGAGCTCTGGGGACGCTCTCGCCCCAGGCGGTCAGAGCAGGGATGGAGGGTGCTTGTTTCCCCCTTTCCCTGCCCCTCTTCCAGCACAGCCCCCTCCTAAGGCTCCTTTTCCCTGCAGTGTTTTCACTTGTGCTGTTTCTCAGCTCTTTCTCCTGTCCTGTCTGTCCGTGGTGGGTCCCGGCTGCTCCCCTTCCCCTTCCCATCTCTCACCCCTGTTTTCTCGAGGTCTCGCCCCACGTGGCAGCAGATTTGGGGTTCAGCCTCCTCTGCCCGGTGCCCGCTGCAGCAGCCAACCTGCCCTGGCCAGAGCCGGAGCCCAGCAGAGCCTCAGGGAGGGGGGGAGGCCACGATGAAGATGTGGGATCAGCCTTCGTCACCGCAGAAGGTTGTTTTAAACCACAGGACATTGCTCTGGGACAAGGACAATCCCCAGCAGCGGCTGCCAGCAGGGAAGGGGCAGGGAGGGCTGCATGCAGACACCTGAAGGGACGTCAGCAGCCCACTCCACCAGGAATTTACTCCACCAGCATCTTCACTCTGGCCTTCCCCAGCACCTCTGGCTGCAGGAGAAAGGCTGAGTGCACCCCCAGGTCCCGGGAGTGCCGCCCCTGCTCCGGCACAAGTCCTGCACCAGTCCCCACAGAGCCGCCATCCTGCCTTTCCAGCTACCAGCAGCTTTTATTTTGCACCAAAACGAACACCAGATGCAACAACAGTCCCGGTTCTTGCTGGGGCAGGTTCCTGTGCCCGTGCGGAGGGGACGGCCGCCTTGTCCCCGTACCACTCGCCAGGCAGCCACGGCAGGGGCAGAGAGGTCCAATCCCACCCCTTAGCTGATGCACCACCACTGTCACGAGCTGGACAGTGCTCAGCGGGCTGGGATCAGCCTCGCAGAGCCTGTTGGGGGGGGAGCAGCCAAGTACTGACAAGGGATGACAAGTGCCCAGCTCAAGGATAAGGTCGGCTCCACTCAACCTCCTGCCAGGGTGTCCCACGCAGGGACAGAGCCACCAGAGGAACACAGGGATGGTGCTCTTTTGGGGGGCAGGACTGCCCGCCCTGGCTCTGGGGGAGACAGGGCAGGCAGAGCTGGGAGCCCCTTGCTCCGGCAGCGTGGGATGCTACAAGGGAAGCCAGGAGGCGGGAGCAGGGAGTTAATGGGAGGCTGGGAGACGGGGGCCAGAGCCAGCTACAGGCTGAGCACCCTGCAGGAGCTGCAGGCGCCCGCCACGCACCAGCCAAAGCCCGCTGGTCCCAAGCCCATGCGGCTCACGGCCGTTGCCTCCCCCTGCTGCTTGGCACCATCCGAGCCGGAGCACAGCACAGAAGAGGATCCCATGCTCCCTGAGCCCAGGATGAATTCTGACCCCAGAAGGGTGCTGGTTTTGGGGGTGGGAGCCCGAGTGGCACGGAGCAGGCAAGGCAAGAGGGGACAGAGAGAGCAGCAACGGCGACGGGCACGGTGTGTGCCTTGGGCAGCTGAAGCAACTGGGCAGCTCTGGGGGCTCCTGAGCAGACGATGGCACCCGTTTCCCCCCTCGGGGACAGCACAGAGGGAGCAAACCGGGTGCCAGGCCAAGCAGCAGCAGTGCCAGCAACGCACGGACCTGCTGGGCACCGGGGCCAAGCTGGGGCTCGGCGTTAAGGCGATGGTAAGGCTTCCTTGCGTAGGCAGGGGCCTCTCCGAGGCCGTGGTCCTCTTTAGCATCTCATGGTCCAGTCTCAGGTATGTCCAGGGTCTCCTTTAATCGGTGGCTGGGACAGATCTTCTCTCCCCCTTCCACCATCAGGACCTGCCCTTGCCCCCGGCTGGGACGGGGAAGGGGCAAGGGGGATGCGAGGGCTGTGGACGCAGCAAGGACAAAATAGCTCAGGGTCTCACGGGCCGGAGATGCTATTTAGAAATCTGCAGGGCTGTGACCACTGGCTTCATCTTGAAATACTGTTTAAACCTTAGCTTTGCATATCTGCGGAGAGAGTAGAGGGGCAGACAGTGAGACACTCGTGCCCCCAGCCCCCTGTCCCCTTGCCTCGGAGGAGCCCTCCAGCATGGAGAGATCGTTGGGATCCTCTTGCTCCAGTCATTTCACACTGAGTTGTGCTGGGAGCAAACGGCCCCCAGCCCCAGTGGACTCACCTTAAGAAGTTAAAGTCTATGGTAGAGTATTTATCCTGGATCAGGCCCCAGCATGCCCAGAGGAAATGGGATGCCTGCGACAGACAAAGCAAGGATGAGAAACGGGCATGGAGCATCCCTGCCTGTGGGATGAGTCGCTTGCTCCTCCCCTGGCCGGGTCCCAGAAGTCCCACAGCTGTGACGACAGGACGCGGGGTGGCAGCCAGCTGGGGCTGGCCCACATGTGTGTTTTTATGCGCTGCGGAGGCTGGTCCCAGCCCGGGCGAGGGATGCCAGCAGGAAGGATGCTGAACAGCCGCACAATGCGCTCAGGGTACCAGCTTCTGCCTTTGCAGCCGGGATGTCCCTCTTGGCAGATCCAGCCAGGAAACCAGCTGAGATTTTGCCCCAGGTTACCGGAAAAATCGGCTCCGCCTGTCCGTGACATTTACCAAAAAGGATTTCCTCATGCTCGGCTGCACCCAGGGTCACCCAAAGCCTGGACACCCAAAGCTATCAGAGACATGCTGTCCCTGGGCACGTGTCAGGGGCACGGTGGGCAGCCAGCGCTATCTTTGACCTTGCCCGAGGGCTCAGTTGCCTCCAAGGCATAGCCAGGCTCTTTTGGGGCAGCCTCCTGCCCCAGGTGCCCCCAAACGGGTACCTGCACCCCCATCCTCGCCAGCCGAGCTGCCACACGAAGCCCCGGCTCACCTGAGAGCAGAGGAAAACCCATCCCGCAGGCAGCCCTCGAGAGAGGTTGGCTCCTTCCCACCTGCACCACTCACCAAAGAAAACTTGTTCACTTGCACGTAGAGGGTCTCCAGCTCCTCCTCGGACACCCCTGTGCCTCCTCGGTCCCCCTGGGTGAGCTGCTTGTAGGCCTGCAGGTAGGAGCGCAGCCACTGCAGCTGGGTCTCCTTGCTGGGGTAGAGGCGATAATCCACCTCCTTCACGCCTGCGAGGGGAGCCAGGGTCAGCAATGCCGTGGGGGCAAGAAGGGCGAAAGGGAGGGGGCTTCTCCATGGCAAAGTGATGTGACCACAGGGTTCTCCCTGCGCGTGACCAGGTGTGCGAAACCCCTGCAGCTCCAGGCGTGAGCAAGCCGGGAATCAACCTGCGGATTGGAGGCACGCGCCTGGCGTGGTCCAGAGCTGGGCTCCTGCAGGCACGGCATCCCAGCAGCTCACCGCCGGCAGCACGGCGCCCGGCGCCAGCGGGGACCCTCCCTCGCACATCGCTCTAACCCCCGGCAGCCCAAGGAGGAGCTGCCCCATTTCCCACCCTGGGACCGGGGATGCCATTGCCTCCTCCATCCCCAGGGACTGGGAGACATCGGGGCATCCAAGAGCAACCCAGAGCGGGGAGGGGGCTTCGGTGCCGTGGAGAGGGGGCTTCGGTGCCGTGGAGAGGGGGCTTCGGTGCCGTGGAGCGGAGCCCAACTCACCTGCAAACTCATTAAAGTGGTTTCCGATGTCGAAAGCCTGATAGTTATAGCCGGTGTACTCATAGTCTATGAAGCGAACGTGCTCTGTGGAGACAAAGGCAGGGGCTGTGAGAGGGGCTGCAGACGGAGCTGCTGGCCCCCGGGAGGACGGCAAGGGACAGACCCCTCCGCCGGGCACGCGAAGCTGCTGCCACGAACCTTGTGTCCCGTCGTAGATGATGTTCTTGCAGAGCAGGTCGTTGTGGCAAAGCACGATGGGGGACCCCAGCTGGGAGAGCGTTTCCTTCATCCAGGCCAGCTCCTGTTCGAGCATCTCCAGGCTGGGCACGTCCTGCTGGAGGCTGGGGAAGGGGACGGGGTGGAATCACTTCTGCTCACGGGGAACCTCCCTCCTCGGGGGCAGAGGGGCAGCGTTGCCCCTTGCTTCCCTCCGTGCATGTTACAAACGGACTCATCAAGTGACGCGAAGCGAGGGCGAACGAGGCCATTTTTGGTGGGGAGGCCAGGTTTGGCAGGGACATCCTCCAGCGTGCTGCATGGTACCCAGCGCCCCTGGCAGATGCCATGGTGCAGCCTCAGCCCTTCCCCTCTCCCCATCCACCCTCCCAAATTCACCCAGTCAGCCATCGAGCCCCCCCGGCACTCTCTCCCAAGGCGCCCGACTAACCCCCGGGCAATGGGAATTTTTTTTCTTTTTTTTGGATTCTGCAGGGCATGTACCCCTCTCAGTAACCTCAGAAGTTTCAGTTCCAAGAAGAAAGCCAGTTAATGATTACCTAATTGGCTGCGCTGAAGGTGCAGGCTTGGGTAAAGTCTGCCTGCAGCAGGGCGAGGGCTGAGAAAAGCCCTGCGTCCTGCCACAGCTGCTTGGGGAACAGGTTAATTATTCGCTTGCCTTTGGGTTCATCCACCTCCGCCACCTCTTGGGGCTGCCCGCATCCTTCTCAGACACCCCGGCACTCACCTGATATGAACCCAGGCTCCCAGAAATGGGATGAACTGGTTTGAAGCGGGGACTGGCTGCTTTATACTGGGTTTCTAGCATCCCCTCCACCAACGCTAGCGGAACCTCGCTGCTCAGATCCCCACCGTAAGAAGGGCTTAAAACGCAGGCTAGATTTGCAGGGAGGAGGAGGATTATTACAGCGGGTGGGAGTCTGTGGCTCAGGCTGGATCCTGCCTGGGTGCTGTATAGACACAACCCAGAGCTGTCGCTGCTCTAACACGGCTCCAGGACCAGCAGGAGAGGTGCCTCCATCCCACCTGCTCTTAGGAGCTCGACCACGACTTTGCTCACAGAGGGATCATGATTCAGAAGTGGCCACGTGGCCGGATCCAGCCCCGACACCATCCCCAGCCCTGACACCACCCCCAGATTCCTGCAGAGGCTTTACCTGGGAACCGGGGCTCTTCCCCCCAGTCCCATATGGGGAAGTCTTAGAGGTGGGTGGGCAGCGGATGCCCAAGCCAGAGCCTGGCTCTTTGGGATCCCTCTGCCTTTACCTGGGGTTGGATACCTTTGGGCTGAGATCCGTCTTCACGAGGGTGAGGTATTTGTGCAGCTTCTGCCAGAGGATGGGCTTGGGGAGGCTCCCGTTGGCATGGATGGCGTGTACCCGGGCCATCTCCTGGGCCACCAGCCTGGAAAGAAACACGGATGCATGGATGAGAGGTGGTCATTGCAGCAGCGCTCCTCAAAACCAGCCCTGAGATGCCTTGAGGGGGATTCCCCAAAAGCCGTGTTTAAAAACGCGGGGCCAGCACAGCTGAAACTCCCCTCCGCGTCGGCTCCGAGCCCCTGCAGCATTTCCAGACCCTGGTTGGGTCAAACGCAGCATTCATCTTTCCAGGTAAAAGCCGCGGTTCTCACACGGTGCTCTTTATTCACCAAAACGCGATGCTTTAAAAGCACGGTGAGAAACCTGGCTGCAGTTTGGCCCATTTATCCCCCAGCAGCAGGTTTGTGCCCATCGGCGATGCCCGAGCACCGGTCTAGAGCAAAGGCGGCGAGGGGGAGAGCTGGAAACACGGAGCAAACCCCTTGCCGGATTCCCCATCCCGCATCTCCTCCCCGGACCTTCACACCTGAAGATGTGGGGGTCCCGCACGTGGTCGGGCCCCAGCGCGATGCCCGGCAGGAACTGGTAGCAGAGCCCATTCTGGAAGGCGCAGTAGAGGTCGGGGGCGCAGCCGTGGGCACGCAGCACCTGGAAGTTCCTCAGCTCCGTCTCCCGGTCCACGAAGAGCTCCGTCTTCCTGCCGTAGACGCGGACCAGCACCGCGTCTGCCATGCCCTCGTCCGTGTAGCAGGCCACGAGCTTGTTGGTGATGCCATCGGTGAAGAGCTGGAGGGGGAGAGGGGCGGCAGAGCCGGCGCTTGTACATCCCTGGGATGCCAGCCGGGCGTGGGGAAAACCCCCTTCCCACCAGCGCACCCCAGGGAGAAAGGAACGTGGCAAAGGAGATAACAGGCAAAAGAGAGCGTGAAGCAGCGGTGCCAGGGAAGCTCCTGCAGCAGATGGCATGAGTTTGCAAGACCTCAAGGCGCACGCACGTACTGGGGCTCCATGCGGGGCCACAGGCGCGAGGCTTCAGCTGCGCAAAGCTGGCGGTTTGGGGTGGAAATCCGGCCATTTTTCACCTGGAAGCTCAGGAATAGCTCAGGCCAGATGTGCCGCCAGCACGCTTGGCACCCGAGCGGCCCCGGGAATCGCTCCCAAAAGATCCGCGTAAAAACTTTTGGCACAAAATGGAAAAAAAAAAAAAAAAAGAAAAAAAAAAAAATCCAACTAAACCAACAAAAACCAACCAGCAAACAACACGGAGCAAACACCACCACCCCATCTCCTCCTCCCGACCCTCCCCGCGGGGCCGGGTCGCTGATAGGCAGGGACGTCTCTGCTGGGGACGTCTCGTGTCATTGCTCTGATGGCTCCTCACAGATGGAAAGAGAGTTTTGTTCTCCCGCCGCACCGGCTTGGCCGCCTGCCCGCACACATGCAGGGGCTGCCGCTGCCGCCCGTGCCGGGCTCCTCTCCCCATCCCGCAGGGAATTCTGCTGCCTCCGGTGCGCCAAAGGGGTTTGGGTCTCCATCGCCCCACAGGAGACCCCTGCCCCGTCATCCCCCCGTGCAGGGAGGATGCTCAGCCCCACGCAGGGAGGATGCTTGGCACGGAGGGGATCCTTTATCCCCTTTGGGTTTGGGGAGCCGGAGCAGGTGTGGTGCTGGTGGAGTGGGAAGGGGGGCGAGGACGCGTGCTACGGCAGCAGCGGTGCTCGGGGGTGGGACAGCTAATTTTAGACATCCCACTCAGCAACTCACGCTCTTATATAGGGTGCCTATATATAGGGCTCCCCATGCAGCCTCCCGAGGGAAACTCAAAGCACTGGAATGAGACACCCGAAGTCAGACGGCGCTAACACCCCTTGTTCCACAGCTGGCTGGTGTTGGATTCGGGGCGAGCGCGGCGGGCGGTGAGCTGGCCACCACGTCCCACCGGAGTGCTGCTCCTCGGCTGCAGCCGGGAGTTTCTCCAACGACCAAGCTGCTTTTCCCCAGGGCAGATAATCTGTCTTTCCGCCGCGGTGCCATGCTCAGCTCTCTCCTCTCCTTGTCCTGCCAGGCCCCAGAGGCCAGAAATTCAGCAAGCGAAAGGCGTCGTGGCCCATCCACGCAGAAGGCGTTGCACCCGGGGGCCGGTGCTCTCCGTCAGCCACCGGCGCATCGGCCGCAGGTGGATAACTCCACATGGAGATGCTCAGCACTGCCCAGCCTGCAGAGTTCTCGCGCTGCTTTGTTTTGCTGCTCGACAGCCCACTCAGCCCTTTCCAGTGGGTTTAACGGGATTACTGAGCCTTATCCCCCCCTGAATTCCAGGCTGCTAACTTTGGAGACTCACATGTGGTTCGCCAGCAACCTGCAGGCAGGGGCTCGCCTGGTTTGCAGGCGGCAGCTCCTCCAGCTCCTGAGGAACGAGCAATGCTGCTTGGCAGATGCCTGGTGCTGTTCCTTGCGGATCCGAAGCGCAGTCAGCTATCAGCGGGGCCACGGTGCTGCTACCAGCCCAAATCCTTCCCCGCTGCGGTTGTGTGACAGCAGGGAGGGAGGGGGAAAGCAAGTGTGGCTCCACACCAGGAGCCTTGCGGCAATTAAACGCAAAGCCAGACCCAAGCCCTGTGCAAAGATGCTGAAGCAAAGTAGCTCCATCCGACACCCCGGTGCTGCGCCTGCCATGAGACCCCCTCGGCACCCCCGAAGCACCGCCGTGTTGGCTGCTTCCCTGCGCAGGCACCCCCAGCACCGCTCCCCAGCCGGCAGCCGGGGGGGCAGACTGGCAGCAGGGCACCTTCTTGCCAAAGGCAGGCTTAAAAAAAGTCCAACGACACCAGAGTTCTCACAGGGGTTTGGCTCCGTGTCGCTGCTGCTCTTCTTATCGCCGGATGAGGGATGGAGGAGTGCGCGCTTCCCTGATAGCGTGGCTGGCTGACTCACCGATACCGCCCGTGCCTTCTCGGTACGGAGATGATGCTTCTGCCCAGGGACCAAGCTTAAAGGATGAGGAGCGGGAGCCCTGGAAAGCGGGCACAACCTGCAGCACAGGGGGCTGAAGACCCCAGCAAGCAGAGGGCAGGCAGGGGAGGCCGAGTGCCCAGACCCTTCCTCCCCATCTTCCGCACCCTGCCCCAAGCGCCGGGCGGTTTTTCCGTGTCGCTGGCGCAGGCTGGTACAGCCCCTGCGAGCAGCTGTGCGCTGACACCGCGCAGCGAGGTGGTGCGAACTGGGCACCGCTCCAGCGCGCGGAGGAAAGCCAAGAGGAACGCTAATAGGAACCAGCTGAGGACCAGTGCACCGCTCCAATCCCCTCCCGAGCAGCTCTCACAACAGCAGCGCAGGGAAACGCAACTGGAGGTTCCCCCCCCGCCCCACAACTCCTAAGGGTTTTGGGGGTTTTTTTTTGCCTTTTTTAAAATTATTTTTTTAATTAAAAACACATGCACGCACGCACAAGCTGCTGTTGAACACTGACCCCCTCCGATGCCTGGAGAGAGCCTGGATACCAGGGAGCTGGGGTCCTGCTCCACCAACCATCGCCACCGAGGTCTGTGCTCCGTGCTGCACAGAGCCTGAGACATTTCCTGCCCCTACAACTATGCGCTCTGAGGAACTCGAACTCCACGCTTCCTGCCTATTGCCATCTGCCCTTTCGTATGTATTTTCCTGCAGCTTCTTGTATTTAATTACACTTGGCTATTAATACATTTTTAATGACACTCCAGGCACACGGGAAGCGTGTGCCTTCCGAGGACATGCATACACACGTACGTACATTTAAGTGCACCCAGCTCCGCCACCTCCACGCTCCCGTGCCCATCGCCAGGAGCACGGACGCCACCAGCCTCACGTTTCCACCCCAGACCCGGCACCCCGGGGCAGAGGCGAGGAACGGGACAGGAGATTCCCATGCCAGGCAGCTGCCAGCCCCGCAGGACCCGCTCTCCCAGCGAAGCCCTGCCAGGTCAGGACAGCCGCCCCGTGTCCCACACAGGAGCCCAGCGTTGAATCCCAGCTCCCAGCCAAAGCTGTGCTCAGCCCACACGATCCAGCAAACCCACAAATAATCCCAGGGAGAGAGCGGCTCCGGGGGCTGCACGGCGCTGGGCGCAGGCAGGGGTGCAGCACCTCCAGAGGAGACCCTGGGGGTGCGGGACACCCTGGCAGCCCCCCAGCATTCACCCATCTTGGCAGCCTCGAGGGACCCTGGGGACACACCAGCACTCGCTGTCATCGCTCAGTGAAAACCCGACGGGTCCCCAAAGCCTGCGGGGGGGGAGAGGGGGGTGGTATCACACCTTCACGCACCTGACGGGCCCCGCTTATGCTCTGAGAGTGGAGGGGAGGGGGCGGGATGTTGTACCCTCCTTGGCAGGTCCTATAAGCCCCCCACGGCGGATGCTACAGTCACCCTCAATGGACTTTACAGCCCCCCCCCCGAGCGAGCGCTAGAGCTGCCTTAGGGTGGGCCCTAATAGCACCACAGGGTGAGCCCCACAGCCCACCTCGGGGGGTCCCTACAGCCCCCCAGGGTGGGCTCTGCACCCCCTCAAGTGAACGCTGCAGCGACCTCGGGCGGACCTTGCAGCCCCCAGGGGTGGGCTCTGCAGCCCCCTCAGGTGGACCTTACAGCCCCCCCAGGGTGGGCTCTGCAGCCCCCTCAGGTGGACCCTGCAGCCCCCCGGGGTGGGCTCTGCAGCCCCCTGGGACTGGGGTTGCTCGGGCTGCGGCGGCCGGTCCCG
>VZSF01003272.1:236-17522 GCA_013398295.1 Chionis minor | reverse complement strand
GCCCCCGCCGCCTCCGGGTCCCGCACCGGGATCTCTCCCCCGGGACCCACCCCGGACCCGCACCGGGAACCTCCCCCCACCCTGGGTCCCGCACCTGGATCTCTCCCCTGTGACCCACATCGGGACGTCCCCTGGGACTCGCATCGGCAACCCCCATCTCCACGGCCTGCACCAGGATCTCTCTCCCAGGACCCACACTGGACCTGCACCCGGTTGTCCCCCTCCCAGGACCCGCGTCAGGATTTCCCTCAGTACTCGCAGTGGGACCCGCACATCCCTGCAACCTGCACCAGGGTCTCTCCCAGGATCCCATCCCAGACCCGCACCGGGACCCACACTAGCATCTCCCCTGGGATCCACACCAGACTGGCACTGGGACCCCCCCGCCTGCCCACCACACCTGCTGCCGGTGCCCTCCACGCCCCCCATTCCCAGACCCCCTCAGCCATCCCAGGGGCGCTCCGCACATCCTCCCCCATCCCTTTGGGGCCCGGGATAAAAAGGATGGGGAGACGCAGGATGCACCCCAGGAGGTGCTGGCAGCATCCTTGGCTCGGGGGTCTCCCTGGACCAGCCTCTCCCATCTCGCCCACCAAGCGCTGACCCCCGTAGGGGGTTTACAGGTGGGCTGGCGAGAGGTTTGATATTTAAATATAAAGCGCGGTGGCCCGTTGGCGCAGCCCCCTGCAGCCCGCTGACACCGCTCCCGCCCCGGCTTCATTATCGGAGGAAATAACAACCGCACGCGGCTCCGAGCGGAGAATGCCCCCTCCAAAGCTTACAGCTGGCTGCAGCTGAAACCAGCCAAATAGACCATGGAGACTTGGGGAAAATCGTTTAAGGAAGGGGAAAGAAAATAAACCAGCCAGTTCCCCGCGTTTCTAAATATAGAGCGAGCTCTGTCAGTTTTAATAGGATGGTCATAATTGCTCCCGCCGCTTTGCCGGGCTGAGCGTGGCCTAATTGCTCGCCCATAACAATCACGAGTGTTAATACGGGGCGGTTGCGGGTGAGCGGTGCCTCGCAGCCGGGACCGCGCAGCAGCCGCCGGGAAATTGCCCCGGCGCAGGCGATTAGAGGTGTTAATAGGCTGGCTTAAGGGGCCCAGGAGCAGCACCGCAAACATTTTTCCCCTCCCGCTGCTCGGAACAACTGTGTGGAATAGGAACAGAACTGGATCCACAGAAACATCCTATTTTAGGCTGGCCTGACCCTTCTCCAGCTGAGGGCCACAGGCAGAAGCCATGGTGGGGGCTCAAGTCACCTGGTGCTTTTTCAAGCTCGCATCCACTCGAGTCTTCTCCAGAGCTTTTGCAGTGCAGAATAGGACAAAGGAGGCTTAGTTATCTCCAACTGGAGAGTTTCCCCGCGGTAGGAAGGAAGGGGAGAAGCTTGCCAGCATCTCCGTACGGCCAGAAGGTTGCGGAGAGGCCGGGCTGTAGCTCCAGCGCTGACCTGTGCGGATGTCCCCGTGCTGAGGGTCCCTGGGCAGCTCTGCCCGCCCTCCTGCGCCTTCCCTGCCTGCGCTGCCGCTGCTTCCCAGCCCCTGGGGTTTCCTGTGCTGCCGAGCAGCCGGCCGGGTGTGCTCAGGAAACGCTGGATGCGAGATACGCTGCCTGCTGGGGCCCCTTCCCTCCACCCCCAGGCCCCCAAGAGCCATCGCCACTGCTCTCCTCACCCCCATGTTGGAGGTGACGGAGCAGTGCCATGGTAAGAGACAAGGAATGTCATTGGGTGCCTTGAACTTCCCATCCTTGGAGCCCCCGGGGCTGCATATCCCAGTGTTAAGAGGCTTAAATGCTACGAGGGCTGCAGAGATGCTCCCAGGAGGGACAAGGATCCACTGAGCCACATCCTCCCTGCCGCAGGGCTTGTGCCGCTGCTCGGTGGGGCAGGGGACGAGGTGCCATGCTGGCCGGCGGGGACGGAGGCTGCTGCCTACCTGTCTGGAAAAGTCATGCTGCAGCAGCAGCCAGTACAGCACTGGCAGGAGCATCGCTCTCCAGAACATCCCTGCAGCCTCGAGAGGCAGTTGGAGTCAGCCTGTGCTTCGGGCAGCACTGGGAATTCACCGACAGTCCTGGGAATTCATCGGCAGTCGTCGCTGGTGGCGAGGATGAGGATGAGAAGCTTCTGTGAGCGATTGCGCTCAGACGGCGGCTCGCTCCAGGCTCTGCCCTGCTGTACGGGAGCGTTCCCAGGGCTCGGCTGTGAACCACAAGCGGCCGCAGACCTGAGCTGGTCACACTGGAGAGGAGAGCATTGCAAAACCACTTGGCACTGGGGAGTGCTTGGATTCGCAGCTGGGCTCTAACTGGAAGCACTGCAGCTCTCCCGCAGAACTGGAAATGTCAGCCTCCGGAGCTGGGAGCACTGGTGTGTCCCTCCTGCCAGGCCAGCCGGCACAGGGCTCGCAGCTCCAGTGTGCTCCCGCTGAGCGTCTCCGCACACGGCCAGGACAAAAACCAGCCTCGAGGTGTTGGCTGGATCCGACGTGGTGATGAAAACAGAGCCAGGCACTGGGGCAGCTCCTTCGTAGTGGGACAAGCTCAGCCACCCTTAATTAGACCTGCAGGCAACTTCCCCCCCCCCTCCAAAGAGCAGCAAAGCAGACGTACAGCCCTGTCCCTCTGTCCCCAGGGGTGCGACTAGCGGCCCCGAGTCCCCCGCGGGACGGCGGGTCGAGGCACGGGTACCCCACACAGCAGCTCATCTCCTGCCGAAAGAGCTTGTTTGCTGTTTGAAAAGACCCTGATTTGCCTCCGTGTAGCTGCTGTGGCACTAGCTGGGAGCGTGTTTCGCTCTTGTGAAGCAAAACAGGGAAGGACATAAATAAAGGACACAAAAGGTGGTGGGTCCCAGCAGAGGAACGCTTGTTATCCAGCTCTTTTAATAAAAGTGTCTGATCCCTCCCCTCTGCAAGAATAAGCATCCACTCAGTGTCCTGTTGCTGTAAGATTGTTTAATATTAGAGTCATGGAGAGGGGTAGGGTTAATACCAGCTAAAACTCTCATTAAACACAGCCAGATTATTTTTTTTCCCATTCAAAGAATAACACAAACTGGAAGAGCTCATCCCTCCTCAGCCTGCCCGCAACCTGCGAGCACCACCACGCCAGCAGCGATCCGCTGCATGCCAGGTGCTGTCGCACGTCGCTCTTGAAGTCCCTGGAGGTGCAACGGGCGCAGGATCCTGTTTGGATTCCCAGAGTGAACTCGCTCCCTAGAAGACGCATTTAAGGCTCAGTTCTCCCCAGCAGCAGAGACTCTTGGGAAGCCGAGCGGGGGTTTTGGAGTGGGAGAAGGCGAGGTTTTGCAGTTGCTTCAGCGCAGAGAGGAGGTGGCTGAGCTGTAAGGAAACGCTGTTCTCCTGTTCTCGTTTGCACTTCAAATCGCTGCTTCTGGGTGGTATTCCCGCCTCCAGGCTGGTTCCCCGTCCCTCTCCCCGGCACCCCGGCCTTCAGCGGGCCGTGGCGAAGCCGATGCGGTTGTTGCGCCGGTCGAATTTGGTATAGTAGTGCCCGATGAAGCTGGCACCCAGGATCCAGAGGGGACCAGCCGGGGGTGGGATGTCCAGCCCTGAGAAAGCCACCACGCAGACGTCCTCCCCGTACTGGGATTGCTGCAAAGAGGAGGAAACCCGTGCGGTGGAGGAGGTGCCAGGAGGGAAATCTGTGCTGCCCCGTGCCCAGGGAAGGGCTGTGGTCCCCAGCTCAACACCCTTCACTTAGCCTCCATGTTCCTTCCTCCCTGCCTGTCTCCGCTCTCTGCTGCTCACCCCAAATCTCCCCAAAACCACCCAAAGGAAGCAGCGACAGGTTGCTGTGGCTCAGCCGGACACCTCTGCCGAAGGGGAGGGTTTGGGAAAAAACAAAAAGCATCCTTTTGGGGCTCATCTCAGCGGCTCTAGGGGAGCCAGGAGGGTGCGGGACGCTGCAGGAGAGCTGCAGCCCGAGATGCACCGCTCTCCCCAGCGGATGCACCCGCAGCCTGGGGACAGCCGCCCTCCCGCCCCCTCGGAGGGACGCAGCTTACCCGAAGGATGTAGGCTGAGCCGCCGAGCACGTAGACCTTCCCACCCAGGTGGAAGGAGATGTTGGGAAGCTGAGGGACTCGGTCACAGTCCACCACATACTGCAGGAAGGGGAGACAGCGCTGAGCCCATTTGCTGGGGAAGGGATGGGCTGGGGCACAGGCAGCGAGGGGGCAGGGACACAGAGCGGGGCGGGGGGGGTTTGCTCACCTCTCCTTCGGCCATTTCTGCTGCCCCAATGGCTTTCATCAGCACGGAGATGGGGCCGGCCGGGCCAGTGATGTAGGATGCTCCTGTGTCGATGGCCACTGAACAGCCTTCCTTGCAGAAGAGGATTTCAGCCCCTACGGACACTCTGGAGCGGGAAGGGAGTGTGGTTGCGGTTCAGCTCCCAGGGCTGTAGGCACCCACGGGCGACTGTGCCGCACCTTTGGCCAGGGAACAGTGGCCAAGCAGAGCATGTGCTGCTCCCGGTGCCTCCAGAGTGCCGACTCTCCATGGGCACTGGGAACCCTCCCTTCCAGCTTCTCGAATGCAAACGCTAAGCTTCATCATGTGTGGTTTTTGGTTTTGTTTTGTTGTTTTTTTGTTTTTAAACTGAACAAAGCAGAATTGTTTCAGCGCCTCGCGCTCCTTCTGCAGGACTAAAGGGGGTTAAACTCTTCCAGTGCCGCTTCCAAGTTGAATCAGCCCACGGTGCCACCCCCTCTGCATTCCCCAGCTCCTGGCTGAGCCTGGAGATGCAACTCTGTGCTGGAGGAACCCACCCTGCTCCCCTCCAGAAGGGAAAGCATCCGCCCAGTAGCTCCCAGTGAACACATGCCTCTGTGGACCACCTTCCCCAGCACCCAGCCAGCTTTTCCCAGGCCCACCCTCGCACACCCAGGGAGATTTGCGGGATACATCCGGCACTGCGCAGGGGCGCTCCCCGGCCTCACCCCTTCATGCTGATCTGCCAGTAGCCGCTCTTGCTGACGTTCAGGTAGTGGAAGTCACCGGTGTAGTAGGCTGGGTCGCTGCCTCCGAGGATTATTTCCCCCCCGGGTTTCAGAGGAGCATTCCTAGGGTGCAAAACACAGCTGAGTGATTCCCCCTTGGCTGCTGTCCCTGAAAAAACAGGGAGAAGGGACCAGCCCCGCGCGCGAGGCTCTGCTGACCCGGTTAGCAGCGGCAGAGAGCAAAGTGGAGCGGAAGAAACCCCAAATTAGTTCAGAGGGGTGCGAGAGCCCGCAGCAGAGGGGGTGCCACATGCCGAGGTCTCCGAGCAGGTTGGTGGTGGCTCCTTGTGCCAGGCAGAGCCCGGTGCGGTGTGAGCTCCCACGGAGCAGAGGGGCTGGCGGGGGGCAGGCAGTGCGAGCAGGGGGTGCTGCCCGGCCCCGGGGCGCGCGGGTGGGTGTTAGTGGGTGCTGTCTCGAGAGCGCTCGTGCTTTTCGTCTTCTTACTTCGAAGCTCTGCAAAGAAAGAGATGCTCCATAAGCCTGTGGTCCAAGAGCAACGGTGTCCCTTGGGCGCCGAGGGGACCCAAGCAGCACCCAGATGAGGCTGCGGTTGCAGCTAGCATCGTTAGGCTTTGTTCATTATTGTTGGATCCACCTTTAGTTGAGGTAAAGAGCTACCAAGCCTGCTTTAACCATGCGTTTGGGGGTCTGTTTGTCACTGCACATTGCCAGGCTGCTGTACGTGGGGCTGGGGGGGGGGTGTTGCTAGGGGGGGACAGTGTTCCTGCCCTGCCGGGATGGGCTCTCCCGCTGCTCCTGTGGGTTTTGGTGCTGCTGGGAGGAGGGATGTTGGGGCAGAACACTTTGGGGCAAGAAATGAAAGGGAGTTTGGCTGCTGGTGCAGGTTTTTCTTCAATGGATTTTTTTTTTTAATTTCACCTTTAGAAGAAACACTAAATCCACTCCCAGCTGCGACTGCTCCAGCCGCACTAGCAGCGCTGGCGACTGTGCAATCCAACAATGACAAATGAGCATGGAGCAGGCTCTCCTGGTCTCGGCACTCCCTGCCCAGTAGCTCCAGATAAACATCCACCTGGCTCTGTGTCTTATGCTGCCTCATTCCATCACAGCTCCTCCAAGAATCCTCCACATGCCTGTGCCCTCCACCCTAGCCTGCGCCCTGCAGCCCCAGCCATGGCTTTTTCCGAACCCCAAGATGCAAACCCAGCACCGCCGCGGTTGCAATGCCCGTGCCCTCCAAAACAAGCACCTCCCCAGCCCCGGTGCCTGCTGCCCACGACACCCACCGGCTGTAGTAGACGGAAAACACGTCCTCCTTGAGGATCTGCTGGGAGAGGATCCGGTCGAAGACGGGGGTGATGCCGTCGATGGCCTGGCTGGGGTAGCCCATCCCCAGCACCCCGTCAAACCTGGCAAAGATGAAGGGGAAGGCAGGCAGCGCTGTCGCCTCAGCGAAGACCTGGATGATGGGGATGTCTGATACCTGGGGAAGGGCACAAGTGTTCCTGCAGGGAGCTGGCGACCTAAATCCCCACCGGACTCCCCCTCTACTCTTGGGTAACTGGGGATGCTCAGACGGGGGAGCAGAGCTACACGTGGGCATCCCCTTGCTGAGCCAGCGGCTCCAGGTCTGCCGGTTCAAGGCACACACTCACCATGACGATGTCCTGGCTGAGGAAGCCTTTGACGCTTCCCGTCCCGTAGCGGATAGCGAAGCCGGTGCCGTTGGCTATGTATGTCCGTGACTTGGAGGAGTCGTAGCGGCTGTGGGAAACTGGGGAGAGGGAGAAGGAGCATCAAAGAAAGTGAGGGAGGCAGCAACGGCAGGACCAGATGAGGCTCCCCCAGTCTCAGCAGGGTGATGAACCCACCCTGCTCCCGTGCCAGGGGACAGGACAGCAGCGGGTAGAGCTCCCCTGTGCAAAGGTAACCCCCCACCCAGCCCACTCTGATCCGCTCTCGGGATGGAGGGACGTGCCCCAGGACTCACCGCAGGCACTGTAGAGCGGGGAGCACTTGTAAGATGGCACCCATAGGTTGGCCGAGCCCGTGTCGAAGACCACCTTGAAGGTCTGCGCGGGGGTACCGATGCTGATCTCGCCGAAATACTGGGTCTGGAAGAGACACAGCACGGGGAACAGCACAGCTCAGATAGGAGAGGGGGGTCCTCGCGCAGCCCCCAGCCGCAAATGCACTGCGGGGTGCAGCGGGCAGGACTCGGGGGGGTGCAGAGCCGTGTCGCGATGACGAGCCCCCACGCAGGGAGATACTCACGTCCAGGTAGTTGGTGAGGAGGGTGGGAGCCGTCCCGTTTCTGGGGCCGGCCACGCTGCTGCTGCTGCTGCTGCTGCTGCTGCTGCTGCTGCGCCTGCTGTGCTGCAGCTCGGGGAAGACGTCCGACACCTTCACACCCATCTCCTGCAGCGTCTGGCGGATGGAGGGCATCCTCCGCAGCGCGATCCTGCCGGGGGGCGAGGGCAGGGTTGGGGGAGCCCCCGCAAGACACATATCCCCCCCCCCCCCCAGTGCCTGGCACCCCCCTCGCAGCACTCCTGCCTCGGGAAATCCAGCCGGGTGGCTCTAGATGGCAGCAGCTCCCCGCGCCGTGGGGCTGCCAGCCGGGCGCCGGTGGGTCCCGCTCCCACGGCACCGCCAGCCCCACACCGGCCCCGGGGATGCGGCGGGGGGGGGGGGGGGGGNGGGGGAGGGGGTTGTGTGTGTGTGTTTGTCTCGGCCTCCCCGGTTATTCGGGAGAGCGGGGTGCTGCTGCGCCGTGCGGTGCGGGAGGGGAGCGAGGAAGAGGAGCGAGGAAGGGCAGGTGCGGTAGCGCAGAACAGAAAAGGAGGAGGAAGGGGGTTCCCCGGCACGCCTGCAGCGGGAGGAGAGTCCTGCGGTCCCCAGCACCAGCCCAAGCACCCAAAAAACCAAGGGGGAGACGGCAAGACCCACAACGTGGTGGGCCACCTGCAACACGCGTGCCTGCTACCTCTGCAAAGCCTGGGCTGGCGAGGGGAGGAAGGTGGCACCCCAGGTCACTGCCAGGACCACCAGGTACTCCTGCACCCTCCTGCCGCGTCCTGCCGGCATCCCGCTCTCCCAGGGCAGCCGCCTCCTTTGCCAGCAGCTTCGTTGCATCCCAAAGGGGAGGAAGCTTTTATAGCCCGGGTTTCTGCATCCCTGTGGGTTTCTCCTCCCCGTTCGCTGGGGGAGGGCTGGGGATCCCACGGGCAGGTGGCTGGATGGTGACCGTGGCAGTCCCTGCGGAGGGTGTCATGGCCGGCACCGTGCCCGGTGGCAGGTGGGCGCAGCTGACAAGTGTGGCTGGCAAGAGGAGCTGCCAATAGCTGGGAGCTGCAAACCCACGCTCCTTGCAATTAATGGCATTGCTGCATGTCAGCACCCGGCCGTCGTTAACACAGCGTGTGCGGGGCAGGGGCCAAATGCCCGCTGGTGTCAGTCAGGAGAGCTGGTGGGTGACACTGACACAGGCGGCGAGGGCTCAGGTCTAGAGGGGACTCTGGCCAAGGAGGTGTCCCCGAGCTCTGTGCTGCAGAGGAATGGGATTTTTCCCGAAGGCCCAGGGTTGGGAAGAGCAGCGGGTGCTCAGCCACGGCCCCTCCAGCCACCCAGACACCGACTGCAAACCCACCAGATGCCACTGTCCTTATGGGGGCTGCTCTGAGCGCAGCGAAGGGGGACATCTACCCCCCCACCTCCATCACACCGGTGAGGGAGTAGAGCCCAGGGCAGAAGATAGCTAAACTCATTGCAGTTGTTGCACATAGCATAAGACCAAGGTACGAGCACCCACAGCCTGGCCAGGCACACCACGGTGGGGAGGGTGGTCTGTTCTCTGCCCTGTACAGGTGGGGTGCAAAGGGATGGCTTTGCCACCACAGCGTGGCTCCAGATGCTGTGTCCCCTTTGCCCTGTGCTTCAGAAGGGACACACTGCTCAAACCCCCCAGCGTGGGCGGCAGAAGACTCCTTCGTGCGAGGTGCATCGCTGGTGCCCAGCTCACACGTGGCTCTTTCCCCAGGCCCAGGCTGGCGGGTGCCAGATCAGGCCCCATGGCTCCAAGCCCAGTGCTCGAGCTCAGGGAATCTCGGTGGGAAATGACTGCAAAGGCAATAAAAATGTTCTTGGAAGAACCTGACGACACACTTGCCCCTGCCTCGAAACCCCAGCTACACAACCGCGCTGGAGCACTCCTGTTGCAGATGGGATTTGTTTAGGGCACCGGTGTCACCCTTGCCCAGGGGACACCAGTGCTGGGGTGAGGACACCTACAAGCTACGGACAGTTTCCCCCCAAAACCAATGCCTCCTTTCCCTGGGGGATTTTGGCTGCAGCGTTCGGAGCCCGGGGAAGGCTGACCTCAGCGGGCACCGAGGCTCTGCCCCGTGGGTCGCAACCCTGCTCCCCCAGCCCTGACGTCTTTTCCCACGCCGAGTCCTGGTGCTGCGTCACTCGGGGGAGCCTCGTGCCCCGGCGCAGGTTGCAGCCAGGCGCAGGGGTCAGGAGGCAACAGCCCAGCCCAGGAACTGCAGTGATGTGAGAGAGAGAGAGAGAGAGAGAGAGAGAGCCTGGCAGGGAGCCACCGGACATAAATCCACTTCCCGGGCATCCCGTGGGCTCTGCCGCTTTGCTGAGCCCCGTTCCCCGCAGGAGAGGCTGGGGCTGCAGCGTGACTTCGAAGGAAAGGGGCCACGTCAGTGGAGGGAAGGTGGTCTCTGGACGTGGGGCCTTGGGGCTCTGGGGTTTCCAGCTCCCCTTTGACCCACAGCCAAGGGGAGACACATCTGCTGGAGCCCCAAGGAGCAGTAGGTGCTCTGGGCATGGCTTTTCCCTGGGAAGGACAGATGGACTACTCTCCCATGGGGCAGCCAGAGTGGGATGCAGCTTGGAATGGCAGAGGGCTGCAGGTACCAGGGAAAAGGAGCACCAGCCCGCTGCGGTCCCCAAGGAAGACAGCCCTTCCTTGCCAAGGGGTTGGCACTACAGCCTTTTTGAAGGGAAACCAAGGCACAAACAGGCAAAACCAACTTACCCAAACCCACCTGAGAACCGAGGGCTGTTGCCTTGCAGTGGCCAGTGCTAGCCCCGAGGCTGACCCACCTCGCTGGTAGTGCCAGGGCTTGAGGGTTCCCTTTGGCACAGGTCACCTTTCCCGCACACGGGGAAAATCCCCACAAGGCATTTTCCACTCACCTCTGCCAGCAGCAAGCAGGGATGAGCAGCTGGTGCATGGGAGAAACGATGGAAAGACCTGACACGGGGCTTTAAACAACCTGCAAAGGCTGCGGTTGTGCACGGGGCTATAGGAACCAGGGAAGGGGGAAGGAAGTTCCAACTGGTTGGAAGGGCTGGAGTGGGAGCTGTGCCGAGGGTCAGGTTCTCCAGGGCAGCCCGGGAAGGATGGCCACAGGGACATCAACCAGGTCTGGGACTGCACTAATTTTATCCCCCAACCTTTCAGGAGACCCAGACCTGCAGGGAGGATGCTTAACAGTTCCCACGCAGCCTCGGAGCATCAGGCGGTTCCAGCCAAAGCACGGCTTAACCTGGATTTGGAAGGAGCAAAGGAAACCAGCCGTCAGGCTGCCATCTCCCCGCTCGGCGAGCGCGCTGCTGTGGGAAACCTGCGGCAGTTTGCTGCCAAGGGCTGGGGCTTCTTACTATTCCATATCCTGTAAAGAGCAGCTCATCTGGAAATAGCAGGGGAATGCTCTTAAGTTATTTCCCTGCCCGCTTTCAAGGAGTCAAATGATTACGCTAGGAGCGAATTCAAGGAAAATGCTTTCCAGAGAGAAACAAATGCTTTCGCGCAAAATAAATGCTTTCCTCTCTAGTGTTGGGCTGAACAAGCGCATTTCTTACAATAAAATTTGAAATATTAAGTACTTCCCTCTCTAAGTGGAATCATTAGGAAGTTTTACTAAATAGCCTTGTTTCTTGAGGGATTGTTTAAAGCAGTACAAAAAGGTAGACACATTTCTGCCCTTCCCACACATTTTACACACTTTTCTAGTTCATGAGTTTGTTGCCGGTAAAAAAACATGAGGCTGGTGAGGATCCTTGTTCCGGATGACCGAAAAGCTCAAGCACCAGAGCAACTTTTGGGAAGGACCCAGCGGAGGCTCTGGATGACACCAACACTGGGGGAATTCAGCCATTGACGTCAGCAGAGCCAGGGCTTCACCCAAAGTGTTTGCTTAAAACCAAAACTGCTCTGGCAGAGCACACTGAAATCACAATTTACTGAACCAGAGGGAAAACATTTCCCTGCAATAAGCTTCGGAAAGGCAGGCTGGAGAGAGCAGCGCCAGCTCCGGCTCGCTGCTGCCCGCTCCGTGCTCACAGCGGTTCCCCAGGTCACTTTGGAGCCTGATGGGAAGCATCCCCCGGCGCCACTCAGGGATGATGCTCCACCGTGGCTCGATTTTCCCAGCAGGGTGAAGTGATGGGGGCACACACCCCACTCGTCCATGTTTGCTGCCACAGGGATGGGGCATTAAACAGGGGGAACCACATTATCCTGCGTGCCATGTCTCTAGGACCGCTCCTCTTTCTTCTGGTGAAGCCCTGAAGACGAAGCTTGGCCAGGAAAAGTTGCTCCATGGCCCAAGTTTTCAGCTGGGGTGAAGCAAAGATGGGAATCGCAGCTAGGTACCAGGGATGCTGCAGCCCACGCTTACCTGCATGATGTCCAAGTCCGTGCTTCCTCTCCCATCCCTCTTCCACAAGCTGCTGCCCAGCTCTCCCTCTGCTCCAAACCCTTCCACTTTATCATCAAAGCCGGTGCTGACACCAGCAGAGCCGGACCCACCTCTGCCTTCCTCCTGCCCACAGCCAAGCTGATGCTGGGAAGCTGTGAGCTTTCTTTTTCCCTTCCCAGGAGGCTTCCGCTGCAACCAACGCTCAAAGCAAAGGCACCCCCTCAAAACCAGCAGCAAGGGAGCAGCTTCTCCTGAGCCAGACCCCTCCAGGGACGCCAAGCAACCACAGCCAGGTTTGGGAGGGGGCTGCCCTCATTTCTACCTGCTGGGGAGCTCATCCTCTGTTACCCAGGGCTCAGCCGGGCTGCTGGGGCCGGGGTTTGGGTGCCCAAATGAGTTAACTCACATTAGCTGGGTGGCTCCCAGCTCTGCTTTCACCTGGTGCAAACCCCCCGCAAAGCCGGGCACCGACCGTCCCTGCCGAGTGCCAACGGGCGCCGCCACCAGCTCCGTCAGGCTGCGCTTTAATCGAGAGGGACCAGGTTTAACTCAAACTCGTTAATTAATTCTTGCGAGTTAAGAAGGGTATCTGCACGGGGACCAGCTTTGATGTGATTGCCGTGGTTTAATTAAACTCCCGCTTGTGCCCAGCTTCCCAAGTGCTCAGAGAAAGCTGGCTCACATCCACGGAGCTTGTGTCTCCGATCGCACAGACCCATTGAGTTATCCAACCAGTTCTCCGGCAGCGCTGGCTGCTCTCCTGGGGAGAGGAGTTTCTGCAACCCGAACAAAACAGCTCCTTCAAAATCATCTGACGTTAAGCTAGGAGAGCTCCGTGCTGCCCTCAGGTCCCTGCCTGCAGTGGAGGTCTCCCAGCGAAGAGCCGGCCCCTCGCTCCAGGGGATGCTCGTGCTCCAGAGCATCCAGCAGCGCAGGTCCTGCCTTAAGGAGGGTTTAAAAGCACCTGATGTATCTGGGCCTGGATGGTTCTTGAGGCCAAATCAGCTGCAGAGGGGACACAGACATGGTGGGTGATGCGATGATGAGATGGGGCCCCCAGCAGCTGGCCAAACCCAGCCACTTTCTGTCCCTACAGAAACAGGCTGGGAAGCAGGAGGTTCCCATTGCGCTCCCAGAAGGTGGGCTGAGGCTGTGAGGATGCGCGGCAGATGAAAAGGCACTTTGGATGGATCCCTCTCTGGGATGTAAGCCGCAGATCTCGGCAGGCTCCCCTGAAGCGGTGCAGATGTTCGAGTCATGCGTAGGCAGCCAGCCCCCCCCAGCACCCCTGCTGGTGTTGGGGTGGGCACGGGGTTCCTGATTCAAGCCCCGGCAGAGCTGTCCCAGTGCCACCACAGCTCCCGCCAGCTCCATCCTGCCAGGCAGCAGCCAGCCGGTCCAGCTCTGCTTCCTCCCGGCTGCATCCCACAGGAAACAGGTCTATGGGAAATGCGAGTCCTGGCCCATCATGCTCAGAGATAACAGCACTGTAACTCCATGGATTTGCTCCAGCCCCCCCCCTCCCACCCCAGCATCTCACAATTAATTAATAACCCCACATGTCATATGCTTTTTCATGGTCCCTGGATTTGAACGGGGTAATTTACTCTCCTCCGATCAGGTCATGAAATGTTAATGTAGTTTAATGGGTGTTTTCCTAACCTCCCCCGCCCTCTCCCGCCACTCCCCAGGCTCTGCTCTCCACAGCCCCCATCCCCGCGGGACGCAGCGGGACGTGGGAAGGCAGCACCACGGCCGCTGCCTGGGAGCCAGGGCTGCCCGCACTGGCCAGGGCTCATGGCCAGGGCAGCGGGGGCCACGGCCATGGGAAGGTCCCCGTGCCATCTCCAGCCGTGGCCATGGGAAGGTCCCCGTGCCATCTCCAGCCATGGCCATGGGAAGGTCCCTGTGCCACCTCCAACTGCAGCCATGGGAAGGTCTCCATGCCATCTCCAGCCATGGCCATGGGAAGGTCCCTGTGCCACCTCCAGCCACGGCCATGGGAAGGTCCCTGTGCCATCTCCAGCCATGGCCATGATGCCTCTTGGTGACACCAAGAGGAGCCAGAGCTGGCGCAAGCCTTGAGCCACAGGAAAGGAGAACAGTCTGAATTCAGGCTCAGACACACTTTTTAATTAATAACTCTCAACAGGGCAAGACAAAAAGAATAAAATAAGGCTAATTATCCCAGAAGCCTGCCTGGCACAGCCTTTGGTCCCCGGAGCCTCACTCAGGAGCTGCTCACAGGAGCCCCGTGGGACAGTGAGGCACCGTCCCCGCAGCAGGGGTGGCTCCGACCAGCGCTGAGGATCCCAGGGCCGAGAGAGGTGGCAGCTCACTGCAGGACAGCCCGACCCAGGGCTTACTTGCGCCGTCCCATCTCCAGCGACGTGGCCTGTCTCGCAGGTCACACCATGGAGCTGCTGTCTCCCACCTTCTGCAAGAGCTACAACAGGGACAGATCCTGATTAGCAGGAAGATCCTCAGTGCATCCTTGGGGAGCTGTGGAGAGACCGCGGTGACCTTCCCTGTCCAGTCCCAACCACAGCAATCGGGACTGGTGTCACCCGAGGACTGCAAACCCCATGGGCTACATCCACCTGGGAGAACTGTGCCCACAGTCCTGCTTACCTTGCTCAGCACGGGGATGTTGGCCAGCGAGCCCAAAAACCCAAAAGCCACTGGGAAAAAACTCCTGCATTGAAACAAAGGTCTCTGTTAAGCTCCGTGACAGGATTTTGCTGGGATGGGAGCTGTGGGGTTCTGCCCGGGGCTTCCAGGCATGAGGCTTGGTGGCTCCTGCTCTCCAACCCGGGACACCCATGCCACGCCGGGGAGCTGGTGCTGTGGGACGGACCTGAAGAGGTTGATGAAGCCATAAGCCTCCAGCAGCATGCCCAGGAGGGGCCACCGCATGAGGACGATGATGACTCCTCCGAGGAAGAAGCTGGTGCCCTTCATCTTCTGCCGCTGGAAGAAGAAGGTGAAGGTCCTCCTAAAGCCGATGATGAAGACCAAGCCAGAGAGGAAGAGGATCTGGGAGGATGAAGGGGAGCAGGTCAGAGAAGTCCTGCCCAGACAGACCCTTTGCTCCATTCTGGGCGCCAGTTCCCGCTGCGGGTAGCCCTGGCGCCGCCGTACTCACATTCCCAAAGGCAAGGAGCACCGAGTCGAAGTACAAGAGCATCCCAAAAAGGATGAAGAAGAGGCCAAAGCCGACCAGTCCCACGCCGAGCCCTGCAGAGGATGGGAGAGCGCTTCAGGCTGTGGTTGCTCTCCTTGATGCATCCCTGGGCCATTCCCTCCCACAAATGCGCTTTGGATTTGTCTCCAAAGCTTAGAAACAGCCTTGGGCGGGGCNAAGGCGGGGGGGCGGGGGGGGGGGGGGGGTGGGAGGAGGCCATCGGTACCCCAGGAACCCCTCTAGGGTGCCAGATAAAGAATAAACAAAGAAAAAAAATAAACCAGGAAGGTCTCCAGCATTTTTCTAGACGGTTGCATGAAGGGTGCTGGTGCAGGCAGCTGGTGGGAGAGGCTGGAGATGCTCCCCGGACAAGCCGGGCACCTCCCCACAGTTGCTGTTCCCAATGTGGACCTGGGGCAGAGGGTGAGGGCAAAGCTGGCTGTGCAGCACCCATGGTGCTGGTCCCCACGCACAGCCCTGCCTGGTCCCCTCATCCCGGAAGGGCTCCCCGGCATGTCCCCACCCCGGGATGGGACTTCCCATTGCACCCTCTCCCTGCCTTGGCAATCCCAATCGGCAGCCTCCAACCCCAGCTGGGCACTGCGGAGCATCCCCATGGTGTGCCCTGGTCCCACGGGGATGGACATCCCCACCGGGACACGGCCACCCCAGCCCGCCCACTTACGCTGGAAGTCGGTCAGAGACACCATCTTGCTGGCGATGGGGCTGGGCGAGGGCGGCCGCCCTTCCACGTGCCTCCCCGGCAGTGACCCTTGGAAAGCCCTTTAGTCCCCACGTCATCCTGCAAATCATTAACAGCCCAGCAGTGCCTGCCCCGTGCTGGCAGCACCTCCTGCCGGAGGGGACGCGGTGGCCCAGCATTGCTGCGGGGTGACATAGAGAGGGGCTGGTGGCGGCAGGTCCCTGCCTGCTCCTGCCCTCCCTGCCTGTCCTCCCTGGGAAGGCATGGCTTGGAGCAATCTCCAAAATAGGGGATGCTCGTGGCTGTGGTGTCCCTTGGGGTGTCATGGTAGCTGGGGCACCATGGCTCCCCGCAGCATCGTCACCGGTGCAGCGTGTGGGGCAGGGACGGTCCCGGCTCACGGCCAGGCTGCCCCATGGGAGAGGGGAGCTTTGGCACCCACCACGTCCCAGCTCCCTGCAAGCCCCAGTCTGCGGGGTTTGCTGCCCAGTGCCACGCTGATGGCACCACCAGACCTGCTGCCTGTGGACAACACAGGGTCCCCACGTGGCATGTGCCACCCCAGAGCCACCGCACAGAGACCTCTACACCCCCGTCCCCCGGGAAAGCTGCGGGGACCAGCCCCACGCGTTTACAAACCAGCCGCTTTTATTCCTTGGCTTTATATAAATTTGCCAGGTACAAATGTGGGGGTTTTTAATTCCTTTTAATATTGAGCAGCTACAGCTAAAATAAACTCCACCCGGAAAATGACTCCCCTCAAACCAGGCGGTGGGAGGACCCCAGAGTGAGCAATGGGCAAGGTGAGACCCCTCCTCAGCAGCCGAAATGCCGCAGCCATCCATCCTGTGCCTCGTCATTCCAATATTCAAGTGTTATCTGAGGCCACCTCTGGACAAAAGACACTGACACCTCGTTGTTTCTTAGATACTTTTATTTCTCTAACACTAGCAAAAAAACCCAGAAAACAAATGCCTCCCTTCCCACCCTCCCCAGTGCATAAATAGATTTCCTCCCGATGCAAATCCTTTCTCGGTTACAAGTCACTGATATATGAAGTTTTATGAAAAATAATAACCAAAATAAAATTAAGAATTAAGTTTACCTGCTTTTTTTTTAAAAACAAAAAAAAAAACCAAAAAACCAAAACAACCCCAAAATAACAACCACCAGGTTCCACAACAGGGTGGCCACGGGGTCCTGGTGCACCGGGCTGTGCTCCCAGCTTTGGTAGGGCTCAGACCTGGCCACCGCAGTGTGGGTGAGCCGGAGCTCGCCGGTGGCTCTGGGCACGCCGCAGGCGGGAGCACCGGATGCTCCTCATCCCCTCCAGCCCCTAGAGCCAGGAGGAATTGCCACCTATGGGTCCGCGTGCCCCCTCAGCTCCCCGCTGGGCAGCACAGCCTCTGCGTGGGGCGCAGCCGTGCACCGCGGTCCCCGGCACGTCCCCGGCGGCGTCCCCGCAGCCGGTGTAAGTGGAGTCTGCCCCGGTTACACGAGCTGGGGAGCCCGCCCTGGCCACCACGCCGCTGCGCTCAGGGACGGGGAAATAAACGCATCATCTCTTAAAACTTACAGTCTCTTTATATTTTATTTTAAATAAATTTGCTTTTAATAAAAGCAGAAAAAATATATATATTTTAAATAGGTTTTTTTCTTCTTTTTTTTTTTCTCTTTTTTTTTTTTTC
>VZSF01003264.1:181065-206031 GCA_013398295.1 Chionis minor | reverse complement strand
CTCGGGTGTCACCACCCCATCCCTACGGGTGTCACCCCGTCCCCTCAGGTGTCGGGGAGGAGGAGAGCGCCCGGGTGCCTGTCCCCCTGCTCCCTTCCCCTAAACCCCCCCCCGGAGCATGAGGAACATAACTAGGGAAACTTCTTGTGGGATCCCATGAGCGTCGAAGAAACTCGTCTCTGGCCACGTGTCCCCACCATAGACTTTCCCTCATCCCCGAATACCCATTTCCCGGTGGAAAACGCAGCCGTAGCAAAGGGAAGGGTGTTGCTGGCAGCGGGGAGGCAGCGCGGCAGCCCGGGCAGCGGCAGGGAGCTCCGGCTGCAGCCCGTTGTTCTCCATAAAGGCACGAGGGAAATGTTATTTCCTCCCGACCGCGGCATCCGCGGCCACAGAGCAGTTCCTGTGCCCCGCTGCCAGCCGGCGCGTCCTGCCGGCACGGCAAGAGCGGATCGCCACGTACCTGCCCAGGGTTTTCCCTTTTCCCAACACAAAGGGGAACTACCCGTCTGAAAGCCGAAAGATGACGGTGTGGTTTTGCGGTAGGAAGGGGGTGGTGGTGAAAAAAGCAAATCAAGGAGCCGGCGGGAGTTTGTTTGGTGCCAGATGCTGCTGCCGTGGCTGAAAGACGTCACGTTACATGCACACCCCGGACCCACGGAGCAGGGAATTGCAAATGGGGCTGTGGGGGGATGCCGGGCAGCGAAGCGCCGGTGGGCAGTGGTACTTGGCATTGTACAACTTGATTAAGTGATTTGGGAGTGAGATGCAGAATGTGCAGCATGGCTGGGGTTTGCAGCCCTTCGGCATGCAACAGGGTGGACGGGGTTATCGTAGCGTCGTACATTTCCACCCACAGACTTTGGGGACTCTGCTCTTTAGCAGGGCAGAGCAAACATTCCCAACCTGGAACTTGGCACGGAGCCGCGGCTGGAAACGGCCCGTCCTGGCCTGGCAGGGGGTGGTTGACGTACCTGCTTTTTCCCGGCAGTGGCGGGGGCAGGGACGGTCGGTCCCCCTGTGGCACGTCTCCCGGGGGTTCGCGGTGCTGGGCTGCGGGCAGGAGGGCTGTGCCGGGAGCAGCGAGCTGGCACGGCTCATCCTCCGCTTCCATTTCTCTCCTTCCCAGCACTCCGGGCAGCGGAGCGCGCCTGGGCGTCCGCACAGCTCCCTAAAAACGTTTGATCAGTGGCGCTTCTGGTGGGGACCTGGCTGAGGCTTGTGATGGACAGGCAATTTGCCAGCACGGTTTGGGGGAGGATGCTGTCGGGGAGGGACCTCACCCCCTGCACTGCCTTCGGTCCTCACCCACCCGCTTTGCACCTACCTCAGCTCTCCCAGCCCAGCGAACGCCCTGCCGTCTGCCCGCACCGGCCGCTCCGCTGCCGCCTCCCGCGGGTCCGAGCGCGCGGCTTCCCGTCCTGCTGCCCCGCGCCGGGGGTGACGTGGAGCCCACAAACCCCCACAACCTCAGTTTGGGGCTCAGGGACCCTTCTCCCGGCCCTGGGCTCTGCTGTCTCCAAGGGGTGATAGAGAAGAGAGGGGTCAAAGAGGGTCTGGGCGCTACGTAGAATATTCTGAGGATATTTAGGCTTGAGCAGCCCTTTGCCTGTTGGTAAGAGCGTGGTGTGGGTTTGCCAGGGGATGGGGACGTCCCTCGGAAGAACAGTTTTCACCCGCAAACTCTTCACGAGTAGCGTGGGGGAGATGCAAAAGGGAGCAATTGCTCAACCGGTTAAAATCAGTTAAACCCTGCCGTTTTCAGGGACAGCCCCGAGGGTGCAGGGGTGGGGAAGGACGGTGTTCGAGGCCACCTTTTGTGGCTCTCCCAGCCTGGGTGCTGCAGGGCGGCTGGGTGCTGCCCCCCTGGCCGTGCTGGGGCTGGATGGGAGCGGGTGATCCTTGCGGAGCTCCCAGTGGCGCTGTCGTTATCTGCCGTGCCCTTATACTTACTTCTGGAAAACCTCCAGCCCAGGAATAGCTCATAAAACAACACTTTTGGAGCGCTGCACAGAAATGTCCCCGTCCCCCCCATATGACGTGTGGGAAGTCCACCTGATGGCTGGTGGTGAGATGACTCACGTCTCCGACTGCCTCCCCCCAGCTCCTCCTGTTGCTTCCAAGGGGGCAGGACTGTCCCCCGTCACCCCATGGGTGCTCCATGGCACTTTCTCACCCCGATTTCCTCCCCCTTCCCAGTTAGTGGAGCCATTCCCAAAGCTGTCTTCTACCAGGACAGGTCCCCAATGGACCTGGGGATGCTCATTTCATGGTGAACCCCACGGATTCGCTGGTTTCGCACCATGAGGCTGTGAGTAGCACCTCGTTGCTGTCCTACAGACCTCCCAGAGGTGGATCCTGGAGGACCAGAGCCACCACGAGCTCAGCCAGCAGGTGGCCCTCCAGGAGCAAAGCCACCAAGGCCCTCTCCTGGGACGGGCAGATGGCTCACAGCAATTCCCTTCCCAGTAAAGCTCTTGCTGGAGCGGTGCTGGGGAGCGGGGAGGGGGTGGCCGTGCTGCCGCGTGTCACTCACTGGCTCTGCTGCCTTTCCCTGCAGGAGGTTGGCCCCACCATGGTGGGCGACGAGCATTCGGATCCCATCCTGATGAGCTTCCTGGGGGCCACAAAGAGGAACATACTGGGGAACCACTTGTAAGTCCTTCTCTGCGACGCTTCAGGCTCTCCCCTCTCCTCGTTTTCCCAAGAAAACTGGGAGCATTTTCACTCCTATTCACCAGGGCACCTTCCAGCTGCACATTTAACCCCGGGACTAGTTTGGTGCTGAAAGGGCACGCACTGTCCTCAGCCTGGCCTGCTAATGCTCGCCCAAGGAAACGCTGCCTGATGTTACGGTTCATTTAGTTCTGTCTTTGTCTCTTGCTCTGGCCCCATTGTGTCCCCCGACCCATCTCGTCCCCTCTCCTCACCCCTTCTACGCTTGGGCTGCCTCTGGCTGCTCCCGGATGCGCAACCCGCCTGAAAGATGCCCAGGAGCGTTCGGAGCTTTCTGCGTGACTCTGCCTTTGTGCCCCCAAATCCTTGAAGACGAACCTCCTCTCTCTTACTGCCCCTTCCAGCCCGAGGTGCTCGGAATTAGACGCTGCCTGTCCCAGCCTTGCTCGGGCTGTGGCTTTTTGCGGTGCCGAGCCACCCGACACACTCGTCCGCTCCCTGTCCTGTCCCATCCCGTCCCTCTCAGCACAGCTTGAGGCTTCTCCCCGTTACCCAGCATCCGAGCCAGCCCCTCTCGACAGCTCCTGGAGCTTTTCCCTGGGCTGCTGAGCCCCCGGGCTGGAGCTGCTTCCCATCGTGTCCCCCCGACTCCAGCCTATTCGTCTGCGTGTTCCCAAGCCGAATATATTTGGTGCTTCTCCACGTCTGTGTCTCTCTCTCTGCCCACACCAAGTTTGACACCAGCCTTCATCACAGCGCAGCTCGGAGATGTCACCAGCCTGCGCGTTACATCTTGGCCCGCTTTTCTTTTTCTTTCTTCCCCACTTGATATCTCACTTCTTGTTTTTCTCTGGGGGAAAAAAACCACCACAAGGCAAAACAAAACCCCAAATGCAAAGTAAAACAACAGAGGGGAGCACTTAGATTTCTGCCCAAGCTTGCCTGCTCGCGCCGTGGTGCGGAGGAGGAGTAGGAGGAGAACCAGGCATTAAACAGAAGGGGCCTCCCGGTCCCAGTATGTTCCCAAACTTCCACCAGCGGACCTGGGAAAACCCACCTACCCGGTACCAGCCTGGCAAACATCGAGGTCCGGGTCCTCGACTCCTGCAGCGTTAAAAACCTGAATGGGGTGGGAGGTTTTAACTAAAGAGGAGATTAAAAAAAAAAGTGCCGCCGGCCCCCGTTAGAGAGACACCCGGAGGGGTGCAGCTCAGGCCCCTGCCGGCCCCCGCAGGACGGCTGGTCCCAGACCCCTCCTGTCGCTCACCTCCCTGCACACCAGCTCTGGGGGGGTCTGTGGGGCCGAGCCGGCTCCGCGCTGCCATTCCCAGCCCCGTGGGTGGCCGCGGGACTGGCAGCAGTGGCAGCGTCGTGCTGCTGCCTGCCGAGCCCAGCCGGAGCGGGCAGGCAGCTCCCGGCAGTTACGCAACGGGAGCGGGGAGACCCAAACCGGGGGAAGAAGGAAGAAGTGCCGCTGGCTCCTGCGAGACAGGGACGAGGATCGCTAGGATCGGGGTGGAAAAGAAAGGCAAAGAAAGATAACGTGTGCCTCCGTGGTGTCTGCCCCAGGCCAGGGAGGAGACGCAGCGCTGTAAGGAACCGGAGTCCCACACTTTGCCCAGTTGGGAGAAGGGCTCTGAGCTGTCTCGGGGATCTCCCGGTGGATTCACCACCTTTCTTCCCTCCCTGCGGCCCGGAGCGTTTGGAGCTCCCTCTTGCCCCACCTGCTCCTCCGTATGGCTTTTGTTACAGCCAGAGTAACTCCGCTGTGTCCCCCGGCACGTCTTCCCCGTTGAGCAACAGGGGGTGGAGAAAATAACCTGGCTGGAATGTGGCTGCCGAGAGCCCGGGAGGCACGGCCGCATGCCAGCGGGGTGAGCCCCGTCGCCTCCGCCACACGTCCCAGCCAGGGACAGGAGCTCCTGTGCTTGCACCGCGGCCGAGCAGGACTCTCCATCCATCCCACCACCAGGCTTCGCGAGCGCAAAGCCCAGCTCCAGGACGCCACAAATCTTACCCTTCCCGTAGCACCGCGGGTCCCAAAACCTTAAGCCAGACCTTGGAGGGAGCCTGAAAGAAAAGGTCTGGGCAGTAGGGACCTGCCGGGGCACTGTAACGTGGAGGTGAAGTACTTAATTGCCTCTAATAAGGGAGAGCAGTGATCCTGTTGCGCAGCTCCGCACCAGCCACCGCCACAGGCACGTGGTGAAGCGCAAGGAGCTGCGGGTGCAGGCACGGCCCCTCCGTCGCTGCTGCCTGCTGCGGGGGCAGATCCCCCGGGCACCCGGCGAGAGCCCGGCTCTGCGCCAGCCCCCGCGGGGCCGAGGGTCCAAAGCCGGACGCTGGGCTGCTGCGGAAAAGGGGATTCTCCTGGGGCCGCCCAGGTGGACGTGGGTGACTGCCGGGCCCCGACGTCTCCTGCAATTCTAAAAGCTCTTAGCGCCGTTTGCTCTCAAACAAACCCCAGCGCCTCTCCACAGGTCTCGGGGGTTGAGGTTGGAGGCACCTGCTGATGGTTTTACGTAGCAGTTGCGCAGGGAACAGCCAAATTCCCCCTGGAGGGAGCAGGAAGGGCAGCTGAGCAGGTACCGCTCCGCCAGGCTGCCTGTGCTCCCACCACAGCTCCATTCCATCCCATCCCATTCCATCCCATCCCATCCCATCCCACGCACACCCATCCGGCGCTTGGCTTTGGCACATCTGGGAGGCAGGGCAGCTGCGGGCACCGACTTGGGATGTGCAAGCGCAGGAGTCCGCTCCAGTCTCGGGGTGACCTTCCTGTTCCCTGCTGGCATTTCGCCGGAGGAAAGGCTTTGCAAATCTTCCAGCCTGACTGAGAGTGGCTGCACGGGGCGACGGCGGCGTCCCTGACACGCAGCGTGCGCAGTCTTTTGTTTCACTGGCAGCAGGGCTGTGACTAAAGCCCTGGGCAGCTCCACTTTCCTTCTGCTTTTCCCTCAGCCGCTCAGTTTTTTAGGTTCCTGCAAATACCACACAATCCCTGCCCCAGCTCCTTCCTCCGCATAATGGGAACAATATTTACCAACTCCAACATGTGAATCCGAAGGGTATGTGGCAAGCCTCTTGGAGAAAGCATGAAGTTCAAAGACACTTATAATAATACACATTATCTTCACACCACATCTATAATTACAGCAAAGTATAGTCTGTCTTGAGAAACTGAAAAAAGGCTTTCACATCTTGGTGTTACTTCACGCTTTAAGAGTACTCACCACTCCATTATTTTTTTGCAACCTTAGCAAGAGCAACTTTGGAAATGCTTTTGGGTCTTTTTTTATTGTTATTAGTATGAAAATCAGAAGAGCCTTTGTTAAGGTGCCCAAACGAGATCCCAATGCTCCTGTAGCCCATCATTATCAGCTTATCTGGCACAGTGAGTCATCTAAGAGCTACACTATTATGAAGCTTATCCCATCTGCTTGGATAAATACTGCATCCAAGCAGACTGTGCTAAAGGAACAGAAAGGCTGCCAAATCCAGCACTGAAGGTTACACTTGCCAGTTCAGCTCTGCTACTTCCTCACCTCATTCAGCCCGTTCCGGGTCTGCGCTGTGCTCCTCTTCCTCTCCCCAGTCACCACCTATTCTCTTCACGCGGGAGCAGCCTTGGGGGTCGGGCGGAAGGAGCGCTGCGGAGCCAGCGGAACCGCAGGGGAACGAAAGCGGGACAGAGATCCCAGGTGTCAGCTCCTAGACATCCACAGCGTGCGACTGCTGACGGGCCAGGCTCGAGGAGCCTCTGCTCCGCCTCACTTGGCAGCTCAGCTGAGGACTGGGAACTTTGGGTTTTTCAAAGGCTTAATGCCTGGCTGAAGGCAGCACTTCTTTCCAATCCCCAAATTTCAAGCACGGACTCCAAAAACCGCCCAAGTTACAGACATGCTCTGACATAGGTAAAAAGGTTGGGTTTTCATTCCTTAGAAACACCCAAATCATTATTCTACTCCTGCTTTGCAGAGATTATCCTCTTTCTCCATGAATTCCCAGCTGTGGATACTCGGGAACCCTCTCTGCTGCAGTTTCAGCCCAGTTAGCTGAGCAGCACGTGGCTTTGGACAACCAGCCCTCCAGCCACCTTCCAGTGTAAGCCGACCCTCCCGCTGCGGCCAGGCTTCCTCCTTGGCCTGGTGGCTGTGGCTCTGGCCTTCCCCACCCGGTTACCCAAGACGTGGCAGCAGGCAGGCAGTGTGCCACTCGTGGCGTGTCACGGCGGTGGCGGGGCTCGGTTCAGTAGTGAGGCAGGTGCTTCCACAAGGAAATTCTCATCTCTTCCTTCTCCACCTCATTTTCCTTCTTGCCCTCTTTGCCGCTTGCAGCTGGGAGTACTACGTGAACGACGCGCCGCGCGTGGTCCTGAACAAGCTGGAGAGCTGCGGTTACCGGGTGGTGAGCATGACGGGCGTGGGCCAGACCCTGGTGTGGTGCCTCCACAAGGAATAGCGAGGAAGAGTCCCGCCACCCTCCTGGACGAGATCCTGCCGGGCATCATCGCACACAGAACTGACAGCAAACTTCTCCTCTTAACTGCTTTCTGTCCCAGACTGCAGGCACTCGGGCACGGGGGGAGGAGTGGTGTGGAGACAAAACTTACCCAGCACAAACTCGCCCTCCCTGCCATTTCACAGGAGCGGGGGGAGGAAGGTATGCCCGGTCCAGCCGAAATCAGGCACAGGGAACAGATGGCTCTATCCCTGCACTCAGCTGAATGGCAGTCTGACAAAACCCATCTTTTTACATTTTAATCATCTCCTATTTAGCGTGCACTGGAGGAAGCTCAAATAACAGACCTGCCTGCCTGTTCCTCAGGGCTGCCCCGGAGAGGCTGGGTGGGGGGAGGCCGAGCAGGGCTGGCGTACACCATCTCAGCCCTCACACGTACACGGGAACTGTTAAACCTCCCCCGTGCTCGCTGAGAATCCCTTCACCTGGCAGCAAGGCAAGTTTCTCTCCCCACCGGGGTTGTGGTTAGCAGCAGCCTCCAGCCCCGAGTGCCAGTCAAGGGTAACGCATCCCTCCCAAAATAGCAGCACAGAAAGCTCATGTGGACACTTCAGGTGTGGGTCTGTGGGCCAAACCCAACGCTGCGGGGTTTGGGCCTGTGTATCAAATCCTGATGTAGGGGTAACACCAATAAAGCATTTCTCTAAAGCAACCAATGGCTTTCTGTGGGTTGTTTTAAGCGCTTGTTGCCAAAGCCTTCTGCATCCACAGCTCCCAAACAAGCTTCTGGCAAGCAGAAGCAGCTCCAAGGTTTGGTGCTCTGTTAGCACCTCTCTCGCCCCATCCTCTGTGGCTGGGCAGCTGCTCTGTGTGCACAGACCGACAGGTTAACACACTCACCCCGAAGCTCAGGCAGCTTTTTTCCCCGCCCCCCCTGCTCTGGAAAGGGAGAAGGGCTGCAGTTGCTGAGAGTTTGTACTCCTACAACAGTTTTTAAAAAAAAAAAAAGGAGGTTTATTGACTTAATTTAAGAAACAGCTTTGGAAAAGAAGAATGATGGGGTGGGGAGAATCCATACTCTCTCATCCTAGGTGTGAGACTCTTCCTCGTCTTCCCGCCTCAGCTGTTCGATAAGCTGCTGCCTCTCTGCTGCCTGGCGCATCCGCATCATCACCAGGCTCTCGTAATCCCGTTCCGACACCACGGAGGCCTGGGAGCAGAACACAAACAGCCTCGCACGGACAGCACGGACCCAGCCCGCCTCTCCCCAAACCCCACTCGCAACATGCCCCTTCCAGTCAGGAAGGTGGTCCGGGGCGGTACGACCCCAGAGGAATGCCGTCAGGTGCCAAAGCGGCCTGGGCTGCAGGGAACAGCCGGCTTCACACCAGCGCTGCTGACGAGACAGAGCGGGACAGACTGGGAGCCTGAATTACCCTCTTGCTGCTGGAGCCAGCACACGGCGAGGGGGGCTGGGGAACGTGGCTTGCCTCGCTGCGCTGGCCATGCTGGATGACAAGCTTGCTCTGCAAGCACAACGCTGGCGCACAAAGTCCAGCCTACACTTCATCCGTTACAAAGGCTAATGCCATAAAAGAAATAAATAATCAAACCTTTCTGCGGCTTAGTCACGGCATGTGGCTGGAGAAAGAACACCAGCAGGTATGTTCCCAAACCTGACACAAGAGTGTTTCAGTTCTCAGCAGCTCTCGGAGCCTTTCTGCTGTGTGTGGTAGCAACTGTCACATCAACTGAGTGGTGACTGCAGACTCTACCTAATAAATGTAGGCTGCAGATGACAGCTGCTATCGCAGAGCAAAGCGGCAGTTCTGGCACTCCGCTTTCAAAAGCCATTTAACATTAGTAGGTGGCCGTACTATTTCAGACGTATTCAAAGCACTGCAATGCTTGGAAACATCCGTCTCGCTTGACAGTTCAGGTAGAAATAAAAGCATCTTGACAGAAGGTGAATGAAAAAAAAAGAAATCTCACATTCATTTTTCTAGGAACTGGATTTAGTGGTGATTTAAGGACACCTTAAATAGAAAACAGAAGGGATGAAAAGGCAATAGAATAGCTAAATAAGATTCTGCATGAAAATGGGGGCCCTGTAAATTTGTTATCACGTGCCAGCAAAGTGGTTCCTCCAGCTGCAGAGTGTCTAGCTGCGAGCACAAAATAGAAGACCACAACAGATGAGAAACTTAGACCGGGAAATTAAGAGACTAATACATGATAATTGGTATCGTAGGAGCTGCATGAATGAAATAACCTTTCAGCATGGCACAGCACTGATTTTCACAGCGTCTGAGAAAGCACCAGATTGTATCAGCTTTCAGTGGCGGAACTAGGCTTCTTCAAAGTTCCTGGCCACTAACCACAGAGACTTACTGCCATTTGCTTGGCTGAATGAGATAGCCTACATGAGACTCATGCAGATGAATCACCCGCACAAACCTGAAACACCACCTCACACTCTGGATTTAAATTTCAAACAGACAAGAGACTACTCCTGGCCTCCTTTGGGAGCCCTACTGATACAACAAGCCATCAGAAGTGGCAGAAGGGAGAGCACCAAGAGAAGAAACGGTCTGATTCAAGATGGTCTACAAGCCGATCTTCTCCTTGACAGTTCTCAAGCACTCCGGGTGCCTCTGAGGGAGCTTGCTTTCTCCTCAGGCAGAGTGTGGGCTGATGCTTTGCCACTCTACACACCTACTTCCTGCAATCCTGGCAATTACCAATAGTGTAAAACCCAGTTTCTGACGTGGCTGACTCAGCAAGGGCTTGGCTCAAAACAAATACATACGCAGAAGCGACTGCAGCCTGGGAAGCAGTGACAGGAGGCACATGAAGAGAAGGAGGCATTGTGGATTTTTAGCGTTCCGGGTCCAACCTGGCTGAATCGTCCCTGGACTTGCTTCTTCCAACGTCCCAGCATACTGGTGAACGTGGCGGTCACAGTTCTCCAAGAGCTTCAGCTGTTTCTCCTCAACACCTGCTAGACTCGGGTGCTGCTCCGACACAGCGTAAGTCTATTTTGCCTTCAGTTTTCCTAGCGTTTGACTTTTACATCTGTGTTTTGTTGCTTTTTAAATTTCCATTTGACTGTATTTCTTTGGTTTCCTTCAGCGTGACTGAGTCACCGTCTCCCTTCCTAACCACCCACTGAGATTTTTATACTGTGCCCCTCACCACGAAGGTGGCTGGTTACCATGGTACCGAAGTGCCCTTCTGTTCTAGATGCTAGATTAAATCTGTTCTCATGGTGACTGTGTGCCTTCGCTATTCTTCACCAGCTTCTTTCTGCAGCACAGACTTAATAAGCTCAGACATTGCTATTCCTTCTCCACTGAAGAAGGAGACTCCTTAATATCTAAGGCAGGCCACCTGCTCCTCAACACAGGGACATAAAGTGAAGTTTGCATTTCCTGCAATACCAGCCTCTCTGTTTTCCTTCCAGCTACAGGAACAGGGAAGGAAGAAGTTGTTCCTGTTGTGTGGCTTGCTGCTGATCCCGCGACTTAAATCCAACACCTGACTGTGAAGAGTCAGCAGTTTCCTTCTTCTCATTGCCTTTCATCAGCATGGATACTTGGCGGAGAGGGTCCATCAAGTCCACAACGTTCTTCAGACGTTTCTCACTCAGGAGACACAAAAAGCTGGGCAACCAAGTCATCATCTTGAATCAGAACAGCCACACTCTGGACAGTGATGGACAGTGCCAGAAGAGGGAATGCTTGAGGGATCTGAAGGACAAGTCTGATTACCTGTCATGTCAGAGTGAGCAAAACCTCGCCAAGGCACAAGCACCTCCCAAGCCTCCCCGGCTCTACCTGGACAGTTCCAGCTGCCCTAACATCATTGATCACACAGATTCTCACTCTGACATCTCCTTTTCTGGTGCTGCTCATCAATACCACAAAGCCACTCAAACTCAGTTCCACAAGGACCAGGCGACAGACTGTGGGACCGCAGAGACAGGTTCCCAGAACGGCACCACTCTTTCTGACCTGCCTGATCCCTTCCTGTCCTTCAAAGTGGATTTGGGGCTCTCCCTTCTCGAGGATGTTCTGCAGACCCTCAGGAAACAGAATCCAAGAGATTACGCCATTTGAAGGTATTTATCATTTAACATATCACATTTACTTACTCCTGCTGCCAGTTTCTCCAGTCCTAGCGGGAGGAAGGATACTGCAGCATTCCTGTTATGTGTGGCCTGTTTTGTTGTTCTCGCCTTACCCACCACAGACTGTCCTTGTCCTGGCCAAGGAGTCCTCTGGAGCAGAGCTCACAGGCTCCGTGCTCAGATGAGAGCACTGTCTGCTCGAACCTCGTGGGCAAGTTTCCATTCTCCACACTGGGAATTTCCCACTCTTGACTGCGTCTCCTTCTCGGGGAAGGATGGCATTGTTTGCCAAAAGACTTATTTTGGGGATGTGCATGTGGCACTGCGGAGCGTGGACAGAAAGGGATAGGGCATACAGGATTTGTGGATAAGCAGGCAGCTTCCAAGGAGACAAGAGCACTGCATCTCAAAGCCATAGCTATGGCAAGGGCCAAGAGACAGAAACTGGTGTTTCTTCTCCCACCATGGTTGGATGTGGAAAAAAAATAATTCAAAGCTGTTCCTCTTTTTTTTTTTTCCTTGTGGGTTTCTTTTCCCTTAACTCAAGTGCAGTTGGCACGTTCAGCCTGGGAACAGGTAAGCATCCATGTAGGCTCGTAATACAGCAACAGCAGTTTATTTATCCTACTAGCAGAAGAGATTTCTCTAGATACTGCTGCTTGAAGCATGCGCTGGTCTATCAGCTGTACAGATATGGAAGAATAAATGTATCTGTGACTGGAAGTGTCTTGTTGCCTCATTTCACTGGTCGCAAGCCAGAAAAAGCCCAGGCACCAAGAGCAGAGGGCCCTTATCTGTAGCGACAGATCTATCCTCTCTGGCACTTCAGGTTTTTTATGAGGGTGGGGAAGCAGCGTGGCTGTGCTTTTCTGGGCTGGGAGAAGGCGAGAGCTGCTGGTACTTTATCTTCCCCTGAGGAGAGCGTGCACAGCCCGGGTGGAGAGCCAGTGTGGGAATGAAGAGTTCTGTACCCTGTGAGCTGGACAACGGGGAGGGCTCTGCCAGGCTGAGAACATTTTAGGCAAACCATGAGAACATCAGGGCAAACTATTAAGAGGACACAGCAGAAACTATTGGCTCACCAATTCTTACCTTTTTCACAGCTAGATTAGATACTAGGACTCTTTTTAAAAACATAAAAAACCCTCCATGCACCCAGATAACCACAAGCATTGGAAGCCGACTACAGCAAAGCGCAGAGACATTGCAGAGAAGGCACAGACGGCTCTTAACTACTACATTCACATCAGGCTGTAAAGTCAGATTATATAAAACAAACTCTATGAAACCTCAAAGGAGCTTAGAAAAGATGCAAGAGTGCCAGACAGAGGCTTTTCTCAGCACTGCAATACGGCCGAATGAATGGTCCAAAATGAATGAGGACCACTGGCAGGGAGATCCCACTACCACCGCTGCAAGGAAGACCCTCACAGGAACGAGTGCTCCGCACTGTTGCAGTGGCAAAATGCGGTCTTCACAGCGCAGTGCGGCTGTTGCCTGCAATCAAATAGTCATTGCTCTCAAATGGCCTGAGTAACAGGCTGGCCAATCCACAGCTTTTGTAATTCAAGCATAACTCGCCCGTTTGGCTCCGGCAGCTCTCCAGGAACTGCTGGACAGTGTGCACCATTGCTGTGGAAGACAAGCAGCCAACCAAGACTGTGGAGGCGAGTATCTGGCAACCTGCTGCCTCCTCACGGCACGACTTTTCAACAGCCAGCCTTGCTTTCACCTGGGCACTGCTCCCAGAGCTCCCCTGGTCCAGCTAGTGCTGTCCTTTATGTGCAGACTTGGGTGCACAGCTCCTGGCTGACTACCCCAGGCAGGGAGCAGACACAGCTCTGAAGCAGATGAGTAGTGAGTGCGTTGCCATGAGAACGCTGCAGGTTTTCGGCTGTTTTCTGAAGCAGAGCGGGGAAGGAGCCGCATTTGCACAGAGTGGGAGCAAACATGGGGGTGGATTCAGACAAAAATAGGAGCAACCCAGAGGGAGCAGCAAATAGGAAGTGAGGGCAGCCTAAGTCAGAATGAGATTAAGTGCAGCTTGAAAGCAAGAATGTGGACCCTGATGGCTGGGAAGCCAGGCTGGGTATGAAAGGATGAAGCAGGGAACAAGTTGAGGCAGTGGCAAGAGAGATCTGAAAGAGCTCATTTTGCATAGTCTAGAGTCGAAGAGCTGAGGACAACCAGCAAGTCACCTGGAAGCAGTACAGCCAAGAGAAGCCATTACCACATTACAGATTTTGGAAGCATCAGGAGGATTTGGGGAGGGTCTGGAGTAGGAACTAGGAAAAGCAGGAACCAGAGCAGCTTGGAGACGGTGGCCTGGACAGCAAGACTGCAATGTAATCAAAGAATTTGCAGCTGCTTACACATAAAAGCAGTAGAAAGGACAGACAAGCATCAGCAGTGCAATTCTTGGGAAAGGATGCAAGTCACTGGCCCTAACGCCTCACCACTTTGAGAGCTAATAGGGTATTGACAACGCCGCGTTGGACAGGAGTGAGTCACCGCCTCCACACAGCAGGAACACCATTTGCTGCTTTAGCCTGCTCTCCCTTGCTGCTCCACCAAGCTAATCCTTCGCAGCAGGCAGACGCTGCCGTCCCACACTAACAAGCCTTGGCCATGGAAACGAGCCAAGATAAACTCAATCAAAAGCTGGGACTTTTGAACCCACAAGGCAAGAATCCACGACCAAGCTCTGATTGCACCAACAACCTCCATAGGTATGAATAAGCCAGTTCTCTCACTCTCCCAGTGAGATGCTCAAATAAACCAGATAGGATTCTACTTTTTTCCCCCCCCAACTTGCCTTCTAACACTCTGGCCACCTCTGTGAATCTGCTGTGCCTGCAGGATTCTCACTGGTTCCTCGCTGCATGGAGATCTGCCTAGCTCCTGGGCTGTCATGTCATACTGGCCTGAGATTTTAGGAAATCATGCTGCTCAGACAAAGAACACACATCCCAAGTGAAAACATACGACCCTAAACAAAACTAGGATAACAACAAGGCATTCTGATATATAAACACATCAACTATAAATAAAGTACTTAACAAAAAGTCAGGAGAAGGAACGTACTGAACAATCTGACAAGCTGCTGCTGAGATATTTAGGGAGTGAACACACACAAGGCTGTTGGAGACACAGACACATGGGCTAAGCACACCTGTGGAGCTGGAGGCAGGAGCCCTCTCAGCAAGGAGATCTTTCCGATCTTTATACCAGAGGGAAGGAGGAGAGGGGAATAAGTGTCACACAAAGTTTGAACTGGAACTCAAATAACCAGCAAAGGATCTCAGGTCCCTTCACAGCCAAGGAATTACTAACTAGATCAGAAGACACGCAGAGCATGAGATAAATTCTGTGCTACAGAGCAAAGTGTAATGTCACATGCTTCAGAAGAAGCAGATACATCTGCCACTCCAGAGGGCCAACAGGAGCAAGAGGTAATGGACAGCCAACAGCTCGCTGCAGCGCATCCTCAGATTGGTTTCTATGTTTTAAGCACCAGATGTTACTGCCTTCTATTTGTTTTGTGATTGGAATGTATTTGTTACTCATCAGCAACAGCTTCAGCGTGATTATCTGGTGAAACAAACAGGAAGCAGCTAAGAGTGAACAAACACCTTGCACTCAAAGTAACCACACTAGTAAGTGGACCCAAAGCAGGCAATACAGTCTCCACAAGAACATTTAATTTGATGCTGCTTTCTCTTCCCTCCTGCAGATTTGAAGGATGTAGGTTTCCACCTAGCACTGGAATTTCATCCTCTTGTGAATGTGGCAAATAACCAAGCCTCTCTAAAGCAGCATTCTAGGAGATCCACTTCAACCAGCTACCAACCAGGGGATTCCCACAAAGTATATCAGAAAACATTCCAGAGGAATGGCATTAGAGGCTTTGAACTGAGCAAGGAACATCCTTGTTTTTCACTCGAAAGACAGAGTGAGATTGTGTGGAGAACCAGACATCCGAACAGCTTGTTTTCTCACTGCGCTGCCACTCAGGCAAAAGGTCCTTTCAAAAAGCCACTGCTTCAGCACAAGAGGGCTCATCAGAAAGCCAGGCCTTTCATTAAGAACTTTGTTTCAGCTCTGCTGGGAATCAATGTATTTCACCATAAGTGCAAAGCACACTTAAATTTAGGTTGCTATAGAAACAGATTTAAATAACAGCAGCCTATGTCTCCTTACCTGTGAAGTCCTAGCCTGACTAGTGCTGTCAGAAAGGACAGTGCTGGGATTGCTCCGGGGCTGGCCCTCCAGCCAGGAAATCTTTAGGGGATTATTTATCAGGCCAACTTCATTCTTCACAGCCATCTCCTAACAACGAAAATATTCTTCCATCACTATGTGAATTTCAGACCCCACTCCCTCACAGCTCACTAGAAATCACCTGAGTTTTTCCACCTCAGCCTGGCATCGAGGCCAAGTAGGGCACAAACAACGAAGACTTACAGCTGCCCTGCACCAGAAGCACCCTTTAAGGTCTGTATCTGCATCAAGCACATAGAACTTATCACTGACAGCACTTTTGATAAGCAGGTCACAGACAATTCTGTTGTGGGTTTTTTTTAAATTATTTGAATTCATGAGGGAACTAACAGGTAACAGGAAAGAGGTGCTTGTGCAGTGTAAGTTTAAGTTGATGGAACTACTAAAATTAAGGGTAACCAATGATTTCTGTTTCCATAGCCACATGAATTATTATTACTCATAGTGAGTCAAGACATTTTGATTTCTTTTAAACTGCAAATGCCTGACATAACCTCTAAAACTCATTAAGCCCATCTCCACAATGGGTAATTCACCTTCAGTGAGAGCTGATTAAATGGTTCAGTGCCTGCTTTTCAAAGCAGTGTCTCTTCCCTCAGCCTTTTACTCGCACAGCCTGCTTGTTTATGTGCACAATCTGCTCTGGGTTTATGCCTCCAGCTTTGCCACTCCCTCCACGAATCTGTACCTTCAGACTCTCATTACCCTTCTCCACTGCCTTAATGACAAGGCAGCGTCTCTAGGCCACCAGTCTGCTCACCCTTCCCTTCTGCAACACCCCTCTTGCCTGCTCTCCACCACACACAGCTGAGGTCCCTGCCAGACTTACAGCAGCTTTAGCCGTAGCAAATTCCACGACTGCGCTCCCCATCTTCCTACTCGAGATCACCAAGTTGAGCACGTCGCCATACTGTTAGGACAAAGAAAGAAAGAAAAGTTAGTTACAGACCCTGAAGAGAAGTCGAGTTCACCTGTGGAACAAATGCGAAGAGAAAATGCGTTTTCACAGACAGGAGGTTTGAGCCATCACCCTTTCTGTCTCGCATGATGCTTCCACTGACCCCAACCTGTCATACTTTCTGTTCCTCCAGGAAATAATTCTAGGGAGGCACAGAGCAACACTTTGCTTCCAGCAAGCCCCAGCACAAGAGGGCAGCTCAACTCAGAGTCAGAGCTACAGGAGATACTTGCATGAAAGGAAAATAAAGACCACATGCCGGGAGTAATCAGATCAAAGGTTCACCTATTTCTGTCTCTGAACTCCCCGCAGCAGCTAGTGTGTGGTGCTCCAAGGGAAGGCAAAAGTGCACCATAACCACACAGCCTAACTTTTGTACGGGGCAGGACCCACTCGGTGGGAAGAGCCTGCAGTTGCCGTGTTTCAGCAGGCGTCCCTCTGGCAATGAGGCAGAGGTGCTAGCTGGGGAACGCTGCACAGCTAAGGCATCATGCTGCTGATGTCCCAAAAGGGCACGAGCAAGAAAGCTGGACAACAGAGGGGAAAAAAAATGAGCTGCTCTAGTTTTTATGTAGCTTCCCCGAATTTACTATGCTTTCTTATACGATTGAGAGCAGGGGAAGATGCAGTAGTAGGGAAGAGTGTCAGACAAGACCTTTTGTAGGATCTGCAACAGAACATCTTTTGAATATCCCCCTCCTGTCTCATCTTCTTTACTGCATTTCCATTTTAGCTGGAAAATAAACACAACAAGTTAATTTTGTCCATTTGAACACATGTTGCCACATTCAGCGCAGCTCCTGCCACCTGCATAATAATCAAGTGTGCTATTTACAGATACACTCCCAGAATTGCCAAGACAGTGTTTTCAACATCAGAATGTGCAAAGGGAATAAATTATTTGGGGAACAGGGAGAAAGACAGCTCACTGAAACAAAAAAAAAAAAGATAATACCGGAAAGCATACTAATTGCCATTTCAAGGTGATAAGCAGATGTTTCCCTGTGCCTAAAGCAGAGACAACTCTATTTCAGGCTCAAAACTCCAGACCAGACAGTAGCAAAAAGGGCAAGAGAGGAAGGGTGTTTTAAAGGCAGTGACAGGAGCTGTTTGCATGTACAATACACATTAGACAGAGGAACTTCACCTCCACTGTACAAAGGGACATGCCAGTTCAGCAGACTTGAAATGTCCCTTCTGTTTTCCAAAGCTGCATAATGTTCCATCAGTTTTCACCAAAACCCAGTTTTATAAGGATGTCTTACTTTGAGTTTGGGAGTTATTTTGCGTTCTGCTCCATTTCTTTCTTGCTTGCCTAAAGAGGGAAAAGGAAAAAAAAAAAAAAAGAGATGGAAAGGACACATGTGAGAACTCCTCGGCTACAGGGCATTTAGCACAAAATTCACCCAGACAATGTACACATGGCAACAGCAACCACTTCTGGATTTCATCTGGCCCTGCAACTAAATACTTGATAATGATGTGCTCTCGTTGCAAGGATCTCAAAGTGCTTTACACTAAGCAAACGCTCAACATCCTCCCCAGCTCCCGATATGTGAAATTAAGTTAAGGAAGGTGAGGGTGGGCTGCATCCAGTCATACAGGAAAACTCTGGTGACCCCAAAAAGTTTCTGCATCTGGACGTCTGGTGGGTTTTTTTTTTGTTTGTTCTTCAACTCATTAGAATAGTATTTTCCCTGTGAGAAAGGAACAGGTCTTACACTGTAGCTTCTGCCAGAACAAAAGGGATAGGAAACAAGAGACAGAAAGTCTTTTTATGTTGAACTGAAAACCTGAACAGCGCTCTAATTAGTTTTGAAAAGAACAGAACTTTTGGAAACATAAAACTGTATGTTAAGCCCATATAGACTATTTAAAAAGGTAATTCAATATAGAGAGGTGAGGTTCAGGATACCAAAGGATGAGGTTCTGGGATTCTGGAAAAGTCCCATTCCCTCCTGCATGAAGGAGACTAACTACAGCAACTGAACAGCCCCGGAGAATCAGAGGGAGACGGCTTCGAACATAACTACCTATTGCTGAATGGCAGCACAGAATGCACATGTTTTCCAGTTCACTAAGTTGCTCATTTCCTGACAGATTTGTTGCTGGTCTTTGTACAAACCTGGGACGAAGGCTCTGTACATGCCCAAGGAACATGAGAGAATCAAGTTCCAGAAAATAAAGCTTCAGCAACTATAAACTGAAAAACCCTTTATTCCCCACACTGACCCTCTTCTGGGTGATAAGTACCAAGAACTTTCAAGGGGATACCGCAGTAGTAACCCAATGACAACTACTATTTTTTGCAAACTTGAATCATTCCCTGTTCTGGGTCTGCAACACTCACTGCTTTAATTGTGACAGATGAGCAGGACTTCAGGCTCCCCCCAGCCCAACTGCGGGGGTCCACAGCAGACCACCTAGATTCAGTGCTTTGGACTATTTATTGAAAAGGAGCAGCAACAATGCGTTAAAGAGCAGCATGCCACATATAAGAAGGCAATCCCACAGAATACTAGTCTGCTGACTTATCCCTGGTAAAGGTGTGAGTAGAATCCTATATATGGCAGCGTGAGCCAGTCAGGAGGCTGCATCTGTACGTCAGCTCTGCCTACAGAAGGGCTGGAGTCCCACAGGCGTGTAGTTTGGCCAGGGCTCCAACCTCGCCTGTCCTCACCTTGGATGAGCTGCTCTCTCTCAAGCCGGATCTGTTCTTGAATGAGTCTCTGCTGCTCCTCAAGCTGACGGGAGCCTTCTTCACGCAGGCGTATTATCTACAGCAGAAGTAAGACAGCACAGATACCTGAGGGCACAGCTCCATGGCTGGTTCAGGCCAGCTAAAGACTGCCAAGGAGAGCTTTTGTCTTATACCCATCTCCTGGGACAACTGTCCTGCTAGTCCTAGACTGTGACGGCTCCAGCGCTCATAAAACTGGGACCCTTTGTTCCCAGTGACCGGGTTCCTATCAGCCAGCATACAGCCAATTAGCTGTTGTTACTGTCTGCTATGCAAAAGGAAAAGGGCAGACAAAAAATAAAATCCTGAGATTAACACATTTGCCAGACTGCTACTAGATTCCTTCTACACGCCTCTCTTCCCTAGAGCCCATTAATCCCAAAGGCTGAAGCACTGCTATACATAGATCTGCTGCAGCTCAGCACCAGGTCTGCATTATGATTGTAAAGACTTTCAGCTATTCTTCTCAAAAGAAGCAGAGAAAGCTAAGAATTTATCATTACTTCTTGTTCTAATGTTCTTGTTATCCTGACGTCCTCCTCTTCGCTCTCACGGGTCTGGGCTTCTCGTTCTCTGGCTTCAAGATCTGCAGAGAAAGAATTAAAATTAAAAGAACCACAAGAGAGTTTTCACAGGTGGATGGAAAGATCACAAACTTGGCTACACCTACATCAGTTTCAGATTAGAGGCCTGATAGCTCTGCTGCCTCTCTCCTCTGCCCAGGCACACCAATGTCCCAGCAGCCTTTACAGTCATCAACCCCCTAACTCCTCCCCGGAGCAGGACCATCTCCAGCTGTGACGGTGGGAGGAGATTTCAGACAGCTACTATATTGTACTGGGCATGAAAGCCCACAGCCACCACAAACGCACAGCAGATTAATCAACAGTGAATTCCAGCAGCAGGATAAATGCAAACACCCAGCTAAGGAAACCAAGAGAAAACGAAGTTTTCTTTTTATTACCAAGCTTTACTTTCTTTCGCTTCTCATCAAGTTTTTGTGTCCTTTCTGCTGCTTGCTTCTTAGCCTTTCTCACCTTGTCGTATGCCGCCTGTCAAAGAACCAACACAATAATGGGAAACTATATAAAACAGAAGAGATAAAATGGAAAGCAGTGAATAAAGGCAAGATCAGATATCTAAACACTGTAAGCAGAGGTGAAGCAATTTCTGTTTCTTGCTTGTATTTCTCCTAAGAGTGTTGGAAGTTAACACTAATATCCTGAAAGCATGAGAAGAGGCCCAAGGATGTCCAGATGGAGCCTGAAGAGGTGAGGAAGTCCAGGAGTAACTGCAGTGTGTACTGGAGAGAAAGTCTGACCCATCTGCAGAGCTGGGAAGAGTATTTGTTTCCTGAACATGCCAAAAGTAGCTACTGGGGCACCAATAACAGGTCAGGTTTGGTTTAGAGCGAAGTTTTACAATTATAAAGGTCTATTTTATATGAAAGATTTATTCACAAGATGGATGTTTGACTCACATGAACATATTAAAGAGCATCAGAGCTCATCAGCAGCAATAACACATCAACATTCATTTAGCACTATAGAGACTTAAGAACTGGGGTAAACTGGCAATTTCACTGGAACCTGTTTAAACCAGTTGAAACTCTGCTCCTCAACCTACACAGAACCTTTCTGTAGTAGGTAAAGCACAGACGGGAACAAATACTTGAATATTACTTGTAGAATAGTTGTACAGAAAAGCACTGCTCCGGTTTATAAACTAGAAAAGCTGGTATTTTTCCTTCCTTCACGGGAAGGGTTTGCTAAACACTTTTGCCTTTTTAAAATGCAGAAGCCAAAATGTTTTTGGATATCAAAAGCTTAATTGCCCCTCAGAGGGGAGATTACAAGCTTTGCCAATGTTTGAAAAGAGGGGAGTTATTTCATGTTTTTAAATCTTATAATCTGAAATTTTAATATGCCCTCTCTCCTGAGTATGTCTGGATAGAGTCACTTTCTCATTTTTATTTTGTTTTTATTCTTTCCCTTGACATGTCCAGATTACTTTCAGGCCTTAAGCAGCAGGCACTCAACCACTTCCTCACAGCAAGAGCAGAGTCCAAGCAGTATCTGGCAGCCTGCAAAGGTCTTGCAGCAAAAGGAGAGAGATCGTGGCTGTGATTCAGCTTTTCTGTTTACAAGTCTCTTGTGCCTCATGGAAAGAAAGGCTCTGAGTCTTCCCAATCACAGCTAGATATTATTTATTTGTCAGACCTTGACTTCAAGGGAACTGCAAATGCACTGTTCTCATGGGAATTTAATGCGTCCCTGAATCAGTGGGGCCTATCATTTATTTTTTTTTAATGGTATAAGCCCCGGTCTAGCACATTATTAAAGACAGTATCTCACCCACACAGAGCTACTCTCAGCACACCAAATAAGAAAGAGAACATTTGTCTGAGTTCTTATCTGGCACTACTACTTGATCTCACAGAGAACGACAGGGAATAACAGATGAGACTCGCGGTCATGAAGTCACAATCAGAGAAGAGAGCAGGACAGAGAGGAAGAGAGTTTCCAGTACAATCAGAGAAGAAAGCAGGACAGAGAGGAAGAGTTTCCAGTACTTTCCCAGCATGCTTGCAGGGAGTAACACCACAATCCCAACATTGCCACGGGATGTGCATCCTTACCCTTGCTGCTGCATCTGTTAGCACGGCTAAGGCCTGAGACAGTTGGTGGAAGACTTCCGCTGGGAATTAGAAGAGAAAAGGGTAAGATGCAGAAAACCATGCTAGTGGCCTGGAGATGAACCAGGAAAGACAATCCCTTAGGGAAGAGACCTGCAGAACATCAGAAAGAAGAATAATCTTTCCAAAGTGTTTGTAAGCCAATCTGTAGCCAGGATAACCTCAACTCAAAGGACAACATCTGTTACATAAACTTCAGTGCAAATTTTTTTTTCTGGTGGAAAACTTTTCTGTGTAGTACAGTAATAAATTTCAGTTTGTAAGATTGAAAGTGTGAGATACAGAACAATATTTTGAAGTGTCTTGATGAACAGCGTCCTTCTAGTTACCGCCGCCGTTCCCAGCTACCTGTAACTACAAAACTTGACCGGAGCAGCTGCAGAGGCAGACCTTGCTAACAGTTTAGGTGTACTCAGTTCCACGCAGTCAGGGCCTTGTCTCTAACAGACACAAATGGGCGCTGCCCACAGATAATACGGTTATAAGCTTGCTAATGGAGTTTTGACTGTGAGAGGTACGAATTAAAACAGGAACCAGCCAGTAAACACTGGGGACAGCATGGCCAGAGGCCCAGGATTCAAGTACCACGTGGGAAGATTTTTCAGAGGTGCAAATACAATTTCAGCACTGACTTAACACCGATGTTTCTAAAACCAGTATGTACGCATTCAACTTTAAAAAACAGAGCACTCTAATAGTGACAAGAGAAACTCTTAGTCCTGCATATGGTACATTTCACATGCCTTATACCCAACCATTCCCTAAATTACATGCAAAGACAGACGTGAAGTTAAGCAGAGCCACTTCCAGGAGTCTGCACATGTGAAAACAAACATGACAAGTAGTTTGTGCCCGCACAGCTCCATCCTACCTGCTCTGGGATTGTCCGGGTTCTTATCTGGGTGACAAGTCAGGGCCTTCTGCCGGTATGCTTTCTTAACCTGCCAGAGCCAGAATTGAGATTTACTGGTTGGTGCTGTTTCATCTCTGTAGAGAAAAGCAACTCGGAGGAAAAAAAACAAAACAAAACAAACACACAACCAAAACCAACACTGTGGAAACAAAACGTTACTATTCAGAGAGTTTCTTTTGTTGCTGGTTTTGCTTAACTTTAAAAACATCTCCCTATCATAAACAGAAGGCTGTGGTTGAACCAGCATTCATTTGCATGCCTAGATATGCTCCAGGCCTGACAGAATATAAAGACCGTTTCTGGAGTGCCAATAGCTCCATTAGTCCCTCACATTGAAAGGTAAAGCAGCCTACTGTAATAGCAAGAGACCTCTGAAAAGCTCAGTTTTCAACCTCAATGCAGTGACTTGTCCTTTTTAATCACACGGTACTGCAAGGATAAGCATTTGAGCCAGGACACTTTGTAGGCAGGCAGCCATATTTTGATTGTTTAAGCTTTTCAAAGCCAGAAGTTTTACTTGTAGGTGCATTGTATTACAGCAGTCAAATCTCACAATCATCAAAGCCAAGCCTGGCTCACGAAGGCAGTTTTCTAGCCAGAGGGATACCGCACTCTTTGCAGCTGTAAATTTGGGACAGAGAAAGTACCATTTACTGTGCAACAGCCGAGTTTAGCAAGGCGGAGAATTTTTGACCAAAGACTATTCAATCTCTTCGACACTTCAAAGAAAGGCTGACAACTTTCTGAGCTGTCACTTTTGACAAGCTGAGCTCCCTTTGCCAGGCACTCCTCTGCATGCGAGAGAGGAAAGGCAGCAGAGCAGCTCTGTTCCACTGCCAAGCCACTCTCCCGGCTTAAGTGAGGGGAATAAACGGGGGCTCAGCTCCACCTGGCGGACAAAGCCCTTGGAAGGGAAACGCGCAGCTAAAGCTGTACAGGCTAATCCCATTTTGCACCTAAGCAAGACCCTGGTTAAGAGAGGGGCAAGTCTCCAAACCTGCCTCACTCACAACTATCACAATAGCTATTGCTTCTACTGGGCAAGTTCAGATAAGCTTTCTCTAAACGCTGAGGTTAAGTTACTTTAACAGTCTTGCTCTCCTTTGTTCATCTCTTTTGGCCGCGCTGCTCTGCGTACAAAGATTCTGTGAGCTGCTGCAAGTATTTCACATCAAGACTTGGCAGTCTAAATTCCATGTGCCAGTTTAAGTTGCACCATAAGACCCAATTTGTAATTTTCTCATCCTCCTCCCCCAGTGACTAGCTCAGCAGGGAAGGTGAGGGCACCCGAATCTTTCGTCTCACTCCTGTGGGGCACATTTGCCTTGTTCCTGTTTTGTACTTCACACACGGGGACTTTGCAGGCAGCCTCACACACAATTGCTGGTTAGGCCCAGACTGCAGCTGCCAAGTTTTACTCTATTGTACTGCTACTGCTCAAGAGAGGAAATTAAAAAAAAAAAAAGGCAAGCCTAAGGAGGAAAATCAAAAGTTTTCAAGTTTAACTTTGTTGAGTTACTAATAATTTTACCCAAACGCTTACTTCCCTTGACAAGGTCACTTTCCCAGCCCAGTTGCTCAAATCCTGTGTTTAGGCTTGACTTACCAATTAAACTGAAGAAAAAATGGCAACATGTAATTCCAAACCCACGAAATTAACAAGATGACTTACGGGAACCTACAGTACCTAGCCTAACCCCTAATAATGGGATTTTTGACGCACACGGGAGAAGCTCTCCTTCCGAAGGCACGGAAACAAACACAGCAAGAGCAATAACGTCCGAGACTCATTCTGCAGGTCTCTCCAACCGATGCCATCCGCCCCAAAGCCAGTTCCGGCCCCGCTGCCTTGGGGGAGAACTCGGGCGGGCGCCAAACCCAGCCCCAGGAGAACAGGGCTCCCCCGCTCCAACCGGCCGGGCAACGGCGCCCCAGGGCAGCGCCAGCACATCCCGGGAGCAACCGCTCAGCTGAAAGCGGGGCGAGCGGCGACGGCGGGGCGAGTGGCGACGGCAGCCCCACGTCCCCGCCGCCGCCTGCCGCGGGCGACGGCCCCGGTGCTGAGGGAAGAGGGGCGCGGGGGGCCCGGCCCGAGCCGCCCCGCGAGGGTGCG
>VZSF01003264.1:147674-180674 GCA_013398295.1 Chionis minor | reverse complement strand
CGCGCGGACAGTCCAGTCCAGGGAGAGCACAGCCCCGGGGCTGAGCGGGAGCGAGGGGCGGAGGAGGAGGAGGAGGAGGAGGAGGAGGAGGAAGGGCGCTGTGGAGAAGTCTCCCTCGCGCCGCCTGCCACAGACAGGACACCGGGAGGTCCCGAGCATGAACAGCACCATCACAGAACCCCAGCCTGCCCTCCCCGCCTTCCTGCCCTTTGCTGTTGTGCCCCGTTTCCCCCTGAGCCCTCCGCTCCTCCCGTCCCTTCTCAGCACTCTCCAGTGCAGGATGACGGACACAAAGTGAAGCACAGCAACTCCTAGCTAATGATGATACAAAACTCGTTTATTTGCAGGAAAGGCAAGCACAGGAAGAAGTTGGCCAGAGGGGTTCTGGAGGCTCTGTTGCTGGCAGGCTGGGCTACCATGCCCTGCACCGCGACCAGCTCCTTGCTGCGTGCCGGTCTCTGGAGCAGTCGCGGCCTCCCTGCCAGCGGTGTTGCCTTCTCCCAGAATAAACTGGGTCTTCCCAGTGGGAGCTTCAGGCTCACCCCTGGTCCCAGTCCCTCCTGTGGTGCCACTCCCGTCGTGCTCATTCTCGGTCCCCAGTGCTGCAGGACCTCCACCGGGCTCGGCTCCTGCCCCGTTGAGGCCCTGGAGCTCGGCCCTCATCGCAATCCCTGATCCTCCACTGTCTCCGCCTGGCAGAGGATCTGTTGGCCGCTCTGCACCGGCCCCCCCTGCGGCCTTCCCAGCCTCGCCGGGGGGACATGCTCTGCCGCCTGTCTCTGGAACAGGAACAGTCTGTTTCCCTGCTCCACCACCGCCGACTGCTGCGGTGGCTGCGAGAGTGCTGCCACTCCGCTCGCCCTCGCCTGCTGTGGGACCTCTGCCAGGACTGGCTCCTCCTCACGCGCCGGGAACAGCTCCTCATCAAGTGCCCGTCCCTGGAGGATTCTCAGCCTTCCCGCTGCCGGTGCCGGCTCCTCCTGGAGCCCTGCTCGTTGTCCCGAGCCCTGCTCTGCTGCCACCTCCTGCTTCCCGGGGAGTTGTAGCACCAGCCATGCTGATCCCTGCTGCGGCCATCTCGGTGCCGCCGTGGGGACCTGCTTCGGCCGCTGTTGTGGCCACCGCCAGGAGCTCTTCTGGAAGATCCGCTGCACTGGCGTCTTGAGGACCGACTCCGGCTCCTTTCTACAGTGCCGCGTTGAGATCTCCCTCCATTGCCATCGCGTGGGCAGTCGTGTGGCCCATGGTTATGGGCTGCCAGCATGGGGAAGAGGTGCCGAACAGACTGCCGGCAGTTTGGGCACACCTCCCCTCTGCTGGCCCACTCCTGGATGCAGGAGAAGCAGAAGCAGTGCCTGCACCAGCTCACACAGGCTCCGCCGCTGCTGGCGTCCTGGTGGACGGAGCGGTTTGGGGCTTCCAAGGCCACCAGTGGCGTGGCCTGGGGCCCCTGGCTGGTGCTGGCAGCAGGGGAAGAGGCCTCATCTTCTGCCACGTTCTCCTGCTCCTGCTCAGCCATCTTCTGCTGCCAACAACAGATGCAAAGCTCACAACCTGCCCTGGAGAAACACCCAGCTGCTGGGGCTCTGCTTGTGCTGCTGCCGAGGGCAGGGACGTCCGGGGGCAGACGAGCCCCACCCGGCCGTCTGCGTGTGCTCCACTCTCGGGGCAGGAGGGTGCCACCCAGCCCAGCCCAGCTGCACACCCCGCTGTGCTCGGTGGCGGCTGGGGGCTGGCAGCCGCTGTAAAGTAAAGAGCGTGCTCTTTACTAAAGAAATGATAAATTTATTTATAAATTTGGGTACTTGGAACCGTACCCCCAAACCCTTTGCCCTCAGCTTTGTGTGCATTATTTGCAAGGTGCTGCACTCAGTGGAAAAGCTGTTTTGCCCTAAGAGTCCTCCTGAAGCTGTTCCTCACCTCCTTGTTCCTCAGGCTGTAGATCAGGGGGTTCAGCATGGGGATCACCAGGGTGTAGAAGACTGCTGAGATTTTCTCCTGCTCCATGGAGTAGCTGGAACTGGGTTGGATGTAGCTAAATGAAATGGAGCCGTAGAAAATGGTGATGGCTGTCAGGTGAGAGGCACAGGTGTGGAAGGTTTTCTTCCTGCTGTTGTCTGTCCGGATCCTCAGAATGTCAGAGAGGATGCGCACGTAGGAAACAATGATGACCAGAAGGGTCGAGAGAGCGATAGCCGCAGAGGAAACTAAGAGCAAAGTCTCATTACGACGGGTGTCCGAGCACGCAAGCTGCAGCAAGGGAGGGATGTCACAAAAGTAATGGTTGATGACATTGGGCCCGCAGAATGGCAGCTCCAGCAAGCCACAAGTCTGTGTCAGCGAATTCAGGAATCCCCCCAAGTACGATGCCCCCACTAGCAGCGTACAGACTCTCTTGGTCATAACAGTGGTATAGAGCAGCGGGCTACAGATGGCTACGTAACGGTCATACGCCATTGCGGAGAGCAAGAACCCCTCTGTGTTCTATCTATCAGATGCCCGGTGTTTGAATTCCTGGTACACGTTGCCAACTGAAGCCACACAGACAGCAATAGCAGCAGGGGCGAGGAGTGAGGGGCGGAGGAGGAGGAGGAGGAAGGGCGCTGTGGAGAAGTCTCCCTCGCGCCGCCCGCCACAGACAGGACACCGGGACACCGGGAGGTCCCGAACATGAACAGCACCATCAGAGAACCCCAGCCTGCCCTCCCTGCCTTCTTGCCCTTCACTGTTGTGCCCTGTTTCCCCCTGAGCCCTCCGCTCCTCTCGTCCCTTCTCAGCACTCTCCAGTGCAGGATAACGGACATGAAGTGAAGCTAATGATTATATAAAACTCGTTTATTTGCAGGAAAGGCAAGCATGGGAAGAGGTTGGCCAGAGGGGTTCTGGAGGCTCTGTTGTTGGCAGGCTGGGCTACCATGCCCTGCACCGCGACCTTGCTGCGTGGCTGTCTCCGGAGCAGTCGCGGCCTCCCTGCCGGCGGGTTGCTTCAAGCTCGCCCCTGGTCCCAGCCCTTCCTGTGCCACCCCCATCGTGCTCGTCCTCGGTCCCCAGTGCGGCGGGACCTCCGCCGGGCTCGGCTCCTGCCCCGTTGAGGCCCTGGAGCTCGGCCCTCGTGGCGATCCCTGCGCCTCCGCCGTCTCCACCTGGCAGCGGAGCTGTCGGTCGCTCTGCGCCGTCTGCGGCGGCCCCCCCTGCGGCCTTCCCAGCCTCGCCGGGGGGACCGGCTCTGCCGCCTGTCGCTGGAACAGGAACCGTCTGTGTCCCTGCTCCACCACCACCGACTGCTGCGGTGGCTGCGAGAGTGCTGCCACTCCGCTCGCCCTCGCCTGCTGCGGGACCTCCGCCGGGACCTGCTCCTCCTCACGTGCCGGTCCCTGGAGGATTCCCAGCTTTCCCGCCGGCAGTGGCGGCGTCGGCTCCTCCTGGAGGAGCCCCGGACGCCCCTGTCGTGCCTCCGACCTCGGCTCTCAGCGCGACGGCTGTCCCGGGCCCTGCTCCGCTGGCACCTCCTGCTTCCCGGGGAGTTGTAGCGCCGGGCGTGCTGGTCCCTGCTGCGGCCATCTCGGTGCTGCCGCGGGGACCTGCTTCGGCCACTGCCACGAGCTCTTTTGGAAGATCCGCTGTGCTGGCATCTTGAAGACTGACGCGAGCTCTGTTCTGCAGTGCTGCGTCTGGATCTCCTCCCTCCATTGCCATCGCGTGGGCAGTCGTGTGGCCCATGGTTATGGGCTGCCAGCATGGGGAAGAGGTGCCGAACAGACTGCCGGCAGTTTGGGCACACCTCCCCTCTGCTGGCCCACTCCTGGATGCAGGAGAAGCAGAAGCAGTGCCTGCACCAGCTCACACAGGCTCCGCCGCTGCTGGCGTCCTGGTGGACGGAGCGGTTTGGGGCTTCCAAGGCCACCAGTGGCGTGGCCTGGGGCCCCTGGCTGGTGCTGGCAGCAGGGGAAGAGGCCTCATCTTCTGCCACGTTCTCCTGCTCCTGCTCAGCCATCTTCTGCTGCCAACAACAGATGCAAAGCTCACAACCTGCCCTGGAGAAACACCCAGCTGCTGGGGCTCTGCTTGTGCTGCTGCCGAGGGCAGGGACGTCCGGGGGCAGACGAGCCCCACCCGGCCGTCTGCGTGTGCTCCACTCTCGGGGCAGGAGGGTGCCACCCAGCCCAGCCCAGCTGCACACCCCGCTGTGCTCGGTGGCGGCTGGGGGCCGGCAGCACAGGGCCAGCACCCAGAAGCAGGATGCTAAGGCGGCGCAGATCGCTGCTATCGCAACTTGCGCACAGTCCATCAAGGACACACTGAGGCACGGGGCTGGTGGCCTGTCTTTTATAGGCCCCCTGCAGTGAGGTCACGGCCCCGCGGGTGGGGACACCTTTGTGACATCACAGCGCCGGGGCCCCGCATCATGCTGGGACACTCGCCCGGCAACCGGCTCCTCACAGAGCCCCGCTGGGCACAGACCCCGGTGCCAGACCTCAGGGCTCCAGCTGTGTCCAGCTGTGCCCAGCTCCAGGGGTCCCAGCAGCAGAAGGACATGGAGCTGTCAGAGCGGGGCCGGAGGAGGCCCCGGAGATGCTGGGAGGGCTGGAGCCCCTCTGCTGGGAGGACAGGCTGGGAGAGCTGGGGGGGTCCAGGCTGGAGAAGAGAAGGCTCCGGGGAGACCTTATAGCAGCCTCCAGTGTCTGAAAGGGAACCTCAAGGGAAGCTGGAGAGGTAATTTTTCCAAGAGCACATAGCGATAGGTGATGGCTTCAAACTGGAAGAGTTGAGATTGAGATGAGCTATTGGGCAGAAATTGCTGGCTGTGAGGGTGGGGAGCCCCTGGCCGGGGTTGCCCAGAGCAGCTGTGGCTGCCCCATCCCTGGAGGTTCAAGGCCAGATTGGACAGGGCTGGGAGCAGCCTGGTGTGGCGGGAGGTGTCCCTGCTCAGTCATGCTGCTTGGAGTCTCCCAAAATTGGTTGTTCATTTGTGCCAAAATCAGTTGTTCAGGTGTTTGCTCACTTCTCAAGGTCTGTCCTCCATGCTGAGCCTCCTTCCTACCCTGCAGCCATTCTGCCTCGCAGCGGTGACGTCGGAACGCATCGTACAGTGCCTCGTGTCCATAGGACATGGTTTCCAAACATGATGGCTTACGGGAGAGCCACGAAGCACCAACTTGTGAATCTAATAAAGTGTGATAAGGTCTAGTAAGTTTTTTCCTAATGTTTTTGAGGAAGGTGCTTGGTTTTTTTCAAGAAATGATCATTGTAGTTACAATTTTAGCTATGACTATGAAGGCCTTGCACTGAAAACCATCAATCTTCCACAAAAAAGGCACGCTTACTTACACAGCCAACTTTTTAATAGTAACATCTCAGCTCCCCTTCAAAAGAATTTGTATCTCTGAAAAATATGGCTTGTTTTAAAAGGATTGGTAAGCATCTTAAATACAGGATATCTGGACACAGTTGTAAAGTGTGAAATATTATCAGTGCTGTAGTTCTGGACACTTCCTGGGGAAGAGATTAAGGGAAAGATGAGGCAGGAAAAAAAGGCATGAGTTACTATATGTATTTCTTAGCAGTTGCTTTTGAATTTTGTGCATATGCAGGAGCTAACTCAGTGTAAGCCCAATACTGAATGTTTATATCATCTGATAGGGAATAAAGAAACAATAGCAACCATGCAAGTCATTCTCACGTTCCTTAAGAGTGTCATTAAGCTTTGTTTCTATTTACAGCATTAATGACAATGCACAATGAGGTGAGTTGAGAACACTAGTTGAGCTGCTTTCGGACACTTGTTCCTGCTCGCAGGGAGGCTTTTCAGGAGACTCTGCTTTGGAAAATAAAGTTAGAACTCCGTGTTGTGCCAACATAGTGCCATAAAAGACAATTATACCTGATAATACTATGCATGCTCTTTACTAAACTTATAAATTGATTTATAAATTCGGGTATAACCCAACCAAACCCATAAACCCTTTGCCCTCAGCTTTGTGTGCATTATTTGCAAGGTGCTGCACTCCTTAGTGGAAAAGCTGTTTTGCCCTAAGAGTCCTCCTGAAGCTGTTCCTCACCTCCTTGTTCCTCAGGCTGTAGATCAGGGGGTTCAGCATGGGGATCACCAGGGTGTAGAAGACTGCTGAGATTTTCTCCTGCTCCATGGAGTAGCTGGAACTGGGTTGGATGTAGCTAAATGAAATGGAGCCGTAGAAAATGGTGACGGCTGTCAGGTGAGAGGCACAGGTGTGGAAGGTTTTCTTCCTGCTGTTGTCTGTCCGGATCCTCAGAATGTCAGAGAGGATGCGCACGTAGGAAACAATGATGACCAGAAGGGTCGAGAGAGCGATAGCCGCAGAGGAAACTAAGAGCAAAGTCTCATTACGACGGGTGTCCGAGCACGCAAGCTGCAGCAAGGGAGGGATGTCACAAAAGTAATGGTTGATGACATTGGGCCCGCAGAATGGCAGCTCCAGCAAGCCACAAGTCTGTGTCAGCGAATTCAGGAATCCCCCCAAGTACGATGCCCCCACTAGCAGCGTACAGACTCTCTTGGTCATAACAGTGGTATAGAGCAGCGGGCTACAGATGGCTACGTAACGGTCATACGCCATTGCGGAGAGCAAGAACCCCTCTGTGGTGGCAAAAAACGCAAGAAAGAAACTCTGGGAAAGGCATACAGAGTAGGAAATGGTTTTGCTCTTCACTAGGAAGCTCACCAGCAACCTTGGAGCAACGATAGTGGAATAGCAGAGGTCGATCACAGACAAGTTACTGAGGAAGAAATACATGGGAGTGTGAAGCTGGAGATGAGTCCAAATCAAAACGATCATCCCAAGGTTCCCCAGCACAGTGATGATGTAGAGCAGTAAAAATACCAAGAAAAGAGGGACCTGCAGCTCCAGGTGGTCCGTCAGTCCTAGGAGGATGAAATGGGTTATCACGCTGACATTCCTTCCGGCCATTTGGCTTGAGGGATACAACGGGAGACCTGCTGAATTACAAGGAGGGGTCAGGAGGAAGGAAGCAGTTATTGGTTACACAAAGTAAATCGGACTGGCAGTTTCCAGTTTATTCTGAAATTGTAGCCTGGCCCTGCTCTAAGCCTTCAACGTTTCTGCTTGAGGCAAGGTGAGGTACAACAAAAACTTGGAGTTGAAATTTAATTTAATTTCAGGCCAGGTGGAGCGTGTGAATCTAACAAAATAGTGCAGCAAGCAACGTGGTCTTGAGTTTGAATCTCTGTGAGCTTATACGTAACTGAGGGAGCTCTAAAAGCACGTGCGTGGCATTCTTTACACCTAGAGGATTTTGATTCTTGTCCCTGTCCTTTACTTGACAAAATTTTTTATGTAGCCAAAACATTCAATCTTCTAGATGTCCTGTAACAACAAAAAACCAAGCAAACGAACAAAACAAACAAAAAAGGAAAGTCCCCCAAATCAGAAAACTTGGAGGGAGCTCTTCCAGCGCTCCCACCGTTTCACTTGCAGCTGGGATTGCGTATTTCAGCAAGTTATTTCTTCCTCATCATTATCAATACAGATGTGGAAACTCACTGCTATCAGATGCCCGGTGTGTGAATTCCTGGTACACGTTGCCAACTGAAGCCACGCAGACGTATCTGAGAAGAGGAAGACTTGGAGAACATGATTTTCACAGAGAACTGTGATGGAAAGTTCAGGGTCATTTTATTTAACTCCTGAAGGGTGTAACTACACAGCTGATGGCATTTTCGAATATTCTTAAAATTGTAAAGGTTAACTCCATTTGCCTGTGCTGACCTGTAGCTATCGTGATAATACAGTTCTTTGTGACCGAAGAGCATCCTAAAGTCTACAGGAGAATCCGGAGGTCTGGACTGACATAACCCACAAAAATGTAGGAAATGGGAAATTTCTGCTTAGTGAAGGGCAGCGACAGTGAAGCAGAGACCTAGGGGGAAAGAAATGGAAAATAGAGCGCGCTTTGCAAAGTGTCGCAGCTGAATGGAGAATCCCGTTTAGCAGCGCATCCAGAACCGTGCAGCCGATGCGCACAGCAACGCGCTGGTCTAGTGGACGTCTGCCTTGCAGTTCCTTACCGTGCATTGGCCTCTATACAGCCCAAATTCAGGCTGGTGGAATTAGGTAGCCATAGACCTGAGGCATAGCTTTATTTCTGAGGGTAGACCTCCAACAATACTTAATTGTAACCTGTTGTCTTGAAGTATTTTCTTTCTCTTCCTGCTTTTCTCTTAATAACCCTTCTTGAACAGAGTGATCTGGCGCAATTTCTAGGCTTGTGACACTGAGAAATAGCAGTGCAAGCTCTTGGGCATTGAAATCTGTGTCGGGTCTTGCAAGTCTGAAGTCTGCCTGTCTTGATGTACCAGAATTGTGGGGCACTGCTGCCTCAGGAGAGGGATGGTCGCTCAGCCTTAAGCCCCCTTCAGAACGCGCGATTCTTACATTGCATTTAGGAATCGGTTAAAGTCAGTGTGCAAGGAACGGTTTTCTTTTAAAGGAGAGACCTGCAGTATGCTTCCAGGAGCTGGAGCTTTCACCCTGCGTGTTTTATTACGCAAGGGGAATGATTATTTCCCTTGATGCTGTTCTTTCGGTGTTTGCTAATTGCCTTCTTGAGTATAATGGCCTGAAACTTGAGCAGAAGTAAGCTGCAAGGGGTTAACTTCCATATCAGCGGTTCTGTTTGAACCTGATGCCTAAATACAGCTGCACAGAAGTCAACAATTGAATGTTTTCAGTATGAGGGGTTTAAAGACAGAACAGAATTCCTCAGTGCATGTTAATACTGACTTAAACCACTTGGACATTATATACATGAACTTTGCTGGTTACTTAGACTGCCAGGATAGCAATGGCAGTCCTCCAGATGGAGAGCCAAACCCCTCGCCCATGGTCTTTGGTTGAAATAAGCCAGGGGAGGGAACTCTAGACTGGACCGTAAACTTTCTGATGGGTAAAACAAGTAGAGAGAAAGAAGGATGGCATCCCAGGGCTCCCTGTGCAAACAGGAAGAGAAGCGCTCTGGATAATGTTTTGTGACTGCTCTCCTCAAAACAGTGGACACCTGCAGGCACTGGCCACCTCACTCTATGAAACATTCCACCAGCTACTGTGTTTAGTGGGGCTGACGCCTTCTCCCTGCCTTACGGATGGACACTAGAACTCAGATAATGTCAAGATCCAGAGTCTTAAATTAAGTGAGATTCATTGTTTGAGTCTTAAATGTACTAATCTGAGGCCAAGCTACTATGGTGAACGCCAGCTAAGCCAGTGGAGAGAAGTAAGCCTTTATGGAGAATCACATCTCAGCGATCTTAATGAGGTTTCCTAGAATAGGATGATTTTTTCTTGTGTTGTCTACAACTTTCCACTGATACAAGGGAACCCAGTCTTAGATGTTGATTGGTGTAACTCCATCAGTTCCTTAACGAGCTCTCGTTTGGCTGTAATGGGAGCTTAAACACCTGTAATGACCCCTGAAGAGAGGTGAGCTGAATTGCCCCATAGGCACCAAGCTCAGAGCCACAGATGTTTGGAATGACCCTGTCTCTGCAAACTGGGAGGCTATTCTGGGGAAACAACAGTGCTAGTTATGTTCTTATTCTTCTCTATAGACACCTTCTGTTAACTGCTTTGGAAGGTAAAATTCCTTGTTCTGATACAAATGTTCTTATGTTGTTGTAGTAAGGAGAAATAAATCCTACCTGTCCCACTGTCCCAGGCCAGACAGAGTAAATGGCAGCTCTTAGTGGATCCAAATACTGGCGTTTATTTAAGAACCATTGAGATCAGAGCTTCCATCCTGCTTGACTGTCTCATGCACTCCCTCGCTTGTCCCCACTGCCCCCAGCATGGCATTCATTATGTATTGTCTTCTCTTCCCAGCAGGCAGGTGGCTGCTGCTCTGGAAGGTCAGGCAGAAAGCGTCAGTCCCAGCTGGGGTCATTGGTGCCCGAGGTCCTAGAGCATTCCCCATCCATCGTTTCCATGCAGCTCTTCACTCTCTGGGATCTTCCCCCACTTTCAGGACTTTTCCTTCAGCCAAGAACTTCAGCTTCTTCTTTCCAAGACCGCTTCTTTTTAGAAAGCGTGCCTTTTGGGACTGACTTTCTCTCCCGAAACCCAGACCCCTGGTTGTCCCAAATAAAGTCTATCTGTGGAAGCATAAAGTGTATTCAGCTTCCTGTTTGATTGTGTCTCATGTTCCTTAATTAATCGGAAGACTTGCAAAGCACCACTTGTTTTTAGGCAGAGTGTTGTCAACATTTCAAAGCAGTAAGCTGCTGGTAAAGCTTTCTGGAATGTTTTATTTGTCTCTTTTGCTTATTTTTTTCCCTGTATATAAGTGTTAAGTATAAAAAAAGTATTTCAGTATGCTTAAAAACAGTAAGAGGTCTCACCTGTTCAGATGTAGACTTCTACAGTGGCTACATCAAACACAAAAACTACAGGACTTTTAGCGTAGATAATGCTAGTTCAAAGTCATCCTGAACTCCTTTCTGCGGGCTGAGCCTCATCAGGTACAGCTGTACCATTAAAAAAACAAGGTAAGCAGGAGTGAAAACTAGAAACTAATGCTGCAAGTGTGCATTTGAATTTCTGAGTCTCTGTCCCTTGAAGCAAAGAATGAAAATATTTTCTCCTCAAAAGAACGTAGACATACGTTATGGGAGCCGAACACTTCTGGTGTCCTTCTAGGAGACAACCTTCATCTCCTCCTCTAGGAAACTAGAAATGTGTTAGATAGATGCAGGACTGTAATACAAACCCCCAAAGAGTAAAAGATGGAGAAGGGGGTTGGTTTTCCTACTGTTCATTTAGCTCGAACATCTAAAATTAAGTGACATGTTTAAATTACAGCAGACAGACAGACTAGGAAAAACATCACTTAAGGTCTCATTGTTTCTCCAAGGTACAAAAAAGTCTCTGTCAAAATTTTTCCAGTTTTTCAGTTACATGTGATTCCTACTTTTATAATTAGTGTAAATCAGAACATTGCTGCTGAAGCTCCCTCTCTTTCCAGCTTTCCTCGGGAATCAGTTCTTAGTCTGACAGGCAAGTTAATGAACAGCATTTTTTCCTTTCCATCAGTCTTCTGAGCGCATTTTTCACCTCCTTGTTCCTGAGGCTGTAGATGAGGGGGTTCAGCATGGGAACGACCAGGGTGTAAAACACGGCAGAGATCTTCTCCTGCTGCAGTGAGTATTTGGAACTGGGCTGCACGTGGCTGAGACTGACGGGCCCGTAGAACAGGGTCACGGCCGTCAGGTGGGAGGCGCAGGTGGAGAAGGCTTTGTGCCTGCTTGTGGAGCTCATGCTGGGCATGGAGAAGAGGATGTAGAGGTAGGAGACAATGACAAAGAGGAGAGTTGACATAGCTATGAGCCCCGAGAGGGTTACAAGCAGCACTTCATTGGTACGCTTGTCAGAGCAAGTGAGTTGCAGCAGTGGGTTTGTGTCGCAGAAATAATGGTTGATGGTGTTGGGGCCGCAGAACGACAGTGTCAGTAAGCCACAAGTATGAACTAGTGAGTTAAAGAGTCCCCCTAAGTACGATCCAGCCACCAGCCAAATGCAGACTTTCCTGGGCATAAGGGTGGTGTAAAGCAGTGGGCTGCAAATAGCTACGTAGCGGTCGTAAGCCATGGCAGCCAGCAGGAATCCCTCTGTGGTCACAAACACCACAAACGAGAAATGCTGGGCAACGCACGCCGAGTAAGAAATAGTCCTGTTCTCCACTAGGAAGTTTACCAGCATCCTTGGAGCAAAAACTGAAGAATAACAGAGATCCACAACTGACAAGTTAATGAGGAAGAAATACATGGGGGTTTGGAGCTGGAAGTCAATCGTGATCAAGCTGATCATCCCCAGGTTGCCCACAAGGGTGATGACGTAGATTAGTAGGATCATCACAAAGAGCAGGGGCTGCAGTTCAGGCCGATTTGTCAGTCCCAAGAGGACGAAGTAAGTCACTGTGGTGTGGTTGCTTCCCACCATGCTCACCTCTGTAGCAGCCCACCTGCCGAGATGAGATGCGTGGTAACTGGAAGGACGAGAAAGGAAGAAGGTTGTTCATGAGGACGTTTCCTGGAGTAGTCTACTATGAAAAAGACGAGGGCTGAGATTATGTACCTGGATCTTGCTTCCCTTTTGCGTGGCCTGGGATTTTTCAGAGCATCCTCAAAAACGCTGATTGTATTTTTTGCCAATCGGACCCGCCTTCACTGCGCACGAGCTTATCTCCGAACCAGCACAGCCATACCAGCAAGGTGCCCAGGGACTTTTGGGGGCTTCAAGAGTGCACGTCTGCGACAGCACAGCCCCTGATTGATATTTTAGGTGATGCTAAGTCTGGCACGCAGGTATCACTGGTGGCTTTGGAAACACACAGCTCAGAACAGCAGCTCATCCCTCAAACAGGAGAGATCAGGTCGGGACCTTCTTCAGCAAATGCTTGCTCGTTTGGCTATTAGGAACTGAGCGCTCACAAACAACTGAGTCTTCCGCTAATATTTTGCAGGTCAAACACAAAGGACATCATTAAATCATCCTCCTGGGAGCCTTTAAGCAGGCAAACAGGGAGCTGGTCTCCCACAGCAACATGCACCAACCGAGTGTGCTCCCAGCCGTGGTTGCCCCATTTATGGCAAATCCCAGCTGCTTTACTAAGACTCAGGAAAAGGGAAAGAAGCCTGAGGAATATTCTGTGTCTGTAGCACCCTGGAAAATCAGGGTTGAAATTGAATCTAAAGGGAACACAGATGATATAAAAGGCCTGTTCAGGGCTATTCAACTGTTTGGAATGCTTTTGGAGCCCATCTCCTCTCCGTGCCGTGGTCTGAGCTGTTGTGAATGTTGTAGGGTGCGGGCAGAGCAGACACTGCCCCATCTGGCACGTCTGGTGAGCGGACACAAAGCTCCCCCGTGCCAAGCAGCTGAGCTGCACCACCCTGACGCGCAGGCGGTGCTGGCCCAGCTCTGGGGCTTGCCACTCAGGCTACTCCTTTTTCAGAGAGGGTTTGCATTTGGTTGGCTGAAAGAAAAAATGTATCTCTGTTTAATGGCCAGTCCTGCACCTCAACCCGCCCTAAATTCAGGTCTTTAACTGATAAGGAATCCATTAGGATTGAAGGTGAATATTATATTTGGTTGATTGCATATGCTGCTAAAATAAATAATAATTAAAAAAAACCCCATGTTTTGTTGGATGACAAGTAACAGAAAAGGTGTCTTCTTTTGGGAAATAATGAATAGGACCCTTAGCATATTTTGATGATGGTTCTTGGTCTAGAAAGTGACCTAACTGCTCACATTTGCCGCGTACACCCAAGTTAGGGACCTACAGTTGACTGTAGGAAAAACAGAGATACAGAGTGAGTGTGAAGCAAAACACCAGAATTCTTATACAGGATCAGGCTGTTGCTCAGGTTGCAGGAGGAAAAGTTGAACTGATAGTTTGTGTTATTTTCACATTATGTTTCTCTCATTCAAGTAAGATCTCACTGCCTTTTTGAACACTAAGAGCCAGAGGCACAGTAAAGAAGTTGTAAATAGATTTTTGGAGTGTTCTACAGGGCCTTTACTTGGATCTAGAGCAGAAATCTGTATCATCAAGATTCACAAGTCCCAAGAAACAATCTCATTGGAAAAAAATATTCTATATAAGACCAAGAAAAAGGATTGCCCTAAAGGCTGAGATAACATTTGCACAGTGTCCTGTGTCTCATAGAGAGCAAGGTATAACATGAAGAACCACATCAAGGAAAGAAAAAAAGAAATGGATTTGCATATAAAAGTATTTCAGTAATTATATTTCTATTTTTTCGTAACGTCTTTTCAGTGATGTTCAGAAGCAACCTCTCTTTGTTCTGCTCGGTCTGCATGCAATCACTAGAGGCAATGTTTGAGAAGAATGAGGAGATGTTTCTAGGAAACTACAGTCGTGGAAATGTCCTTTAATTTGCAAGGTTCCAGTGGGGGGGGAGGGAAGGGGGGTGTCACCCTCAGGTGTCTGCGAGAGACCTCATGGGTATGTGCTAGAAACCCCAGGCTCACAGTCCAGAGAGAAAATGTGCAACTTCCCAGAGAAACGCATCTGACCCATCTTAGACACCTTCCTTGGGAAGCCTACTCAAATTTTGGTGTGTCTGTGCCTCTTCATTGGTTACAAAAAATGAGTATGTTTGAGCTAGATATCCAAATGGAAATATTTAAATTAGCCACATTAATTAATCCCGCATTTAATGTCCAGAGACTTCAAAGAACTGGTAGGTGGCTTAAAACCTCTGTGATGATGATCCAGTGTGTTAAACAGACCAGGAATTTGCCGAAATAAGACTTTAGTGACAGGACTAAAACTGTGTATTTCCCTATTGCACATCCTTCAGTTAGCAGTCTTCATGACACGTCTTTACTAAATTTCTGTAAAGGATTCAGGATCTGATAATCCATAGACTCCAGAGATTGTATGGAGTTAAAGCCTGAAGGCTTTCAGCACAGGAAGACCTTCCCCTTCAACAGTTTCCTCGCAGCACATTTCACGTCATTGTTTCTCAAGCTGTAGATCAAGGGGTTGAGCAGAGGAATGACCACTGTGTAGAACACAGAAATGGTTTTATCAGTGCTCAGCGAGTAGCTGGAGCTGGGTCGGAAATACATGAACAGGATCGTGCCGTGGAATGTCAAAACAGCTGTAAGGTGGGACGCACAGGTGGAGAATGTCTTTTGCCTGCCCTTGACGGAGTGAATCCTCAGCACCGTGGCAATGATGAAAAAATAAGAAATAATGACGATTGTAAAAGTGGTTGCCTCAATTAAAGTGCCAAATATGAAAATGAGGAGCTTGTTGAGATGGGTGTCACTGCAAGAGAGCTTTAGGAGGGGGAGGAGGTCACAGAAAAAGTGATTGATGACATTTGAGCTGCAAAAGGACAACCTCAGCAAGCCATGGGTGTGTACCAGAGAATTTACCATCCCCCCCAAATAGGATCCCGCTACTAACAGCACGCAGACCTTTTTGGTCACAACGGCCATGTACAGCAGTGGGTTACAAATGGCCACATAGCGGTCATATGCCATTGCAGCCAGGAGAAACATCTCGGTGGTGGCAAAAAGTGCAAAGAAGCCGTACTGCACAAGGCATCCACTGTACGAAACTCCCTTAGACGCCGTTAAAAAGTTGAGCAGCATGTTGGGAGTAACAGTGGAAGAATAGCAGACATCTAAGAAGGACAAGTTGCTGAGGAGAAAGTACATAGGGGTGTGGAGGTGTGGGTCAAACCTGATGATCAGGATCATTCCTAGATTGCCCAGCAATATCATCCCATAAATCAGTGAAAAGACAGCAAACAGCAGAAGCTGCAGGTCAGGTCTATCAGTTAATCCTGTGAAAATGAAGCTAGTCACAGTGGTATGATTGTCTTCGGCCATCATTTTCATTTAATCATTGCCTGCTGGAATAGAGAAGGACAGCCACGTATCAGCGCACGGGATGGGTTGTCCCTCAGGCCAGTCCCTGTGCCACTCGGCCACTCCAGTTCTGCCTCTTCCGTCTAAAGCAATAACCAGTTACTCCACATCTTTCTCCCTTCCATCAGTCTCATCCATGCATTCAGCTTGATTCATGGCCAGGAAACTGGTGTCACAGCAGTATTTATGGCACGATCTAGACGGCTGTAGCTAGCGTTACTAGGAATAACGACTGTAGCTCACCTGCTTTATTTGCGCATGAAGAACCAGTGTTTATGTTAACGGAGCCGTGGTGTGATTGCTCCCCCTGTATCTGTGCACTTTCATGACTGCGATATTGAAAAGTTCAGTTCTGAGAACCTATACATCCTTTCCTGTGATCCATTACGTGGTTAAAATATCTGCCATGCTACTAGTTTTACACGATAAAACCAGACTAAAGAGAGTGAAAGTTTTATAATTTCTTAAGGCTTACCGTTCCGATCCTCTCATTAAAGGTTCCAAGAGAAGATAAACCTTCCATATGCTTTCCTTAAGACCGCATGTCCTATAAAATAAATTTATTTCACATTAAAAACCAACACTGTCATAACGTCACTGAAAAATACAGGAAAGAATTGGGTTTTCTCTTACCTGTTTAGTTTCTTTCTAGGAGTGGTTCTGTGTCTGTGTCAGAGAAAACATGTTTATTGGGCAAAAGTTCGCTGATATTAGAAGAATTTGGTGTCATTTTTCTGTGGCAAGACTCAGCCTGGGCAGGAGGAACGTGGTTTTGAGAGACAGAGAGTGAGGGAGAGAGAGAAATGACCAATAGAGTTGAAATTTAATGTGTATTTTGATTTCCCAAAGACTTACAGCACCTCTTGCGTCTCTTCAGTCCAGTTCAAGACATGGAATATCAGGAAACTCCAAATGCTCTAATTCTATCTGTAATTTAAGCTTCAAAATTTTCCTGCTGGAAAAAGGGAAGCAATCACATTGTGCCTTCAGGAAATCCCTCTCTCCGAGATGAAAACAGCGGTGAGATGGAAATAAGCTCATACCCTCATTTATGGTTTTGTCTTTCCAGAGACCTGGAACAACTGTCCGGTATTAATTAATATTACTATTTTAAGACCTGCATTCAGTGTAGAGTAATTGCTCTCAGTTGAATTGCCCCGCGAGGAAAACAAATTGTGTTTATGACTGTTCCATCACGTTATTGTCGAGTGAGTGAAGAGTCCCTTTCCGCAGGCTGGGGCCGCTCCACACAACGGTTATTCCCTGCGCTGAGTGGCAGCCGAGGCGTCCGGCACTCGTGTCCTGGCATCGCAAGGGCCATGGCGTTACAGCAGGGAGGAATTAATATGACATCCACGTGGATGAATCCTCCTTTTCTTGCTTTGCTGCGTACCTCAAGCATGAGGTCTCTGGTTTTCCTCTCGCTTTACAGATAAGCTGGGTTTTAGGGGGATGTGCTTACCTCTTACCTGCGGGGCTATGCTGAGACAAATTTATTTAACATTGTAATGCCTCTAATTCTCTTCCCACTGGGGGTATGAAGGGCAGAGACAGATTTGACCTGTGTTGAATGAAATAGGAAAGTGGGCTGACTGATAAGAGCGTCTCCACCGAGCCTTACTTACCTTGGACAAAGTAGGAAACTTTGGAGTAGGAGCAAATACTCACCTGGAGTGCCAGCGGAGACATGAGCGCGGGCTCTTCTACCTGCCTAAAGATACAGACAATTTGAAGTTTTAAAATAAAAAGAATGCCTGGAAGTGTGCCTGAAGGCAAGCACGAGGTGGTGTTGAGGACCACTCGTTTCATCACAGCTCAGGTGCCTGCTTGGTCCTCAAGGCAGTGGGACATAGGGATGTGGTGTTAGTCAAGTTTGAGGGTAAGCGGATGGACAAAAGCAAACAGAGGGATGCGGAAAAGCCCAATAGGAAATACCTTCCGATTCCAAAACTTTATCAAAGTACTTAAAATCTAGTTCTTCTGGCTGGAAAACTCTGGCTTATACATGGCTCAGGGCGTCCAGTCTTCTCTTTAGAAGGAGCAGACTCAGGCTATATTTCATCCTTCTGCACGAGAAAAAGATTGGGACTGGCTCTGGAGGCTGGTGTGGGGAATGAGCGCGGCTGCTTGCAGGGGGCTTAGCATGCTGCTCCAGGTGGGCTTTTGTTTCCTAAGTCAGGGGGGTTTTACTGCATTTACTGGATGGGAACAAAGACAGCGTTCATCACGTAAAGCCCCCCAGCTGACCCAAGCAAAAGAAAAAAGCAGCTCTGCTAATGCTGTGGGCACAGACCCAAAACGGAAACACCAGCTCCTTCCCTCCTTGTGTTTACTGTTCTGCAAACATAATTGCAATTGATCACTCACAATATTTTTGTCTAAGAAATAAATGACCAGGCATCTTATTAAAAATAAAAAATACAAAGCATAGCTCTTATTTCTCCTGTAATATGGTTATTTCTTTTTATTGCTTATCCCTGATCGCAGCGTAACTTTTCTGTTTTATTCTCTGCTATTTTTAGGCATCATTTCAGTATTTTTAGGCATCACTTAAGTAAATTAAGACATTTTAAAAACTCTGTTCTGCCATCCACTGAAATTGCACCTGTGTTTTGGCATAGTTTCAGGAAACTGAATACTGTTCCATGTGCAATAAACTTTAGGTCAAGAAATATTCTCTTCAAAATAGTGCTAAAATACACATGAAACATTTTTAATATGCATAGGCAATGGAAATTTAAAACTAAACATGTCCTTAAGTTGCTTTCTAATTTAGACTTCTTTGTGGATCATCCTCTAAGAGTCAGTCTGGGATCTCTGTGGAAAACCAAAGGGTCAGTGGAGCAAAAGCTTGGTGGCTGTGACTCTCCGTAGGGCATCCTTTACCTCCTTGTTCCTCCAGCTGTAGATGAGGGGGTTCAGCAGAGGGATGGCCACCGTGTAGAACAGGGAGGCGACTTTGTCTGTGTCCAGTGAGTAGCTGGCGGCTGGTCGGAAATACATGAAGGCTATCGTTCCGTGGAACAAGGTGACGGTCGTCAGGTGCGAGGCACAAGTGGAGAAGGCTTTGAGTTTTCTTCCCTTGCAGCGGATCCTCAGCACAGTTCGAAGAATTAAAATATATGAGATGAAGGTGGTGATGATGCTGCTCATCTCAACCAAGCCGCCGAAAGCGAAAACTAGCAGCTCATTGACAGCAGTACTAGAAGAAGAAATCTGGAAGAGCGGGCTGGTGTCACAAAAGAAATGGTTTACCACGTTGGAAGAACAAAAGGTTAGCTTTAGCAGACCACTGGTGTGTATCAGAGAGGTCAGGAACCCCCAGAAGTAGGAACCTTTCACCAGGCTCCAGCAGGTCGTCTTGGACATGATGAGGGTGTAAAGCAGAGGCTGACAGATGGCCACGTAGCGGTCGTACGCCATCACCGTTAGCAGCAAGCACTCCGAGACTATCAGCAAAATGAAGCTAAAATATTGTATAGTGCAAGCTGCGTATGAAATTGCTTTCATTTCTACCAAAAATGTCATTAACATTCTAGGAGTGATGACTGTGCCATAAACGGCATCCACGAAAGCCAAATTTTGGAGGAAAAAATACATAGGGGTATGAAGCCTGAGATCGATATTGATTAATGCAATCATGCCCAGATTCATTAGCAAAGTGGTGAGGTAGGTGGCTGAAAACACCACAAAGAGGGGGATTTGCAGCTTGGGCTGGTCTGTCAGTCCCACGAGAATGAAGGCGGTCGGTGCTGTGCAGTTCCCTGGCCCCATCGGGTCTGACTGGGACGACGCCGTCTGCCAGCGGGGCAGGAGGAGGGAGGAGAAAGGGTCTGTTAGTGCTTGTCAAGGAATCGTCATCGCCCGAATAGCGCAGGCTGTGCAGCCAAAGCTCTGGGCTGATATTTTTTCATGTGATGTCTGGTCTAATGGTTTCGGGGGTATTTGGTATTCCTATTTCTCAGGAGCAATAGTAACAACAAGAGCAAGATCAGTAATAATTATTAGCAGCTGTTAGTGAGTGAAAGACTCTCCCTCTGTTTGAGTCTTGGCTGGAGGAAATAGATGAAAAAGGGGACTCCAGAGCCGAGAAAAGCTCATGGTCCTCACATAGCCCCATCTCCATCTGCAGCATAACCTCCGCCAATCTTTTAAAAAGAAACATTATAGAAGCTTCATCCACACTTTGCAAAATATACTACGCTTTTTCAGTGAAAAGGACCTCAGTGGTATTAAGAATTAGCAATAAGTAATGTTTTTGCCACTACCTGAAGGAGCCAGTGATGAAGACTGAAGCAACACCCCCGTGAAACACTGACAGTCGTTCTCCGCTGTGTATCGCCACCCCAAAAGCAGACCTACCTGTGAGGCTGTCGGGACCGTCTCAGCCAGAAGCAGCTCGTGGCGATGGGAAGGTTTTATCACAGCGCCAGAGTGACACCGGGGACACAGTCCCTGCTGCCTCTTGAGCTGGATTAGCTCACGGACGAAGGACTACCGAGCTGCTCGTCATCTCTGCTTTCCATGGCACTGGATCCAAACGCTGCACAGCTGGGAAAAAGGAGTTCCTCCTTTCTCTTAGGAGGGTGACAGTCGTAATGTGGAGGTCCAGCTGCTTGAAATTGAGTTTTAAATTGCAGGGGTTTGTTTTTAGGAGGAATTTTAATTGCCTTCTCATTTATGAGCTGCAGGTTATCTATTTCAGGGTTTTTCTGAATGAATTATTAGGTCAGAAGGGTTTTTCTTTGTCTCGGGTTTTTTGTGTGTCTGTGACACAACTGCAGTGGTCAGGGGGGTAGAATTACCCTAAGGCATTCCCTGTCTCCAGGGAAGGGACCTGTCCCAGTCTTAGGGAGCCGTTTACACGCTTTCTGTAGTCCCTGGGGAGGGTTAGAGGGACATTCCTCTACCAACGTGGAACAAAACTCTCCAGCGTCACCTGCTTCTGCTCACCGACTTAAAAGGGAGCCGAGATGGCAACTTTTTAGCTGCCCAGTCCTCGGTGAGAGCCAGCCGTGTTCCCAGTCCCTTCGGGGGCAAAGGCCAGGAAACCGCTAGCGGCACTTGGAGACCTGTGGGAGGAGGAGGAGGGGGTCTGCAGTGCCGTGTCCCCCCGGCCGGCGGCTGCACCCTCTGGCCAGACTGCTGCTCATTTCTGCAATATTCCGTGGGCCCCGCTCCCGTCCTTACCATACACAGCCCTACTGCAACCGTCTTCCGCGCTTGGAAAGTGTTCTTTCCCAAAGGTTAGCTGAGGCACGTAACAAAGCGTGAGCTGGACCTTGCCTAAAGCATTGCACGGAGGCATTTGTCTAAAAGAGTGAAGCAGATCCTGCTGGAATTCCTACAGGGCTGTCACAGACACCAGTTGTCACAAAGACAGAAAAATGAGGCTGCCACCTCTTATTTTTTTTTACATCATGTAGTGTTTTTTATTATAATTATTACTTTTTTAAAAGATGCATTATGAATGAACATGGACGGGTTTGGGTCTTTTACATCTTCAGCCCGTCGCTAAACCTGGGTTAAAGTTAGTGACTTTTCTGGAGGCCCGGAATAGCAAAAGCTGATCTGTCATCAGTCTGACTTCAGGGGGGATCTGGAGGAAAACGCCAGCACAGTCTGGGATTTGGAGTGATTTAATCTCTCCAGGCAGAGTCACACGCTCCGTCTCCTCTGTGTCCATCCGACGACAGCAGGGTTTGGGGGTTTACTCTAAATCGAGCTCCAGCTCCTCAGGATTCATTTCAGGCCAAGTGAGGGAATCGAAGCAGAGCCTGTTGCTCCCACAGAGTGTGATTTACCCACCAAGACAAACCTCAAATGCCAACCTTTGAAGTTACCTCATTACTGAACACATTAGTGTCCCATTAGTCTGTAACTTGGATTATCTTGGGTCGTCTGGGTAGCTAATGTAACCTCCCTAATCGCATATTCAGCATGTGGGACGTCTGCGTTGCCCATGGATATGTTTTTGGCTGGACGGAGGAAGACTGGTCACACTGGATCCCACTCGCGCTGCAAGAAATAATTGAAAAAAAAAAATTTAAAATACAACAAATGGTGAAAATCACTGGCTGGGGCACGCTGGAGTTCAAGTAGGGGCTGCTGAGCTCTGGAGTTTTTATTCCAAGGTGGGCAATCATCCTGTCTGTCCACAGCATGGGCTGTTAGAGCCGCTCCTTTGCTTGATGGAGTTGGTTTGCTTCCACAGAAGCCGGCTTCCAATAGAGCTGGAATTCACCCAGTTTTCCAATTATCCTCAAAGCCAGTTTCTTGCCACCAAAGACCCTCCTGGGGGAGCACACGCACAGCATCGGATGAGAGAAGCAGGGAGCACGTAGCACGCGGGATGTCCGTGCACAGGAATAGAGCTAGCATATATTTAGGTTTCCCTGTATAGAGGTTTTCTTTAAATGCAAAAGAATCCCATCCTTGCAGAAAATAATGTTCGTTTATCTTCTGTTCTGAAAAAATCCCTCTCTGAGCAAGGCAGCACCTTCGAGCAGGGTGTCAGGGACCTGGAGAGGCTGGGTGTGCCCACCTAAACACACGCACACAAACATCGCGCTGGGAAAACCTGGAAAGAGGAAGATCGACATTCTGCGTGGATGTGTACTTGTACCAAAGCTGTATTTCCTGTATTTCAGAATAACAGCAAATGATAAAAGAGTCAAAGAGTTTCTGCTGAAATTTAAAAAAAAAAAAAAATGTTCTTTGGAAAGTGGAAATAGGCTGAAATAGTCCCAAGGAAGAGCGAGCACGTTTGGCCAGCGCTGCTCTGAAGGAGGTCAGCTGTCCTGAAGCTGCCGCAGTCTGTGAATTTAGGAGGTTTTTACAAAAACAGGCACCTCTGCAAGGCTGGCAGAGTAATTCCTGAGGATGGTGCCTCCGTCAAACACGTGGGCGGTGTTGGTGTCCATCCACAGGTGCCCTTCTCCAGGCAGGTAGATATCTCTCCACGTTTGCCCTTTTTCTGTTATTGGGGCAACCAGGACCTGCAGTGGGGGGGGGCGGGGGAAGAGAAAGAAAGAGAGATTTAGCAGAGGCAGGAGGTACCGCTGGCTGCCCTGCGCAAACCACGAGGCTGGAGGGAGAAGCGAGCAACCACCACGCTCAGGAAGTTCTGTCGCAGGAGCATCCATCTGCGCAAGCAGCAGAGGCCAAAGCTGGTAAGACAAGATTTCCTGAATTGCAGTGAGAAAAGATGATGCCACGGCCTTGATTTGACCGGGATTAGGATCATTCCTGCCTGCAGTAGCCCCTAGAGTCTAACTAACTCATATTTTGGAAGACTTGAACTGAAAAAAAAACCCTAAAATCAGAAATCCGTGTTTCCTACAAGACAAAGCTCCCTCTTCCCGGCTGAGCGGGACGGGGTGGATGCCGGCAGCTCCCGGGTGCTGCGGGTGGGTTCCAGCTCTCCCGGAGCAGATTCCGGGGAGGCTTTACAGGATTGCGATGGGAACCGGTGTCACCGGGTCGGGGTGAGAGATCCCGGTGCCGCAGAGGGGATTTGTGGCGGAGTTGGGAATTCCTCTTTCCTCCCATGACCCCACGCTTAGGAGGATCTGGTTTACGCAGAGCCTTTGACATGACTTAATCAATGAAGTCCAATGTAATCTGGTATAAAACCAAGCAGAAACTTGTATTTCAATTAGAAATGAACTCATTAGAGGAAAGGGAGAAGAGCTTTAGCTCCAGGCTGCTAAAGAGGAGGCTTCAAAAGCCCTCTGCAGTGATCAGCTCCTCAGGGGACCCAGCCCTCCCTTCCCTCTCCTGCATGAGGAGAAAGGGCTGTGTTTCAGCCTCTCAAAGGGATTAAGTGTTGCACGTTACATAAACCCGCCGAAAAGCTCTTGTTCAGAATACAGAACATGACCTATACAATCTCAAACAACATACATTTATCATTCTGAGCACTCAAGACTCCTTTGGAGATGCGAGGGATTTAGCTGCCCAGTGCCCTCAAACGTTCATGAAAATCTCAGCCAGCGGCCTTGGCATGTGGGTAACTGCATTTAAAAAAAGGCATATGCAAATAAAAGCATAAAAACATTTGCTCTTGGGTCACGAATCAGTGAGCCCCATTCGGACATGAGGCATACGGAGAAGTGTGTTCTGCTCCCTCCTCCCTAGTGACTCAGACAAGGTAATCCAGTCTCCAGAGAGTGTTAGAAAGAGGGTTTTTTTCTTGGTTTAAGGGAAAATAAGCCTTTTACATTACTGAAGTCCTCCAGCTGGTGATGGTGGTGTGAGGAGAGGGATCCCTGAGGTCTTTTCTACCCCTACTGAAAAAGAAAAAGCATTTTCCAGTATTCTGAGACTATTTGTTCCTAATGAATTATTTAACTTCAGAAAATGAAAGAGGTTTCCAGAGACCTAAATTAAGAGTTTTACAAGAAAAGCAAACCTTTGCTGAAAAGAAAAAAACTAAAAAAACAAAAATCCCCGACCACAAAACCAGCTGCTTTGGCTTAAATTTAAATCTGCTTGAACACTGAGGCTTTGATTTGTATTTGGTTCACATGATGGTGAAGAAAGAGGAGATGATAGGAAAAGAGATAAGTCTATTAGATAAAGGCCATTAGAGTGAAAAAAAAAAAAGGCTAAATAATGAAAACAGAGTGTGAAATTTATGGATCAGTCACTCCCAGACCTCATTTTTTGGAGCTCCTGGTCAACAGCAAAGGGCAAGTGCTTGGGAGTCATCCTGGCATCCCTGAGCGACGCTCCCCGGGCCGCCTGGCAGCGCTGTCCCAGGGGGACAAGGTGGTGTCTGGCACAATCCGGGGGACACTCGCAGACCCTCCTGCCCTTTACGGATACATCTGGCACAGGACCGGGCTTCCTGCCTCCTGCAGCACCCGCCTTCGCCGGGCCGACGGCGGGGACCGGCAGCCACCCTGCGTCGCAGCCACAAGGCAGCACGTGCCAGCGCGCTCTGCTGAAGGGCTGCGACTTGTCCCCTCGCTGTGCTGTGTGAGCGTGCTCTGCTGGGAACATGCCACAGCGCGCAGCTCCAGTTCCCCTTCCTGAGGGCGGGAATTTGCTGGCGAGTGCTGCGGGAGCGCGGCTCTGCGGTGTCAAACCCGGCTCCGAGACCTCTCGCAGAGGCTGGGAAACTGCCCGGCCGCTGCAGCCCCACACCACCACGGCTCAACGCCGAGTTGTGCCGCCCCGGCTGCCCGCAGGGAGCGGAGAGGCGCTGGCTTCCCCTGGCAGCCAGCACAGCTCTGACCCGGAACTGATTCCTGATTACAATTACGGAAAACTGAACTGAAAACTGATTAAAATTACTCTTGCTAATTGGACGGATGCATCGTCCGGCCGGATTTGGGTTGAATGTACGCTGCCCAGAGATCCGGAAGTAATGAGTATACAAATCACAGCCTGAAAATCACATTTCAAAGCGGGGCTGTCCTCCCAGCCCAGAGCTACCTCCCAAAAAAAGCTTGGAGCGTCACTCCAGAGCGGAGGGACTTCAGCAGTGGCACAAAGCCGCCTTCACCAGGCACTGGGTTCAACAGGCTGGGTGAGCCCTAACGCTTGTTCTTGCCGCCGACCGTACTGGGGCACAATCACTCTGGGTGTTCTCCAGTAATTTATCATTGATGACACTCCACATTGCACAAAAGCCATTTTTGGAGTGCATTTCTGTTCTTCCAGCTTGGAAGTCAAACCTTCCCCTGTCTGGGCTCTCCTGCCGCAAGCAGAGGTTCTCTGGGGAGGCAGGAGGGGAAGAGGAAAAAAAAGCCAAAATCAGGCAAGCTTTTTGCCAGCCTCACATCATGCTTTATCAGAAATGCTTAGCCCTGACAAGTTAATGGAGCAGACACCACGTTTTGCTGAATTTTAGGAGCTCTCAGCCAAGCCATGACTTCACACCTCCTGGGAGATGGGGCTGAACCTGCTCTGACCTTTTTTTCGCTCTGAGTTTGCAGTATTTTACTGGGAATCTGGCCTCACTAACGCAGACTGCATTTCTGCCTTGGCCGATTCAATTGAGTGATTTGGGGGGGAAAGAATTAAGTTTCGGCTTGCTCGCAGCAATACCCAGTTACCAGCATTCCGGCCGGAGCGCGGGCTCTGCAGCGCCTCGGGACGGGGGAAACCCCCTGGCTCCCTCCAGCCTCTGCGCTTCCGCAGCGCCGTGCTGGGATTCACTGGTGCCAAGGATTTGTATTTCAAACACATCACACCTGATTATTTGAGCTCGTAACCTTTTAAGCTGCAGAAAGACATTTTAGCAATCTTGTGCGGTGAAAGTTTCCTCCAAGAAACAAAAACCAAACCAACCTATAAACTGAAACGGCAGAATTTGTGGTAGGAAACTCAAGGCTGGCAGCCAGGCATTGCAGTAGCTCTTAGGGGTTGCAAGCAGAGCCTGGGCAGATAACTGCAGCACAGGGTGCTTTTCTATCCGAACAAGAAATAAACTCCTGCTGCAGCTGGGGTTTGGGTTTTGGGTATTTTTTAGGGAGACACTTTCCTCATTATTAGGCAGCATCCCCATGTAAAGATAAACCAACACGTCGCTGCAAAGTGAATGCAATAGTATGAACAGAGGATTACGCTTTTAATGAAAAAACCAAACCAAACAACAAAGCAACCCTGTAGGAACCGCGGAAATCTTGTGCCGCTGCGGCCCTGCACCCAGGCAGAGCAGGAGGGACAAAGCTAAAGTGATGCCACCGCACAAAGTGAAAACTCTCCTTACAAAGACGGGAGGACGAGGTACAGTTTTCTTTAAGAAAATTCTGCTTTTTCAGAAGACCTAGATCGCCTTTCCCAGACCTTTCTGACTCAAAGCCGCCGTAAGCCCCACGACATGCCACGCCATCCCCCTGCTAACGAAGCGAACCCTTCCCAGGCTGGGACGGGAGGGGGACACGCACGTGCAGGGAGGGCGGCAGGAGAGACCCCCCCTGCACAGGGCACAACCAAAGCACAAACCACCCGACACAACAAGCATTTACAGCATGAAACCACTGAAATCCGGCCAAGCGGGGGAACACAGAAAACTGCAGGGAAACGAATGCCGGCCATGTTTAAGTTTCTACTAGGAAAAAAATGGATAAACACATCCATCCATCTTAAACATGCCACAGATGTGCTGGTGACATTCACCTGACTTGCAGTGGCTTTTTAAATTTGATGGGCTCCATTCGGAACACTCCTGTGGGCTGAATAAGTCCTGACTATAGCTGCCAGTGGGGTAAAATGCAGATTTGAGTTAATAATAAATCCCCCAAGCAATTTGTGGATGGGCGAGCTCAACCAGGACATTCATGTGAGCCTGATTTTGGGCTCTGGGGTCCGAGCTCTTCAGTGCTTCCCATCTGTTCCGGGTTGCATTTGATTAGGATTGAAAAACCCCAAAAAGTGGCTGGAGGAGCTCCCTGAGAGGAGGGGGGGGCTGCACGCTGGGCTGCTCCTGGGCTGATCCGGGTGAGCAACCTCGGCTGAGAGTCAGGCTATAGCTCCAAGTAATGGGATTAACACCCCCAAAAGAGGATGAAAAATGAGCAATGCTGACCATCAGGAGGTGTTTTCTGGCAGAAAGGACTGAAAAATACCCCGATACTAAAAACAAGTAAGGAAAAAAAGGCTTTTTGCCTCTTCATTTTGAATAAATTGCAAACTTGAAGGAGCCAACAGGCTCCATCTGCCCTTTGCTGTCAAGCACCTTTGAACTCTGCATTCAGGTGGGACGCAGAGGTGGGTGGCTGAGCCCAGGGGGCACCTCCTTGCCCCCAGTCACCCTTTGAGGGAATCCAGCTCTGCATTTCCTACCTCGTCTCCGATGAGAAATTCATCCTCTATGGTAAAAGCGGTTGGGTCTGTGGGACTGAGCCACCACGCAGGCCGGAAGATGGGGTGCCCCAAACGAAGCCATTCCTCGCTGTATTTGACGATGAGTGGCACAACGAAGTCCCGGTGCCTCTCTATGCATTGCCGGGTAAGATTCAGGACCTGCAGGCGTGGAAGGGAAAGAAACCCAAAACAAGTCCTTCACCCAATAAACAGCAAAGCAAGCAGGAAAAAAAGAACACCAAACCCATATTCCCTTGGGAAGAGAGATCACCAAATTGCAATGTCATGGTCAGGTTATGGCAGCCAACAAGGTGCAAACAGGGGATTGATACAGCGGATTTGTTCCCATTTAGATATGAAAGCCGGGACGTGGCTGGCAGGTGACACCATCTGGGGTGCTAATGTCTTGAGCCAAAGCAATGAACACCTCTGCTGCTGGCAGAGAGATGTAATGACATTTCCCCCTGTGCCCCCAATTTTAAGAATTGCCCTCCCTTTTTATTGCCTGAAATGTGACATCCCTGGGAAAATGCCTCCAACTGTTTAAAAAGGTCTTGAGTGTGAATCTGGGGCTTCACCCTACTGTAGATATTAACTGTTTGGTCAAACTATAATTAAACAACTCTGGCAGCAAGAGGGAGGGAGGGAGGGAGACACGTGGCATTTGCTGCCATTTCTGCAGGCGTTGCAGATACGGGCCCTGTGGTTGCACGTAGCCACCAGGGGCAAAGCCGCAAAAACTCATGTTAATTTTGCAGCAGAAACAGCTGAGAGCCGGCAGCGGTCTGGCCGCAGGGGTTTGGGGGCAGCGAGAACAGGACAGTGGTTTTTAGCCTGAGCTTTCCCCAGCAGGGACCCTCATGGCTTTTGGGGGTGTTTGTCACATAAGGGACACCGTGTCCCGCTCTGCGGGCAGGGGGTACGTACCCAGGCGTCGCAGCAGAGCCAGGGCGGCGTGCCGAAGGCCATCACGGGGAGGAAGGTCACGATCTGCAGCCAGCGCACGTACAGCTCGGGGTCCCCCGGGGTGTCGCTGCCCAGGCTCCCTCCTGCGGGCGAGAAGGAGCTGAGTGAGCTGCTCGGGGGCGTCTCGTCACAGGATGAGCCCCAAAGGACCCGCTCGCCACGCGGGCACGACATGCTGCCCCATGAGTTCTCCCCACCCATGTGTTCCTGCCGCGAGCACCACCAGCAGATGTCAATCAGACATCCGTCCATCTCCAGCCTTTTTAGGATCAGGCATGCTGGGAATGGTGTTTCAGGAGTTCCTAAATTTTAACAGAACATTTTAAAGAGGGATTTCTCTCCTGCAAAGAAGAGCGCTGGGGAAATGCTGGACTTTCCTGCCACTTTGATGTGCAAAGATGAAGCATCACGGGGAAAATACCCCTGTAATTTGGATCCCTTCAAATTCATAGTGAAAAGCGGTGGGGAAGCAGAATATTGCTGACTAATTCATCAGAAACACGGAGTGGGAGGGGATTCTAGTTCCCCCGGGAAACACCAGCGAGCTGATTCCCTAGTAATATTCAACCCGATCGAGTTGACATGGCAGAAAGTTGGGCACCAGGAATAAAGTCCTTCACGCCTTCACGTGTGTGCACACCTAAGATGGTGCACACGTACCTCCCGTGCTCCTCTCACCTGAACAACTGCTGCAGAAAGCTGCGGAAAAGCCAGAAATAGTGGAAAAAGCAGAAAAGAAGTTATTACCCACTGCGTCGGGGATGAAGAAGTTGTAGCCCAGGAGGCTGTAGTGCAGCACGGAGGGAATAACCCCCTTGAGCCCGGCGTGGCTCCAGTCGGAGTGCAGCGCGCTCATCTGGACGAAGAGCGGGAGATGGCTGGATCTGGGGAAACAAGCACAAACCTGCTGTTTTTAGGTGGCTCAGGAGCCAAAACGCTCCGATGCCTGGCTGTCCTGGGGGTCGCTGCGATCAGATATGGGTTTCTCCAACCACTGAGTAAGGGCCTGTCACCACCTCGGCATGTGAAACGTTGCTTTTTCTTGGAAAGTGAACTATTTTAAAGTTGCCTTCTCGTGCAGTTTACCATCAACGCCTCATCCACAATATGAAATAAGTTATTTTGCAAACAGCCTGCATATCCCCTTACATCTGTCAAGCATAAAAATAATAGGAAAAAAGAAAAGTAATAGTTTTTGGTGCCTTTAACCAAAGGGTTTTGAGGCATGTTGCAACTGCTAATTAATAAATTAACCCTGCTGCGGGCTGTGCAAGCATGAAGAGTCAGAAAACCACAGTTGTTTGACACCACGAGCAACTGCCGACACAGGGATCTGGCCAAGACTGCAGGGTTCCCCCTCTCCCTCCTGCAGAAGGGGCAGCGACCCCAAGCTTCCATGGCCACAAATGACAAGATGCATTTTTATAGTATCTAGCATTAATGCATTTAAGCATTTTTATGCCCTGAGACATTAAAAAAAATTAATTAAAATGCTCTGAGAGAGGAAGAGGAGATACGACCCCTCCTTCCGCGTTGCCCCAGACCACCTCCCGCTGCTCCCTGAGCGGGGTCTCCTCACCCCGCCATCGGCTCCGGCAAAGCGCCTTCTCCTCGGTACCCACCTGGCACCGGCGCTGATGACGGTGGCATTTCCCAGTGTCACCAGTGCCGCTGCCAGCGCCCCGGTGTATCGGTCTCCCGCCAGCTCGGCGGGGGGAGGGACAGCTTGCTGCGGGAAGGCGTCTCCCCCGGCGCCCTCGAAGACCATGTACGCGGCCCCCAGCGCCTGCCGCAGGCGCCGGGCACGTGCCAGGTACCAGCCGCGTGCCGCCTCGCTGGTGACGTTCAGGCGGGCGCAGAGCCGGCCCTTCCAGGTGGTCAGCAGCGGGACCTGCGGCACAGCGGGAAAACCTCTGTCGGACACACCGGACGCGCCACGGCGCGACCTGGAGGATGCCTGCGCCCCCCTCGTCCCCCCCACCACAATTTGCACCATCGCAGCGCAAAGCGTAAACGTGTAAACCCTCTCTCAACCCCCCCCCCAAAAAAGCCCTGAGGTGCTGGCAAAGCAGCATATCATTGAAACGACTGCGAAAAAGCCAATTGGGGGGATTTTCCCCACGCTTGCAACTTTCAAAAATGTCTTTTGGAAATGTGAAAGCTGCTTCCTTCCAAACCAGGAGAAAAGCGGCTCCCCCGGCTATTGCCTTGCACCCACAGGGTTCACTCCCAACGCAGGAGGATTGGGTGGTCCCCCCCGGCGGGTATTTATTCAGCTTGAATTTTGATTTTTAGGTGGAGCAGCAGATTCCAGGGGTGGAAGAGGGTCTCGTACCGGGGGCTGCAGGCTCAGCCAGTAGCCGGCCGCCTCGCCGTCCCGCAGCGAGCGCAGGAAGAGCGGGGAGGCGATGCTGGTGTAGGGCGAGAGCGTGACGGAGAGCCGCAGCGGTGCGACCAGGGACGGGTCCCAGGCGCGGGTCGTGTCCTGCCTCCTCCTCCGCTCCGAGGGCATGTGGTCCTGCGGGGAGGGACGGGCAGAAGAAGGTGATGGGTAGGAGCGGCACAGCCACGGCTCAGCGTCACCGCCCGCGTGGGGCGAACCCCCAAACTGGGCACCCCTTCTCAGGGAGGGATCACAGCCCCCCGCCCCCAGCACGGGCACATTTGGGTTTTACACGTGGGGATTTGGCGGCGCCGATGGCAGCTCCCCACCTCTCCAACCCGGGGCCGGCGGGACGGGACGGGACGTACCGCAGCGGCGAGGACGGCGGTGCAGCGCTCCCCCAGGGCCAGGACCCCCTCCTGAAGGCGATGCCGCTTCAGTCTCTTGGCCAGTGACCTCAAACCTCGTTTTATTTTGGCAGCCGAACCCTCTGGGCCACGGTACCACCAGACCGGAGACCTGTGGGGTGGAAAGAGCCGGGCGGGTTTGCACCCCAAGTAGGCAGGAGATGCTCGGGGCGGCAACCGGGATGAGGGCTCGGAAAGCAGCCCCGCGGGCGGCAGGGAAGGAGCGTCTCACCCCAGGAGCGCCGTGTCAGGCATCGCCCGCGCCTGCCCCGCCAGCTGGCTGCCCACGTGCCGCTGGGCGGCCGCGACGTCCGGGCTGACGCAGAGGAGGTAGCCCAGCGGCACCGCGGCTCTCCCCGCCGGCGATTCCAGGCAGAAGTGCCGGTTGCTTTCCAGCGAGAGGAAGAGGGGCACGTCGGGCGCCACTGTCACGGTCACACCTTTGGGGAGAGAAGAGGAAAGCAGGGTCTGAGCGAGCTCCTCTCGGTCCCCGCACCGGTGGCCAGAGGGACAGGGATGCGCAGGGCAGAGCCTGACGGGTACCAGGACCTCCCACTGATCCCGGCCACGCAAGCAAATCTCCGCTTCCTCTATTCCCTTTTAACCTCCAAAATGCCTTTCAAGGGCTGGATTTGCACCGTTTCTTGCCTTTGTGCTCTGCGGTCAGCTTAGGCAGCGGCTTCAGCTTCCTCAGCGCAGGGCAGCTGCAGACCAACTGAATAGTTTGGGGCAATATCTGAAGTTTGGCGTTCTGCAGAAAAATCCAAATATCCACCCAAAAATGACAACAGCGACTGAAGTCACGCCGGCAGCCAGCATCCCGTAGCAGTGCCAGGCACCCCTGAGCTCAGGGTGAAGCCACCTGAGTGGAGCTGGAGGATGCGGCAACAGACACAGGTCTCTGCTTAAAACCCAGGGAGATGCAGGGAGAGCAGGGGGGTGTCCCGGGGGGACTGGGGCCACCCCCAGCCTCTCAGGCACCAACTCGCAAGCGCGGCTGGGGTGCTCTGAGCCTTCATGTCACAGCCTTTTCCACAGGGATGGGGACGCGTGGGACCCATCCCTCGTGCCCTGCTGCCGGGTGTCATTACATTTGTAGGATATTTTAATCTTGGCGACGTCTACCCTGCTCTTAAACTAGTCGCTTTACAGGCGAGGAGAGGGATGGAGAGACACCAGGATTAAAGCTGTAGGATGTGGAACAGGGAAGGGTGCCGTTACCTGTTGAGCCTAAAAAGTATCTCTCCAGCACGGGCCCGTAGCCGGCGGGGTTTTTGCTGAAGTCGCCAGTGACGAAGGGCTGCGCGGGGCTCTCGGCACCGTTGAGCGGCCAGCGCTGGGCACGGACGCTCGCCCCTCCGTACCAGGAGACGTTGGCCATGGAGAAGCAGTTCTGCAGCCAAGAGAGCACCATCAGGCGGCGAGAAATGCCTCGGGTGAGGGCGAGCGCAAGAATAGCTGCATTTGGAGAGGCAAAACCCCTGCGTGTTGCTCCAGTGCCGTCAGAGCAGCTATGGGATAGGTCTTTCCCAGGAAGCAAAATCCCAACCCCGTGAGATCTAGGGGTTCTGTGCAGAAAGCAGCGGGTGCTCGCTCGTTGCTTTCCGCATCTAACCTGGTGGAAGATACTTGGGTTTAAGCTTTTGCTCCACAAGAAAAGGAGCTGGGCTTCCAGGTACCAAAAAATGCTGGAATTCTGCCTAACCACTTGATTTCTCAGCCTGCAGTTCATTATTAAAGTTATCAAATGCTGTAAGAATAGGAAGAGGGAAAAAAAATTGTAGCAGGAGTCAGTAGTGCAAGTTACGAGCTTTGTTTACCTTGAAGAAGAAAGTAAGTCTTAACTTTTGCCCTTACCTGCCTGCGTTCAACACGCAGGTGGAGGAATGTACAAATCCCACCACAGGAAGGAAAAATCTATAGCTTAAAAATTATGGTTTCCTTTAAAATAGCGCCCCCCCCCCCCCCC
>VZSF01003264.1:51092-147659 GCA_013398295.1 Chionis minor | reverse complement strand
AGACACCTTCCCCAAAGCCTGCCCCTTTTAGACAGAGGAACTTCAACCAAATTGCTACGAAGCGACCTGGTGAGCCCGAGGGGACACCCACGCACGACACCCCGCGGGTCACATTTCTGCACCCAGCCCCAATTGTCAGGAATTAACGGGCTTTTGAGTTGTGGTGAAAAGATGCTGGAAAGCGTGGAAGCGAAGCGGCTTCGCAGCTGCCCGTCGCTGCGGGATGAGAGTGACGGCAGACCGGGGAAAGCCAAGGCAGAGGCTTTAAAGAGCAGCGACGGCACTTTCACAAACCCAACTTAGAAAAAAACCTGTTTTGTTTGTTGTTGTTTTTAAAAAAAGCCTCTCCTAGCTACTCTCTGCAGTGTTTGTGGGGTGAATTTGCAGCCGAGTTTGCAGCTACCCCACCCGTGTGTGCGCAGGGAGATTTGTAACCCCGCTGCGAGGGCTCACCTCGACAGCACCGCTGCGTCCCCGGGGAAACTTGTGGGTTTTCCGCTCTCTCCCGAGGCAAAGCCCCCCTGTTCCCGGAGGGCCAGTAATGAAAAGTACTTCCCCCAGTGAGACTAAATCAGTCTGGGTACTTGGGGCACTTCTCAGGCTGACGGGGCAGCGGAGCAACGAGCCATCTCCAAAAGCCGCTGGCCCCGGAGGGGGACATCCCCATCCTTGACCTTCCCCCTTTCAGAAACCATCCGTTTTCGCTTCAAAGCCCCCGAGACTTTCCCCAAAGCCGGGGATCAGCAGGACTCAGCCTCCCGCATGACTGCCCGGTCAGGGACAGGCTTCCCCCAAAGCCGGGGGATTTGGGCTGCAGAGGGCGGCGGGGGGGGGCAGAGGGGGACTTGGGGACCCCAGCACAGCACAACCCCCCGTTCCTCACCCCGTCCCGGGGTCCTGCGCCCACTTCTGCCGCGGGGCAGAGAGAGGCTGAGTCTCCGCAGGGCCGGGGAGAGGAGATGTGAATTATTAAAGTGGAAACGCTGGAGGCTGGGCAGAGCTGTACCAGGTGTCAGCTGAACTAGTTACACCAGCTGGGAAAGGGGGGGCGGAAAAAACCCTATTCTTAACTCTTAAATTTCACTGGATCATATTTTCCAATAGTTTTGTTTGGGGGTTTACTTTTTTCGTTTTTTTAAAAAGTAGGAAAACCTCTGTGCTATTTTGTTCATCCTCTCAACAGCCCCAAATTGATGTCAGCAAAGGAAAATGAGCCCCACACGCAGTGGCTGAGCTCAGGCAACACCTTCCACTGGCCCTAAACGATGTCAACAGGCAATTTACAGCTACAGGGGAAAAATTCCCCATCCCTGAAGGATCCCATCCTACTCCCTTGCCTGTCCTGAGGGGTCCCACAACAGGACACCACGCTCTGATGGGGTTTTTCCTTTCCCTCCCTCAGGCTTGTTTTCAGAGTCTGCTTTTATTTAACCGAGGGAGAAAACTGGGAAGGATACAAAAAAAAAAAAAAGCCACTATAAATTTTTGCAGCAGCGGCCACGGATTAATCCTGTCCCGAGAGAGCCACCCCATTGTGCCTGTGGTTGGAAGGGACCTCTCGGAGCTCCTCGCGTTTCCTGCCAACATTGTGATCTTAAGCGGTTATTTATTCGGTCTCTATATAAACATGGTTCTCCCACCCCGGGATTACCAATGTGGCACTGGGAGGTGGTTGCTGTGGCCCCTTGGTGTTTTGGGGGCTCAGCATCAGGGCACGAGGCTTCCAAAGGGGCTTTTCCCATCTGGGACCCTCCAGCTACTGGAGGCTTGGGAGGTGACATCCCCTGAGCGTGGTGCGACCCCATGACTGTGCTGGGAAATTCCAGCCAGATCCTCCCTGCTTTGGCTCGCTTTACCCCAAACGCCACGGCTGGCAGTCGGGCGCGGGGTCCCCGTTACCTTTAGCACCACGTCGGGGCGCAGCGGGGTCCAGCGGACGCTGTAGCACTCGGTGGCGGGGGCTGGCGGGGGCTCGAGGGAGAGCCGGAGCTCGGCGTCCTCCTCCCAGGCGTAGCAGAACTCCCCGCCGTCCTGCCAGCAGCGGTCCCGCGGCGGAGGTGGCTCCGCGGCCGGCACGCCGCCCACCACGATCACCGCCACCGTCCGCCCCGCCGGCAGCGTCCGCAGGAGCAGGGCACCCCGCCGGCGCTCCCACAGCACCCCGCCGGCGCGGCCCCGCAGCACCCACTCCTCCGGTGACTGCTCCAGCGCCTGCCAGGAGATGATGCCGATGGTCATGGCGAAGAAGACCGCCACGCCGAGGCAGCCGAGGGCGCCTTTCCAGGGCTCCGTCATCTCCCTGAAGCCCAAGGTCCAAGTGGCTTCAGGGATTTGGCCGGTGGGGCGGGAGAGTGGCATGGCGGGATCGCAGGGGGATGCTCCGGCTCCTCTCTCTCCCCTGCTGCAGCAGCGCAGGAAAGAAACCCCTCCTCTTGGACTGCTCTGGAAGAATATTACAAAAGAAGAGGTTAAAAAAAAAATCAAGCTGCAAGTCTTTTCTCCGTGCAGTAATCCCAAGGTAAGAGAAGTCTCTTTTGCAGCCTCCCCCTGCTCGCTGCTGCGCGGCAAATCCCGCTGCCGGGCTCGGCGCTGGCTGCGATGGCGGCTCCACCGTGAAGCCCCGTGCCGGGTGTCAGCTCAGCCCTTGGCACGGCCGCAGCTCCCGCTCCGCGACGCCCACCGGGGCCGGAGCCGAACACGCGTGGCCGAGAGCCACGGAGGGGAGACAGGCAGCGCCGGAGCCTCCGCAGGGCGCTGGGGTTTTGCTTCTCAGTTTGCAAAGCAGCAGTAAGTAGCCAGGGGTGCAGAGAAGGTATTGCCAGGGTGCTTAGAGAACGAGGGGAAGCGCAGCGCCGGCTCTCCATCCTCCATCCCCCTTCCCTCTCGCCCGTAGAAGTGTCCGGTTAATGCTCAGAGCAGGAGGAAAAGCCTCTCCCGGCTCCGCGCGCCCACCCATGGCACCCCCTGCACCGCCTCCCGCACCCCCGCAGCGGCGCTTCCCTTACCTCCAGGCAGGGGAGGAGATGCTCTAGCAGCCCCCAGAAGCGGGTGCCGATGGCCGAGCACTGGAGCCCCAGTTGTGGTTCCGCAGCAGGTTTTTCCTCCTCTTCCCCAGGGCCGTTTTTCCTCCCGGCCACGTCAGAGGCCTTCACAGCCAAGGCAACTTGATCCAAACTAACCCAAGAGTGTTATCTAAGATGACACACAGCCTCTCCCTCCCGCCCTGCACGTATCCTTAGGTAGTTACATTAGAAACAGAGGCAGGAAACTGGAAAAAAAAATACTGAAAAGCATTTATTTATATGGAAATAATTTTAAGGGGAGTTTTTGCGAAGTTCTTGAGGTGGCTCTGGTTGAGCCTTTACGACACGCCTGGGAATCCACACATGAGAAAGCCGGGGCAGCGCTAAGCCTCCCCATTCTGCTGCTTTGGTTTTTTTTATCATCATATTTTGGGGGATTTTCTCCTTCTTTCCACCTCACGCTAAATGAGCTGCTGGGGCTCCCCTTGGGTGACCCCCGGGGCTGCAGAAGTGGGTGCTGCAGGAAAGGGTGCTGCCTGGGACCGCTGCCATCCCGAACGGTGCAGAAAACTCTGGAAATCTGGGCTTTCCATCCCCTTTTCCATGCCCCAAGCACTCATCCACCAGTCGTCCCCCCCTGCCTGTGGGCGATCAGGGAAGACCTGGGTTGCACAAGCAACATTACAACCCGTTGGCTGCCAAGCTATAAAAAAAGAATAACAACTCCAATTTCAAGGAGTTTCCCCATTCTGCAGCCAGGGAAACCCGCCATCCCTAAGCCCCAAACCCAAAGCACTACTCACCCCAGAAGATGCTGCTCTTTGGGAGGGTCTCAGCACGGCTGAATCCACTGAGAAAATCCTTGGCTGTAGCCTAAATAAGCCCCTGGGGGGGCCTTGCCCACAGGCACCTCCAGGAAGAATTTTTCTTTTGGCTAGAGCAGTATCCAGTGTGGGATGGAGCGGAAAGCGGGTGGCTCATATGGGGACAAGCATCTCCCTGCTGCTGGCAGGGGCTCCAGAGTGGGGAGAAAAGGCCGGATCCGGGATAAGGAGAAAGGACGAGGCTGGCTTCACCGAAAGCTCCGAGGTGAGATGGGGGACAACGATGTCCATCCCAAAAGCGGCCGGGCATCACCTGGGAAAACGCTCTCTCCGGCTGCCCGGGTAGAGGAGATGACAGCAAAGCAGACGGGGTCGGGCGTGAAGTTAAAATAAAGGGAAAAGCGTTTAAAAAAAGGAAAAGCTCGCACCGAAGCGGTTACGGGCAGGGCTGCGGGACTCATGCTGCTCACACACCCCCGGCAAAAGGCAGAAGGTAACAAAATCCCACGGAGATTCAAAGCTGTTCAGCTACAACACAAACCCCAGCCGACCAAATTCTTAGGGTGGGATTTGCAGCTCTTTTAATGAGGTTTTATAAATCCGTCTGCCCTAGCGAAAGCAGAGTTTGGCTGAAAACCGCGCAGAAGCAGGGCAGAGGAGATAGAAAAATTATCTTTGGGATGGGGCTGTGGTTCCCGGGGCAGCGGGGGGCGTTAACCCCCTGGTCCAGGGTAAAGAGGGATGGATGGGGGTGCAGTGGTAGCCCTGAAAATTCAGAAAAGATGCACAGGGATTAGCGATTCCCCATTCCTCACCCAAAACGGGCCGAGGGGGGGCCAAGGGGGTGGTTTGGCAGCAGCTCCAGGCAAAGCTGTGTCACACGGCGCACAGCTAAACTGCAGCTGCGGGATGGCCGAGGGGCTGCGAATCGATCCGAGATGGGATTAGAGAAATCCCGGGATGGCCAGTCTGGCAGCTGCTATTAGCACGGGCTGGGGGGGGGCCAGGGGGGCTGCACCGGGGCAGGATCCCAGGGAAACCAGGGGATTTTTAAAAAGCTTTTCTTAAAAAGCAGCTCAAATCTCTTCCTTGCACACCAGGGAAAAATCCTGTTGGAGGCTTCAGCAACTCAAGATTTTGCCAAATTACCTTCCCGCTCCCTGCAAAGAGGCGGCTGGGGTGGGGGGGGGCGGTTTGGGCTGAACCCCCTCCCCACCCTCTCGCCAGCTCCTTTTTTCAGGAGGTGAAGGAAGGATTTTACCGTTTTTCCGGCCCATCACAAATCGTAGCACGACCTGGCTCCCACGAGCAGCTTGAAGCCCCACTTCACCTCGGCCGGTCTTCCTCAAACCGCCAAGAAAAACCACTTCTCCCCACTGGCTGCAGAAGGAAAAACATTTTGGGGTGGTTCACATGGTTTCCAGCAAGCCGACTTGCCCTCTTCTTGCAGAGGTTTTCTTTACAGTTTTAAGTCTCCTCCTCTCCAAAATGGGGCATCTTTTCCCCCTTCCTCCCCAGACCCTGACTTTGTGGGTCTGAGAAGACCTTGAGTTTCCCATTTTACGCCTGTAGGGGCTTCCCGAGCCAGATGGGTGCCGAGGGGCACCTGTGCCACCTCCCACGGGCTTTGATTTACAAACCCTCTTTTACAAACCAGCTTTTGCTGGGGTGGGATGCAGCTCCCAGTGGGTGCTGGTGCCCAGGACAGGGCTGGGCTGGGAATACATTTAACCCACCAGAGCTCAGGAACCAAAGCTTTTTGGTGAAACACCCAGAAAACAGGGACTAAGGCTTCATACCGTTGGGATTTAGGCTCGGCAGCCCACGAGAGAAGCTTTGTGTGTAGCATGCCCTGTGAATCGCGTTCCGCATCCTTTTAAAAATCCTGTCGTTACCTTTTGGTCTGGCTGGAAAAACAGAGAGCACAAACAGCCCCGGGGATTTTCTGCGCAGGCGAGCAGAGGTGAGAAGCGCGGGGTTGCGCGTGGAGAGGACCAGTCCTTACCATCAATATTTTTCTACAGCCTCAAGGTGCCAGTGATGAGAGCCGCAGCTTCCCAGCGGTACACCCAGCCTATACTGGGGATGCTTGTTTATTTTATTTTTAATATTATTACTAAAAAGAAAAAAAAAAGAAAAAATAAAGAGAGGGATGTGTAGATTGGCCAAAAGCAAAAGGAAACGGGTGGGAGCAGCAAAGCACCTCCAAGACTTGGCATCTCCCTGATTTTCCCTAGGGGGGAGCAGCCTCATCCCCCAGGCTCTGGCCAAGCTCTCACCAGGGGGCTGGATCCTGCGTCGCCTTGAAAGCCCCCACCCACCCCCCATTTCTCTCCGCTGTAAATACCTGCCAGGAGACAGTGGTGAGCCAAGGCAGGTTGCCTGGAGCTTGACAGCAGGGACCCGCCGTCCTCCTGCCCCCGCCTCCACCGCGGTGCCCACCCTGTTTATCTGCTGTTGCCAAACCTGGAGGAGATGCCTTAAAACCCAGAGCCGGGAACAAGGCAGCTGGTGCCCTGCGGTGGGTGTTCGCCTTGCGCTTTTCTCCCCGTTGCAGTTCCCAGCTTTTCCATCCAGGGCCAGCAAAAGCCTTTGGCTGTGCTGAAATTCTCCGGGCTTTATAGAGCCTCGTGCTCGCTATTAGAGTTAAGCTACTGAGCAGTTTAAAAGAAAAAGGAAAGAAGAAAGAAGGGTGACATAGCTCCTGAAAACCCTACATCTCAGCCCCAGATTTCCCCCTGGAAAGCAATCCTGAGTTTCCACAAACTCCCAGGCAACTTCGCAGCTATTTCTTGAAGGTCTCTTCCAACCCAAGTGATTCTATGGTTCTATTTATAACGGCAGTAAAACGAGCAGCAGGACTCACATTGACAACGTGGGCACACAAACAGTGACAGCGTTTGGAAACGGCTGCCGGGGACTATTGTCTCTTCCCGCGGGCTCCCCACGGGCGCGAGACGTCCCCCGCGGCTGGGGGGCTCTGAGCGCGGTCTCACACCCAGCGGCAGTTTTTTGGGCAGCGGGTGGGCTGGGGGCAGCGCAGAGCACCACCCCGCAGCCGTTCGGCTTCCCAAAGTTACAGATGTGTCACAGCAACTGTTCGAAGCAGCCGGAAAGCCGCAGGATCCAGCTGCCCGCACCGGTCCGTGCCGATGGGATGGAGATGGCCCCGTGTCCCCCTTGTCCCCCCTCTCGCCCCAGGCAAAGCCCCACACTTAGGGGACACCCAGAGGGGGGATCAAGCCCACGTGCCCAACACGCTCGTGGCACAAGACTCACCTAAAATTGCTGGTTTGGGCGAGAGGAGCCGGCTGTGCCGGGGAAAAGCACCTGTACGGGACTTGCCCTCCCGCACCCCCAGACCCAGAAGCCCCCAGGCCAGGCAGCTGGAAGCCAGGAGACGTCGCAGCCCCCGGGCAAACTCCGTGTCTCCGCTCTGGGCTGAGCTCAGAGCCACCCACCCGAGGAGCAGCTGCGCGTCCTTTGGGGGTCTAAACCCAGGAGCTGCGTGGAAGGTGCCGCTGGCAGCTCCGCTCTCCCGGGAACTGGCCTGGGGCTGCGGCAAGGCCAGGTCCACACACTGGTCCTCCAGGTAAAGCCTTCAAAAAGCCCAAACTCTCTATTTTTTATTAAAAAAAAAGCAGCCAGGAGGTTGATGATAAGGGCTGTGGCTGCAAAGAGGAAGCAGCTCCACCCCAACTGTGCCCCTTGCTAGGGGCTGCCCTCACCTCCCACCCAAACCAGCCTTCCCGCACCCACCCCAGGGGCTTTCTCTTTCTGGGCAAGGCTTCTCCCGCTGGAATTCCATCCCAGCCCCTGGAACTGGCTTCATTTTTGAGGCAGCTGCCCAAAACCACGTTGGGGGGGCGGGCAGAGGCCACAAGGACCAGAGCGTGGGCGCAGAGAGCGCCTGCCTCGCGTGGCTCCGTGGTACGTACCCGCCGGAGCCCACGCCGCGCACACGCCGCCCCCGCATTCTGTCAGCGGCGGCATTTGCAGCTGGGGTGAGGGGAGATCCGGGGAGCCGCCGGGGGCGACGCGCAGGCTTTTTGGGAAGGACGTTTCCCTTTCGTCTGCCTCTTCCAACCTTCCCCGAAGTCTGGTGAGCAGATTTGCAGCCTGCGCGCTCGCCAAATTAATCCGCTGCCCTGGAGATGCCTTTTGGATGATGAGACCCAAACTCTTCAGCTGCTCCCTGCGGAGCTGAGCCATCGCAGCTCGAAGAACTGATGGTCCCCAGGTGCGGGACAACGCTCCGCGCCCCCGTGTGTCCCCAGGGGGATGGCATTTGCCAACAACACACAGGAACATTTGCCTAGAGGATCAGTACGGGACACCCCAGCTCTATTATGCTCTCCCCTGTGCAGCCCTAAGCCTGGTCCTCCAGAAGGGTGGTGGGGTTTTTTTTCCTTGAAGGTCTCCAAGGCAAACAAAACCACAGCCCTCACACTACACACTCCTGCCTTCCACCCCAAAAATCCCCTTAAATGTTATTTTAGTGGCAGTGCCCTTCTCAGCAAGGAGGAGGCTGCAGGTAAACCCTCCACCCCCCACAGAACCAAGAACCTCCAAGGGGATGCGAAATGGAGGTCTGGGCACCTCCTCTCCAGGGATCTGGCTCTAACCCACCTTCCCCAGCCTCTAAAGCTCCTCCGAGGAAGGCAGAGATCTTCCTCCTCCTCTTGCCTGGGCCCTGCAGAGCCCCCACCACAGGGATTTAGGATTTTCGGGGCTGCCCTGGTGCATCACCCCCAAAGGCACCTGTAATCCCTGGGTCCCCACAGAGGGACCACCCCAAGGGCAACTTTTCCCACCCATGGTGGATACGGCACCCTGGAGACTGCACCTAAGAGGAGGAACTCCCCCAGGAGAGCCATTAAAGGCTTTCAGTAATTAGCAATTAGCATCCCTGACTAGCTCCCCCTGGCCTCTCTGAAAGCAGCTGAGTCTGATACTAATGAGGTTTCTTGCTAATTATATCGGGTGAGCGAGGCCAAGCTGCCTCCTGCCCTCGGCGAGGGGGCTGCGAGCCGAAACGCGGGCAGTGACCGCGCTGAGCTTTTGGCTGAGAACCGTTCTGAATTCCTTGTGCTATAAAAAACGCGCCGGGTTAATTCAGGACAGCGATCCCCGCGGTGCCCAGTGCTCCTCCACTCCCAGGGGCTGGGAGCGCTGAAGGATGCTGCTCCCGGTGCCGGGCCGTGCTTTCTGCTCACAAGCTGGTCCTCCCTCGTTCATCATTTTAAATAATTCACGCCAAATAATGTGGGTTTCTGCTGTGCCCAGCATTGCACTGACCTGGAGCTGGAGCCAGCAAGGAAATAACATCCCTTGGACAAGCCTTGGGGACAGCAGGGACTTCAGCGACGTGCTCGAGGACACTGAGAACCTGTGGCATGGTGAAAGGCTGGAGCAGGCGTCCGGCATCCCAAGGGGTTCTTAATCCCTCTTGAGCTGGGCTGCTGGTGCCGTCCCCAGCTGCTGGGTGTGGGGTGGACCAGCGAGGCCGAAGCTACCGGGCTCTTCCCTCCCCATCCTGGTGTCCCTGCAGCCAGGCTGGCTGTCGCTGACTGGGTCCCCAGCGTGCGGCGGCGGCCACCGGCTCGGCACCTCCCGGAGCGGCTCTTCCCCAGCCAGGCAGCACACACCGGCTCCGGCTGCCAGACCACAAAACCCTGAGCCCGGCTCCCAGCCTTCAGCTCTCTTGGGAATGCCATAAAAAACCCTAAAATGAAAACAAACAAAAAAACCCCAACCCAGCCCTCGCTTCCCGTTGGCCGGCTCCTCCCCAGGGCTTTACAGCCCCCAGTTCTGCTCTCGCCGTACACAGAGCTGGGAGCGAGCCCGCAGTCCCCGGCGGCATTTCCCACTGCTGGCGTTCAGGATTTTAATTAAGACGCTGGAAAGGAGCAGTCCCAAATTGCTCTCCTGGCCCAGCCCCTCTCCGGGGTTCGTTTCCCCCCCACGGGAGGGATGGGGTGTACGAGCACAGGGGGGATTTAATGAAACCCGTGGAGAGCGAGCCCTCGGCTGGCGGAGGCAGCCCCAGGAAGCGCCTTTGGGAGCTCCAGGGGGGAAGGAGGCTCCACAGGGGTTTCGGAGCAGGGAGGGGAGGTGGGATGAGCGGTTTCCCCAGGCTGCGATGCTCCGGAGGAAGCCCGGCTGTATGCGCTGCCCGGGCACGCGGCTCTGCCTGCCCTTTCCCCATTGCGGAGAGACGGAGGGGCCAGGAGGGCTCGCGGTGCCGGGGCTCGGGCAGAAGGTGAGGGAGATGCCTGGCCCTGATTTAGAGGCTGTATCCCCCTCCCCGGGCACCCCCCTGCTGCGCTCTCCCTGACAGGGAGACAGCACGGTGGAAGAGCCCCGGACCCGCGCACGCAGCCACGAGAGCATCGCAGGCGGTCGCTAACTTGGCTTTTATTGTCACGGGACGCGGCAGCGGGTGATGCGACAGGTCGCTACAGGGGGGACGCGGGGGTGTGACACCACAGGTCTTCCAGCACAGTCACCTCGGGCCAGAGAGAGGGAGGGAGAGGGGGGAAGGATGCTGCAGGGAGAAGATGCCACGAGCTGCAAGCCCTGCTCCATCCGTGCCTCTGCTGCCCCGACTCTATGCAAACAGACAAACTCTCAGGCCACAGCGATTTTCCCTTTGGGAAAGGCAGGGTACCTGCAAGGAGCATCATTTGCACCTCCTGGTACCGGCTCCGCTGCATCCACGCTTCAAATTGCCACGCAGCGGTTTTTCTGGCGCTACACTCAGGGAGTCGCAGGGCAAAGGCATCAACGGGAGGAGCTGCCCCGGGAATGCTGTTCCTCCAGGATGGAGAAGCGGGATCTTAGCCTAGGGCTGCCACGTGCATCGCGAAGGCAGTCTGTTTGATTATCCCCCTCGGAGACGGGCTGCACCACGCGAGATGGAGATGGAACAGAAGGGGCAGACGCGGGGATGGCAGAAACGCCAGCACGGCACCGAGCACGTGGGGACTTCAGTTCTGGATGGAGCAGCAACTTCTGCCACCTTCCCTGCCCTTGGCCCGGGACTCTATTTACAGTGTTGTTAGAGGAGAGCACACCAAGGAGCCGGAAATGATAAAAAATGGTTTTTCAGAAAAGCCAGGGATTAACCGGCTTTTCCCCCCATCCCCGCCGTGAAGAGATCTCTGGTTTGCTGTTAAACGTGCCCCGGAGCCAGCCCGCCCGCAGCCAGGCAGGGAGAGGGTCCTGCAGAGCCGGGGGGGGGGACACGGGGGTCTGCCCCTCCGCAGCCGGCACGGTGCACAAACCCAGGGGAAAAGCGGGAGGGAAACGCAGCCCCGGGCTCCGACAGACGGACGCCAGTGGCCGCGGAGGGGCAAACCAGCTGGCCTGGCTCCGCGGGCAGCGCCACAGCAAGGGCAGAGGGGGACACAGCCCTCCGTCACCCACCGACCCACGCAGCGGGTGGGTCTGGGGGCACCGAGGGATGGATGGCGGCAGCGCCCACCCCCTCGGAGCAGCAGGCTGGGCTGGGGAGTTTTGGAGCAGCCAGGGGATTTTACCCATCAGCAACGCTGAGCAGCAAAAGCAACATCCATTTTCCCCGGGACAGGGACAGCTGACGACAGCCACGGAGCCAGCGCGACCCTCGGGGTCACCCTGGTGTTGTGGGTGCAGCCTCGGGGCACAAACAGACCCAGCAAGCTTTCTTAGGGGAGCAGGAAAACCCATACAGATGTGTCTGTGCTGTGTCTGATCCCCACCGAAACGCTGCCGAGCCTCCAAGGGTTGACCCAACACCACTGAAGTCACCGCGACTCACCTTCACGACTGACTTCAGCCGTGCAGGAGGAGGAAGAGGGAGCAAAGGGGTAAGATGGACAAAGAACACCTTCCCTGCCGACGCAAAGCCCATTTGTAAAAGCCTACGGGCTTTAAAAGGCTGTTGGACCCCAATCCCACCCTCCCCACGTCTTAACCTTCCCCTCCTGGGAGCCAGCACAGCCCCACGAGCTGCTCCTCAACCCCGGGGCTGAATCCGGGCGCCCTCGCAGCAGGATAACCAGTCCCTCAGTCCCGGCTCGGCCGTCACTCTCTCCTCCGCACCAGGGATGCTCACTCGGGGATGTAGTCCCTGAAGGAGTTAAAGCTGAGGCTCCGGCCCGCCGAGTTCAAGGTGGAGCTGGCTTGCATCTTGGGGATCTTCTCCATCAGCTTCGACACTGTCCTCCTCTTGAAGGAGCCCGGGGAGAAATGCCCCTGTCTCATAAGCTCCTGGTAGAGCGTGTTGAACACCGCCACGGTCTCTTCATAGCTGTCCCGCGTGGAGATCTCGTAGAAAGGAAGCTTCAAGGCTTTGGAGAGGTTCTCGCCGTCCTCCGTGGAGACCATCCTGTCGAACTGCAAGTCCTTCTTGTTGCCCACGATGACCACGGGGGGCTGCTCGCTGCCGCTGCTCCGCTTGGGGCTGGAGTGGATGTGGTTGATGAGGAAACACAGCCGCATGACCTCGTCGAAGCTGCATCTGTCTGTCACCGAGTAGACCACAGCGAAGCCATCACCCCATTTGATCTTCTCCTCTATCTGCAGGGAGTCCTCCTCCTGCCGGGGCAGACAAGCTCGTATCAACACCAGAGCCCCAACATCTCCTAAATACCAACGCTGCTGGTTGCAACCCAGAAAACCTCCCAAGGGGGCCCGTCAACGTCTCCCAGAAGGTTTTTGGCCCCGGGCTCGCGCACAGCAGTGACGCGCAAAGCAACACGCGTAGCCCAGGGCAGGAATTTGATGGGCTGGACAGAACGAGGGATGGAGACAGCAACCAGCCCCAGCCTGATGTGGGCAAGGGCAGAGCGAGTGCGGCTGGAGCGGGAGCACCGAGGCAGGGCTGTTGCCAGACAGGAGGCCAGCACAGGGCTCTCCATCGCTCGCAATCCCGGTGCTCAGCGGCTCCTCCGACCCAGCAGCCTCCTGCTCCCTTGCGCTGTCTCCTGCCCTCAGGATGCTCCGAGGCGGGGAGCAGAGCCGCGCTGCACACCGGTAAGGGGAATGGGGAAATATTTAGCTGAAGCCACGCTGTAATTGATGTTAGAGACACATAAACTCTCCAAAACATGCTCTTTCCAAGATAAACATGTCACGATCAATATTAGGGATACAACAGATTAAAGCTGGTGGAAAAGCAGGGATTGCCTTCGATAGCAAGTCAGACTTCCACGATGGTATTTCCAGGGTGAGAAACAGCACGAGCTCACCTGTCCTGCCGTATCGAGGATCTCGAAGTGCACCATCTCCCCGTCGATGACGGCCATGTGTCTGTAAATCATTTCTGGAGGAGGACAGACAGAAAAGCGTGCCTGAGAGAAGCCTCCGGGTGGCAAATGACAACCCGGGCGCCCTCGATGCAAGCTGTGCGGGAGAAGTCCATTTTCACCCACTGCAACCTACAGCCCGTGTGGCTCCATTTCAAGGTCCTCAGCCTGTCCCCCCCGTGCCCGGGAAGGGCAGCCCTGCGCCCACGGCATCCAGCCCGGCGTATCCGCGGGGCAGCGGAGACCCCCAGCCAGCACCCGGCCGGCTTTCGCCTTGCTGGAAATAAAAGGGTGACGGTGCCCGAAGCGTTGGAGCAAAGAGGGGTTGTGGAGTGATGCTTCTGCCAAGGAAGCGGGCTCAGCGGGAGGTACGAGAAGCTGGGTTTGGTTTTGAGCCCCTGCTCATGCTCCTCACCCAGCCCTAACCCAGCCCTAACCAGCCGCCGCTGAATTCCTACCCCCAAGCAGCGGGGGAGCGACTCCTTTCGAACGGAGCGATAAAAGCGGCTGCGAGGCGTGTGTCCGGGCGGCTCTTCCAGCACAAAACGCGCTCTGAGCTTCATTAATATCATCAGGCAATAAAACCAGCCGGCGCTCTGCTTAGCAACCGCGCTGGGCGCAGCACGCTCGACCGGACACCACAGGACTCGTGTGCCACCGCGTGACGGGGCAGAAACCCGCTTGGCTCGGCCGACTCTGGGATAAACCAGGCACCTTCCCCTACTCCAGCATGGGGAAGCGCCAGGGACACTCACCGTATGGTTTCCGTATTTTATCACATCACATGGAGCGAGCCTGGCAGGAGGAAGAAGCAGCAGGCAGAGAGGAAAAGCAAATAGCACTTGGGGGAAAAAAGCATTGCTCAGCATAACGAGCAAGGAGCAGGGACGTAAAGGACAGACAGGACAACAGCGGGGTTGTTTCTCAAACCGAGCCTTCCCCGCAGGTCCCCTGTGAACCAGCTGGGTTAGAGCAACACAGAAACTTCCCAAATTTCCCAGCCCCGCGGGTGACAGCAGGGGTTAGGCAAAAGGATGCACAGCCAGCAGCTGGTCATTTCTGGGATACTTTGGCAGGGCCATGACTTCAGTGCTCAAAAAACCCTCAAACCCAAATGCAAAAAAATCCCCCTACAAGAGAGGAAAGCACTGGCCACTGCTCCCGTGGCTCAGATACCTCCTTCCCCGCAAAAGCCACTTCCCAGCAGGAGGATGACTAAGCCCACTGTGCTTCCTCGTGTGATGCCGACGGCTCACCCCCACAAATTTTGCCTTAACAAAACAACAGAAAAGGAAAAAAGGATGCAAGAGCCAGGGAGGTACAACAATGGCTGGTGTCTCCGACTGCTGCCAGTCTGCTGCCGGTCTGGTGGAGGGATAGGAGGGAATACGGTGAGTCGGGAGCAGAGCTGGCTGGGCCGGGAGCGGCGCTGCATGCAGCAGGGTCTCCAGGCTGAGCCAGTGGCAGCAGAGAAAGAAACAAGAAGAGCCTACCTAGGGTTGGGTCGTAGTCTCCAATGAACCTCCTGGTGATGAATCGTACGGTCAATGCTGTAAAAAAAACCAACACAACAAACCCAGTTATGGTTGTGAGATCAAACCGCTGAGAAGCATCGGCTGATTGAGACAGGAGGGACGGAGCAGAGACCTGCCCCAGCCTCACGGGAAGGTGCCCCTGCGCGCACCAGGAGCAGACATCCCAGCAGGACGTCTGGGAGGCTGCGAAACCGGCTCCACGAGGACCACATTATTGCAGGGTTGGGAAAAATGTCTTCAAAGGCGCCCAAACGGGCCGGGTCATCGCTGCATGCTGGCCGGGGCTGCCTGAGCATGACCAGAGAAGACTACAACAAAGCAGCAAAGCGCCAGATCTTGGTGGCAAAAAGTGAGGGTGAAGCAGACTGGGAAAGGATCGCAGTTGGATGCCTTGGACCAAGATAGGTGGGGGTCAGTCTCTTCTCCCAAGGAACAAGTGATAGGACAAGAGGAAATGGCCTCAAGTTGTGCCAGGGGAGGTTTACGTTGGATATTAGGAAAAACTTCTTTACCGAGAGGGTTCCCAAGCATTGGCACAGGCTGCCCAGGGAGGTGGTGGAATCGCCGTCCCTGGAGGTATTTAAAAGCCGGGCAGACGTGGTGCTGAGGGACATGGGTTAGGGGTGGGTTTGGCAGTGTAGGTTTACGGTTGGACTCGATCTTGAAGGTCCCTTCCAACCCAAGTGATTCTGTGATTCTATGATTCTAAGGTTGTTACAAACCCTCTCTTCTCCCCAAAAGCCCCATGTAGGCTGTCCTCCCCCTTGCTTTACCCTGTGTATGACATGGGACAAGCAGGTCAGGAGGGGCAGGAGCCCACGCAGGCTGACAGCTCTCACCTCCCCTCTCCTACACAGCCCAAGGCATTTCCAGAGCTCGCAGACACGGGGCATTTCCAAATACCGTCACCGCAGCCCCGGGGAAAGGCTGGATGGGTTCTGCACGGTCTTTGCAATCATTTGCGTAAACAACCGAAACCCACCGCGTGACGGGCAGAGGAAGAGGCTTCTGCCCAGCTCCGTGAGCGACACGCCAGCCCCGCTGCCCAAAGCTGCCCGCTCGGCGCCCGGCGCGTCAACGGGACGCACCGACAGCCCCCCCGAGACTAACGCCACCCCCCGCCTTGCCCCAGCCCCGCAACCGGCCGCTCCCGCGCTGCTGCCGCCGTCGGAAAACTCCTTCTCGCTCGCACGGACGCGGCGGCCGGGGAGCCCTGGAAGCGGCAGTGGCCAAGGAGGTGGCCGAGACAGCCGGGGTTTGGCCGTGCCCGCTGGCGGCAGCAGGCAGAACTGCTCCCCACACGCCCCCCCGACCCACGGGCAAGAGGCGGCTCCTCGCATGGGCAGTTCGCCTCCCGGCAGGGTCAGGGTTGATAAATCGCATTTTCTGGCCTTGATCCTGCGAAGATTTATGCATGTGCTTAAGTTTTATGCCGGGTGAGTGATCCCCGCGGTGGCCTCCAGCCAAGCGCTTTCCAACGGCGAGCGCAACGTGGGGGAACGCCAGTGCCGGGCCAGGCTCTCCCTCTCCGTCACCGGCGCTGACAGCGGAACTGCCTGGATGGGTCCCAGGAACGTCAGCGCTGTTTGTTTAACCTGACCCAGGCCCACCACGCCGAGAAAGGACGGCCCTTGGCACCAAATCCCACGGAATCCATCAGAAGGGCGAAGTCAGAGGAACACAGGGCACGGCACACATGGCAGGTCCCCCTTGCGCCAGCCACGTCCTCCGGCGAGACCAGCCCTGCGCGGTCCCCGTGCGGCAGGACGCGGAGCTGGGGAGCGAGAGCTGAGCAGATGCCCCAAGGACCAGCCCGCCCCGGGGTGGACACGTCACCTTCCTGCCATGCCTGCCCCTGGGAATCCACATCCCCAGCACGGGGACACTGGGGACAAGCGGGGACCGTGGGCTCCTTCAGCCTTGCCAGGATTCCGGCTCCCCAGCAGCGCTCCGGCAGGCAGGGGGACGAACCACCCCCCGCGGCAAAAACACCCCGGCCCCTTCCGTCTGCCAGCGCAGCATCCACACGGAGATCGAATCATTTGGCCCGATTTTTCCTCCTTGCCAGGGCAAGGAAAAGCAGGAGCAGCCTCAGCGCAGCAGCGCGGGCAATTAAACCCCTCTTATCCAATTACCACATCTCCCTGCACCAGAGACCGGGAGACGCGCAGCCCAAATTACACTCTAATGCCTGGCTGGGCAGAGGTCTGCTCAGGCTGGAGGCTTGCCCGGTAGCTCCATCCAAGGTGGCAGGGGCTTCTCCTGGGCGGGGAGGAGCCCTGTCCCTCATCATCATCCCCCTCCAGCCGGCCAGGCTGAAGGAGCCAGACCTTGGCTCCAGAGCCAGGCGTGTTTGAGGGGGGGCAAGCTCCCTGGGGACTGTAATAAAAATAAGCAGAGACACTCCTTATATTTTTCCATAAGGGGCAGCAGAAGCTTTGCCACCGTGCAAGGGGTCTAGAGGGGTATTTCCAGGCAGGGCTGGGGCTCGGCTGGCGAACGGCCAGGAAGGAGAAGCAGGGGAGAGAGCAAAGGCTTTCTACGTAAGGAAGCAATCTGGAGGTGCCAGAACTCCCGCTGGTCGGAACGGGGCAGGGCGGCAGCAGAGCCCCCTGTCGCTGCTGCTAACAGAGCTTTGCTGAACGTCCCCCGCGTGGCCGAAGGGCCGCAAAAACCCATCTGTCCCTGCCCTGGTAAGTGCTGGGTCTTCCCACGGGCTCCTGCTCCAGAGAATCCCCCGGTGCCAGGGGGCAGCAGTGCCCGGGGCACCAGCACGGCCATCGCCGTCCCCACGCCGGCACCCCGGAGGGCACGGGGAGGGGACAAGAGGAGAGTGGCGCTCGTGAAAAGGGGCAGAAACAGGTGAGGTGCTGCCAAGCCGCTGGTGAGGTGCTGCCAAGCTGGCTTCGTTTTGGGAAGAGCGCGGCGAGGCTCCCGGCATCCCAAGGGTGGCTGCAGGGACCCGGCACTGAAATGCTGGTGGGAGCCGCGGGTTTGCTTTGAAGCGAAGCCGACGTGGTTTTCACTTGACCTTTCGCACCTGCAGCCTCCAGCACCCCACAGCAAAGCCCCGGAGAGCTGGGAGGAGGCCGCGGTGCCGGGGCGGAAGGGGAGATACTGGAGAGGCGAGGGGGAGCGGGGGGTGCGTGGCTGCCAGCAATTGACCAGCAGCGGAGAACTTGCCTGCAAGGCTGCGCCAGGGGCTTATGGCAAGAGAGCTCCTTTGCCCGGCCAGGGAAAGCCAGGGCTGGGAGCCTGGCACTGCGGAGAGCGGGCGGCCACTCCTGAGCTTTCACCGGGAAGGAGGAAGGAGAGCAAAGCCGAGGCGGCCACGCGCAGAGCGAGGGCACGACATGCAGAGCCCGCGGCGGCTCGCTAAAACGGGTCATCTCGTCCAGGATGGGATAATTGGGATAATTACTGGGTGGTGGCAGTGGTTTGGCGGAGACCAGCGGCCGCGCAGAGGCGGCAGGTGGGGATGTGTCTGCACGGCGGGGCTGCGGCTGGCAGCGCGGCTCGGACCGAGGAGAAACTCCGCAGCTCTGGCTGCCGGGGTAATTCGGGAGCAGCCCTGTAACGGCAGCGCCGCAGGGACCCGGCTCCGGGTCCCGGAGCTGGCAAAGACACGGAGCAAACGCAAATGTTACACCCGCTCTGCTCAGAAACCATTGCAGGAGGCGGTGCAGGATCCAGTCCCTGGAATCTCCTGGTGCTGCAGGAACATCTCTTGAAAAGACATCGCTGCAGGCGACCAACTGCACCTCCCAAAATCCCTTCTGCACCTCCCCAGGTCCCTTCTGCTGGCAAATGACCCCCTGGCCAAGCCCAAAGACTTATTTTTCTACTCACCTTCATCTCCATCCCCACCCTCCGGAATATCTTTCTGCAGGGAATTGCCTTTAGGATGCAACAGGGTGGACTTGGAAAGCACCAGCATCTCCGCAAGCAGCTCTCCAGCCTGGCCGAGCGAGCGAGCTTCCCTCTGGCTCTCAGAGCTGCCCTTCAGAGCGAGAAGGGGAGCTGCCTTTTGGGGAGAAAACAGCAGCAGCGCAAACACCCGCTCAGGTGTTGCTTCAGAAGCGCCTTGCTCTGCCTTTGGGAAGAGCGAGGCAACCCAGCTCATCTCCCCGCTCGGCCCTTGCATGCTAAGCTAATCCAAACGACCTTCCTGGCTGCTCCGGAGCCGAGCCCGGGGCCTGGCGGTGCGGATACACCGGTTCAAGGCAAAACCCTCCACATGGCCTTTTGCACGTAACATCTTTTCAATGTCCAAAATGCACCGTCAATGCCTGGGTGTGATTTTCCGGCTAAACCTGGAGTTCGGAGGGAGCACGGCTAATGGAAGTGATGCTTAAACCCTTCAAGGTGTTAATGACAGTAATGGGTACGGGCAGGCTGCACGGGGCCGGGAGCGCAAGGCAGCGGAGAGGCTGAGAGCTGGCTTGGAAAGGCAACAGGAGAGGAAAGTGAAATTGGTGGAAAGTGAGTGGGAACAGGGCAAAAAAACCCAGTGAGAGCGAGGCAGGAGTACAGAGCCTGGGAGGGATGGGATGGAGAAGCTGCGCGCAGCAGGAGGAAGGAAGCAGAGCAGGAGTGAGAAGGGAGAATAAACCTCACCGAAACTGGGATACGGTGCTAACCCGCTTCCCAGAAAACAAGACACTGATGGAAAGCTGGCACCAAGCAGGACGGATGCACTCCCACACCAAGCTTGCTTTTCCCATGCAAATTCAGGGGCGGTTTGTCCCAGCTGGCCGTGGGCAAACGTTCCTCATGTCCTGACCCTGCACCCCGACACCGCGCCGGTCAGGATCTGTGTGTTTGCCCTGGGAACGTGGCTTCCCACCTGAGCCGGGCTTCCCACTTCTCCAGCCCCAGCATCGCTGCTCCAGGTGGCTTCTCCTGCCCTCCTACCCCTGCCTGGCTCCTGCTCGGGGCAGTCACCATCCTCTCGCCTTCCAAACCGCTCCTAGCTTTCCAACCCTGCCTGTCAGAGAGGGATTTGATGGAACAAGCATGTAATTTAGCAAAAGTGCTCTGTGGAGATAACTGAGGATCCCGCAGGAGGCACGTATCAGCGTCTTCAAAGAAGCGACCAAATTATCGGGGGGAGAGTGAGACAAGTCAGGCTCAGTTTCTAGAAAGCACCTGATTCTGTGTCATATGTTAGGCAGGCACCCAAAGCCGGAGCGCATGGTGTTGTGTGAGAAAAGGAGCCAATTAAATTGATTAAAAATTGGCCGGAGCGCAAGAACACAAGCGAAGCTGCCAATCGGAAGAAGCGGATGCAGGCAGAGAGGCGTCAGCACATCCACGCAGCCTTATAAGGAATTTTTTTTGCCCATCTCGAACATAAGTAACCTCAGAAAAGGCTCTCCTTGGAGAGCCCCACAGGCGAAAGGGTTAATTCTATATCCAGTTTGGTGTCTAGGGATGACCGGGGGGTGGTTCGGTGCCCAGTGAAGGGCCGGTTACCTCCAGGATGGCATCGAGCCCCGCGGCCCCACGTGCTGCTCTGTTTATGCTGCTGCATAACACATCCCTCTTGCGCGCGTCGCGGCTCACGGCACCATTCATCTTCCCTGCGGGTTCTGTAAGCAGAGCTTTCCTCTGAAGTACGGCAGAGTTTACACTGGCTAGCATCAACAGCGCAAGGCAGGAGATAAGGCAGGCTCTGCCGGGCTGGATTTACAGCCTCCCGCAGGTGATTTACACAGCCCGGGCCAAACCTTTAAACTACCGACGGGGTTCAGCCGTGGGTCTGCACCCAAACCCGCCCCCGCTCGGAGGATCCGGGGCCTCGGATCACCGCCTCTCCAGGATTTGCAAACTGCTCCAGAAAGATCAAACTCTTTTGCTGAGGAGCGAGACGTTTTCCCTGCTTTTTGCTCTCCAGACTGTAACTGCCCTTTGGGCTGCTGACACTCCTCGGCCCCCGCAGCTCTCCCAGCCTGGCCCCTGCTGCCCCCGGGGACGGGTGCCAACAGCTCGCCCGGATGATGCTCCGGCATGGGGTCCCCTCGCGTCCTGCCAGGCCCGGGAGCTCGGCAGCTCAGGGATGGGTTGGGATGAAACCCACCTTCCCCCTGCCCCGCTTCCCCTGCCCAGCACGGGGGATCCCCACGCGTCGCCCCCTCCTCTCCCAGCGCCTCCCCCAGCCCGTCCTCCCCGGCCCCGCGGGAGCTCAGCGTGATGCTGGTGCTTCTGCCTCCGTCCTCGCTTCTGTCCTCGTCTCTCGCAGCGGGTCCCTCAGGCCAGATGCTCCCGGTCCATCGCCCAGGGCATTAACCCCGCGCCGGCAGGGGGAAACTGCTTAGAGGCTTCCTCGCCCCCCGCTGCGCCCGGCACAGGGGCTCAGGAGCAGCAGGACCCCCAGCTCGGGCACAGCACCCCGCGAAGACACCGCACTGTCCCTTCGCAGGAGAGGACGTGCGGGACAGCATCCAAGGGGACAGGGAGCGGGGAGAGACCTGCGTCAGGGAAGCTGCCAGCCTGCAGGGCATCGTGTGCCTGCTCCGGGGACTGCTGCGGCTCCCGGCACGCTCCCGCTCTCCTCTGCGTGATGCAGGTATCGATTGCCTCCCTCTGCTCTGATTTCATGGCCTGTGTGACTGTCACAGCTCAAGAGGGTGACAGAAAAGCACCGCTGAAGGGCCTCGAGGGTTGTGGGCACCCTTGGGGCTGAGCCGCCGCCAGGCAGACCCTGCACATCGGCCCCACGCGACACCCGGCCCCACCGCAGCTGCCTCCGAGGGGGGCGCCGGGGCCGAACGCGGCTGGAGGAACCTTTGGAGGCGTCTGGCACGATCCGACCCCGTGGAGGAGGCGCAACGGCCTCTCGCTTGCCCACGGGAGGGGCCCAAAGCTCCCAGGCGGCCCCCCCGCACCGGGTGGGGGTCACGCCGGCGGGGGAAGCGCGTGTGCCGGGGTGGGGGCGAGCCAAAGCGCTTCGTACGCTTTGTACAGCCACCGCTCGCGGCTCCATCTGCCTGCGGGGACTTGGAGGCCAAATGCTGCACATGGACCCCCCCCGGCGCGCTGGGTACGCCAGGAGCTGAGCCCCCTTCCCGTGCTCCCGCTGCCCCTTGCTGGGCTGCTAATTGAGATCTGGGAGTCGCCTCCTGTACTTTAACGAGGGAAATCACAATTTTTCACCGGCGCTGGGCAGGAGGAGCTCACCGGCCAGCGGCGAGGCAGGAGGCTCGCAGGTTACTGTATATGGAAACACAACTTCAGCGGCGCCACCAGCCAAAGCTGCTGGCCCCCAGCCAGCCGGAGGTGCCACCGCTGCGGCGCATTTCAAGGTTATGCCTCTCCCGGAGCGGCAGGGCAGCAGGACATCGCCCCGTGCCAAGGACATGGCAGCCCCGGCCGTGTCCCCCCCAGGCTGTGCGTGGATGGCGGCTCTCCTGCCCCATGGGAATAACCCAGCGTGGACACACACCTTTCCTTGCCGGGGACGGCACCTCTCCGCCCCGCTGCTGGCACGCGGGATGCTGCGCGGAAGCGGAGCAGGGGTCGCCTTCGTCCCGGGCTCGTGGCCCAGGAGAGAGGAGTGGGAAGCGGCAGGAGGGTGTTCCCTGGGCAGGAGCGGGGATGAAGGGGAGAGCTCAGGTGCTCCCGTCTCAGCATCCCAAATCCCCACGCCGGCAGCCGCGGATGGAGAGCGCTAGAGGAAAGCGCAGGGAAAGGGAGTTTTCCTAGAGGAAAACCAGACCCAGCAGCGCTCGGCGAGGCTCTGCAAGCCCCGCTCCCTTCGGCCGAGAGCAGCGGCGAACTCCGAGTACCCGGGTACCCGGTGCAGCCCCAACCCGAGCGGGACTTTGGGTCCCGAAAGCTCCCGCGGGCAGCAGGGTCCCGCCCGGCCGCTGGGACCCTCGGGACGAGCCCTGGGCTACGGAGCAGCGGCGCGGGGGGGGGAACCCGCTGCCCGTACCGGGACCGGGCCGGGGGCTCCACCCGGGCGGCGCCGCAGCCCCCGGAGAAACTCCCTCCCCAGCCCGGCCCGACCCGCGGGGCTCCGTCCCTCTGCCCGCCCGGGAGACCCGGGGGTGNAGCGGCCGCGGGAAGCTCATGCCGGGGCCGGGCCGGGGCCGGGGCCGGTCCCCGCCGCGCTCCGCCGCTCCCCGCTCCGCCGGGCGCTCCCCGACGGCTCCGCCCCGGGCTCGGGCGGGCGGTCCCAGCTGATGCCCACCCCCTCCCCGTCCTCCTCCTCCTCCTTCATCCTCCTCCTCCTCCTTCATCCCCCTTCATCCTCCTCCCCCCCGCGGGGGTGGCGGCCGCGCCCGGCCCCGGAGCAGCTGCGGGCTCCGTGCCTCAGTTTCCCCGCGGGCGGCGGCGCCGGGGGCTCCCGCCGGGCCCCTCCGCCAGAGCCGCCAGCTGGGGGGAGGCGGAGCGCTGGGACACGGCCCTGCCTGGAGCCGCCTCGTCCCCTCCGCCCGCCGCTGGGTAACGGTGCGGGGCTGGAGCCCAGGGCCAGGGCCGGGGGTGTGGGGGGGTGGGCACAAGGGTGGGCACAGGCAACGCGGAGCCGCCCGGAGCAGCGGCCGGAGCGGCCCTGGACACGCGCTGCGGGTGTGCGCAGAGCTGGGATGAAGGGAGGAGACCCGCAACACCTCGACCACCTTCAGCAAACTCCAGGTCGCCGCTCGCCCGCGCGGCGCGGGTGACACCAGCGCTCCGAGCAGAAGGGAGCTGAGCACGGGCACGGAGCAGCCAAACGCCCGCACTAGGGATTCAGTCCCTCTCCCAGGGCGTTAGGCATCTCTCTGGCACGGGGATCTCTCTGCCTGGCCATCTCGGGTGGCTTCGCTTGCAACCGAGCAGGGACCATCCGCCTTGGCCGCTGCTCACGGTAACACAACACCCACCCGGTATTTATAGACCGTGTCATGTGTCCAAAGGAGAAGATGGGCCCTGGCTCCAGGAGCCACGAGCGCACCACCAGCGCCTAACTGGGTGTCTCACCTCGGACCGGGGGGTCATGGAAAGCATCGCCGCTGCCAAGGGGAGAGCGCAGCCGGCAGCTGCCGGGGCAAGGCTCTGCTGGGGAGCGGGGCTCTCCCCCAAGAACAAGCACAATTCACCCAGAAACTCGTCCTGCCATCGCAAGCCAGCACGTCGTGTCCTCCCGTGCATCAGCCACTCGCGACAAGCGTGTCCCTGCACCGCCTCTCCAAAGCTGGTGAGGGCACGTTCACGGCTTGCCTCCATCTGGAGCCCAGAGACGACAGCAAGAGCAATAAACCTCAGGGTTCAGGACAAAAGCTGATTCCCAGCTGGGAAGGGGGGGGGCGCGGAGAGGGGGTTGTTGAGAAAAAGAAGTCTCCGTTATGTTCCTTTCCTATTTTTAGCCCAATTTCCTAAGGAAATGAGATGTCTGCAATCAAGTCCTCTGTCTTGCCTGTCCCACTTCAATACCATTTTTGAAGACATTGCTCGATTTCAGCCAAGCCTGACAGTGAGGGAGAAGCCGCAGAAAAAATCCTTTTCCTGCAAGTTTTGTGGCAAAAAACAGTCAAATTTCACGGAAAATCAACCCTCGCACTTCAGAAGGGAGGAACCAGCTGGCAGGTTCCTGGCTGGAGGAACCCAGAGTAACTATTTCCACTTTCCCGGGGCGGTCGGGATTCCTGGTGCACATTCCGCAGCAGGAGCGTGCTGCCCTCACCTCCTGGCAACGCAGCCGGCGCCGCAGCCTTGTGCCACGCCGGAACCCGACCAGTCCCAACGTATGCATCTCTACCTGCCTTCATTTTGATTGCATAGAAAGGGCACGGATTCACAGGGCCGCGGGAACAAGCGTACAAGAAGGACAGACTTCAAACTGAAGCCGGGCATCAGCAGAGCTGCCAGCGTCGCCCTGGGAGAACCACTCCACCTCCCCTGCGCTTCCGCAAAGCCGAGCCATCGCCACACGCCGCCACGCCAGCTCCCACACACATCTCCGTCGCGAGGGAGAGGGATGCACGTCCCTCACAGTCCGCCGTTGTGTCCAGTTCCCCTATTCAGGACGCCAAAAACCCCCAGAGCCCAGCCTTCCCCCTGGCAGAGCTGTTCCCCGAGAGACCCTCAGCAATGGCAGAGGAAGCGATGCTGCCTCATCTTTTTCTTCCAGTGCCGAGGAAAAAGACACGAGATCTTCCCCCAGGGAAAATCGACACGGCCCTGCTCCGATGTCTAGGAAGCCAGGGGATCCCAGGCTGGGCTGCGGGACTCTTTCGACAGGCCGGAGCAGTCAGCGCGTGAGTGTCCTCCTCGCCCAGCTGGGTCCCCTCTGGTGACAGCCGCGGCACAGCTCTGCGGTTCAAACACATTTTGTAGCCCAACAAGGTTTCACAGAGGTGCACTGAAGGCAGGGCAGGCTCAGCCTTAGCGACGCAGAAGCAGCCACACAGGAGGGTGGGGGCAGGCACCCTCCGCATGCAGAAGGCGTCTGTCAGCTCTGGGGCGGCCTTACGCATCGAGTTCAAGAAACAGAGCCCTGGGCAACAACCGATCTTCTGTCCTTCCACCCTCGCTGACCTCCTCTGAGCCTCCCAAGGCTCTTGCTGGAGAACACAACGGCACACCTAGGCACTTGCCCGCACATCCAAGGGCAGCGCTCACCAAACCAGCTCTCCGATGGGGAAGCGTTATGAAACACGGGGTGCTGTTCTCCCGGCAGAGCCCCCAGGGGAGGCGTGGGAGAGGTATTTGCATAAGATGATCTCCTATACTACTTTAGCCGTCAGGACAGAATACAAGCATTCTGCAGAGTCCACCTAAAACTTTTTTGGTGGCCAGTGTTTAAATTTAGCCAAGTGTAGAGTGATGATATGCTTAGCCCACGGCAGAACTTTGAAGGAGAAACATCTCCAGCCAGCTTGCACCCAACTTCCTTCTCTCCCTCCAAAACGATCCGTTGTTTCACTTATCAAAATCTGCGATAGGAGTGGACTGACCTAGACCAGAACTTGTGTAAATTTGTTTCTTTTTCATCCTTGATTTAAGTCAACAAACCTAAGAGTGCTGCAATTCACGGTGTTCCACTCCCCTCCGGCCCAGGGAAGTGCTGGCCTTGGGGGTCACCGGATAACCACCAGCTGAAAGCACCGCTTGGAGAGAAAACAGCTCTACACCCTTCAAAGCCATCTCCCATGGCCAGGCTGGATCAGACCACTGCGTGCCTCCAACCCAATGCCAACTCTTCAGAGACAGCACAGAAAAATATATCCTGGACTTCTTTAGGAAGAGGTTGGCTCAGGCCCCGGAGCTGGTGGGTTTATATCCGTGAGAGCACATGTGGGGAGCACCCAGAGGAACCCCTGCTCACCTGCCGCGCACGTCTCCTCAGCATGGTGGGAAGCCACGTGCCCCTACGCGCATTCCGCACCGGTGCTGACGCGGTCCCATGTTTGCTGGGACCACAATGGGAACACAACTTTATCATCTGCGATCGCTGAATAAGCCACCTCCAGTGCAACAAGGCACCTGCGGCGGAGCCGGATGAAAGTAGGCGGAGTAGATATTGTTTTCTGTTGAAATATTTGTGGTCAGGCTATTCCACACTTGCCGCTTTTTAAAGATGTGGAGTCTGCACTGGGAAAGAGGCCAAAGGCACCCATGAATCATGTCCCTGCAAACAAAAATCCAGCACAAATAAAAAGTTGTCCTAAAGCAGACAAAGAACCAAATCTCCTTGGATTGTAGCAGTCCCGTACTAAGGTCCAAACTAAAGCCCTGCCAGATCATCAGCTATTTTGGGAGCTCCCAAAAAAAAAACTGAACAGCAAAGTTCAGCTTCTGAAAGAAGTGGCGTGTTTGTTTTTATTTAGAAAAGGAAGACAAAACAAAAGCGGGTCCCCTTTCTCTCCATTAGAAGATCTGAAGGTGTGGGATACTAGATCTGTGCAGAAAACAACTCAATTTCAAGCCCACTTTGAAGCCTGCACCCCATTTTCAAAAATGACCACGGTATTTCAAAGCTTTGGTCCCCCAAGGCTTAGCTCATCTCCTGAGCATCCACTGGAAGGGCTCAAACCCCACGTTTCCAACTCACGTATCACATTTAATTGTCGCTCATTAACGACTGTACAAACATTGTTCCTCTTGAGACACTGCCACGTGCAACAGGCTTCGCTGCCAGCATGCCTCTCGAGAGTTAACGTCGGACAGGGCCTTCAGGGAATGCTCTCCAAGAATATAACTGAAGCCATGCCGCCCTGTCAATAAACATATTTTTGGTTGCTATAGCAAAGCCAGCGTGCAATTAAAAAGTGCTCTCAGACTTCAGGGCCCTCTCCTTTCTCAGCAGCTTTGCAGGCTCGCTCCGTTCCTACCAAAATCAAACCCTGACTTTGCTTCAGCCACCCGAAAGCTGCGTTAGCAGCCAGGCAGGAGCAGGGACATGGATCCCGGTGGCTTGTCCCATGTCCTTTAAATAGGGAGAAAGAAAACAGCTGAAAGGCACCCAGTCCCAGCGCTTGCTCACGCCCAGGCTTGCTGGCCGCTCTCTGACTTCTCCGTAAGGGCTTTGTATCAGCCTGGACCCGGTGGTGAAGCATTCCCTTTCCCTTCTTCACAAAGGGGCTGTTTTTTCAGTCACAAGAGACAAGAAAACCACTAGCGCAAAAGGAATCAGACCAACACAGTTCCCTGGTGTTACATTCTGTCTGTTGCTGATTTCTAACCGCTAAAGTGTGCTTCGACGTGCAGCCAAAGCGGGGCCAGATCATGCTGAGAAAATAAATCTGGCTCCACGTAAGAGTTCAAAGACGCCTTTGCAAAGCTGGCAGAGAAAAGAAAAAGCACACCAAAGGGGCATATTAACGGCATTTCCCTCCCACCCCGGAGAACGACATGTCCCAGGAACTTTTCAAGCTGCCTCGCCGCTTCAGCAGGATAAACGCCTGCAGCTCAGGACACGGCAGAGCACGTGAACGTTAAGCACATCCAAATATCGTAACCGAGTTGCTAAATCCCTTTGCTGGCCCTCGGCTCCCAAAGAGAGTTTCGTGCACTTTTGGTTTTCTGCAGATGCTGGCCGTCGGGAAGACAGGACACTGACGCTCGCCACGTCTACCACGCTTCATTAGGCTGCACAAATAATGGATCCTCACAATGGGAAGCCTTCACACTGCGAGAAACGGCTTTGCTTGTGGAGCTTATTTTAGAACACAGAACAACTTGCCAAGGGAAGGAAGAGGAACCCCATCACGTAGGTAATTTAAAACTTGTCCAGACAGAGCTCTGGAGGTACGCTGCAGAAAGCTATGCTATGGGCTGACCAGCACGGGCTGTTTCCCCTTCAGTCACGACGGTGATCTTGCTGTCGGGATGTGAAACTCAAACCCAAGCCCCTCAGAGCTGCAGACTTTGCATCCAGGCAGCCGTGACCGTCACATCCCGTTGTGGGGTTTAGAAGAACAGCATTAGCCTTTTAACGATCAAAATCTCACTCCAAACCAGCTCCTGGAAGTGTCTGTATCCGAGGCTGGGAAGAGCCCAGTGCAGCCACAGAGGCACCGAGTGCCACGGTCCCTTGCTCTCCGGAGGGCGAAGGACGAGGGCACGGCCGGGCTGCCGGCAGCTCCGCCATCCTCGGGCAGCAGCCCCTCCGCTCGCTGTCGCTGCCGCGGCGCACGCTTAACTGGGGCTTGGCTGAACACCCCTACCTGGGGGGGTAGCGGGAGGGGAGGATGGGATGAGGGGTGTCCTGGAGGGCTGCACGGTGTGCCTGGGATCCGGAGAGCAGCCGAGCCGGGAATCCCGGCTGCTGCACCCGGGGAATTCACGCTCCGAGTGGGGGGACACGAGCGACGCGAGGCCAAAGCGGGGCTGGCAGAGCGGCAGTGGCACCTCCCCACAACTCCGTCCAAGCAAACTGGCAAGGAAACAACGCTTCCTTAGTGTGGAAGAATGTCAGCGCCGCGAAGCCTGTTGTCCTCCTGGCGGGGAGCGAAGTGGAGCCCTACCGACATTCTTCGAAAGCGAGAGAGAGAAAGCAGATCAGCCCGCGGCTTTGTGGCCAGCGGGCAGGGAGCCGGTGCTGGAATTCGGGTCTGGCTCAGCAGAGATGCCCTCGCTCCGCTCCCCAGCCTGCGACTCCGCATTTACACAAAGGGCACCGCGGCGGGATCACAGGGACAACGCTGCGGTTTTGCGCTGGAGGCGCTGGGCGCAGGAGCTCGGCCCTGGTTCTCGTCTGACCCCCGAGGGTGCCTAATCCCCCGTCTCTGGGCAAAGCATCGCTCAGATTCCACCCTGATCTGATGGGCCGTCCAACAAGGTGCTTTGTCCTAACAACTGAATTTCCACTATGAATCAGTGCTTAGGAAAATTAAAAAAAAAAAAAATAGCCCGCTTTGTTGAGAAATTTCTGCTCTTAAACTATTCATGTGTGGCAAACCACGTGTATCAGCCAGCAAGAGTATCACAAGCAGCCGCCCCCCAACACGCCAAGCCAAATGCAGACCTGTGACTTCTCTACAGAGAACTGGGGATTTCTGCTTCCACTTGGAACAGCATAAAGCTTTCTCTTTAAATTCCCCTGAGGAAAATGTCAAAACAATCCCCTCTTGCCCGAGTCTGAATGCATCATTTAAAAAAAAAAAAAAAACCTGAATATTTTGCTCTAACTTTACGTTATCAAGTTTTCAAAAACTAGGAGTTCCTGATATTGGTTGGATCTTCCCTTCCTGCATTTTCCTCCCCGCAAAGAGCTGTGAAGCCACCCTGATTTCATGTACTGTGTCACGCGGACTAGAATTCCATTTCCCAAGGCCTTTTGCTGGGGTGGGGAGACACCAGTTTTATACATTGACTTAAGACATTTGATTTTTCATTTCAATCAACAACACCCAGCTCTTCCTTCCATATTTCTGAGCCTTGAAGCTTCTCATTTTCAAGTGTCTTCCCATAAGCAGGAAGGACAGAAAATTCCCCCTACCTCCTCTTAAAGCCAAGCCATGCTGTTCCTCAGCGCAGCGCTCACATGCCTTAAGCAGCACGGAGGGACGGCGAGGTTTGCAGTCAAACTGCTCCAGCTGGCACGGCTGCTTCCGCTGCCGACCCTGAACGCGCTGCAAGGGGAAGGCAGCGGCTGGGATCGCAGCCGTGCCAGCAGGCGACACGCTGCGACGCACCGCTACTGCTGGGATCGGCGGTCCCAGCGCAGAACCGCAGCCACCTGTGGGAGAGGGGGGAAGAGGTGGGAGACGATCTTTGGAGAGGTTCCCCCACTGCTTTCCGTGGGTAAGAGCTTGGAAACGAGGACACAACGATCAAAGCTGGTCGCAGAAAGGTCCCTGCCTTCATATTACCATTAGCTGCTTAAAATCTAGGTGTCCGGGCTCCTTGTAGGGGCAGTAGAGAAGAAACAGCGTCTCCCCAGGGCCGCTCGTGCCAGACAATCCTAAAGGGGAGGAGATGAGTCAAGCCCTGCAGATGACCATCTCCCTCGGGCGCCCAGGGAACTGGCTTAACCCAGGCACGCCTGGATCTTTCTGCGGCTGAAGTCAGGCAAGACGAAATGCAGCCGGAGCCATCAAGCTTGCCCTTTACGGCACCTGAAGTGGCGCCCTGAGGTTCACACAGACTCGTGAGAGTTGAAAGACAGGACAAGACCCAGACGTAGTTACGTTCAAAACCAGCATTTCCTTCAGCAGAGGGTGGTGGGCAGCCGCGGTGCTGCGAAGGAGGCCCAGCCAGGTGCACAAGGACATCCACAGGCGTTTCCTCCCGGCTCCGTTGAAGGAAGGCATTCCCTAGAGAAGTGACAAGGCGAGCAGGGCCCACTTAGCACTTCTATGGCAGCTGTAGGGAATCTGTCAGCTACCCCCGGAGCCTGCTGAAAGCTCCAGCAAACTCTTCCCAGCCGTTATTACAGTCCAGCCCCACAGGCGGACCTTGGCCGCAGAAGCCTCCTGAACCCGGCCATCCCCACGCTGCTCAGCAAGCGACCGCGCTCGGCTCGCCGGCCACGCGGAGAGAAAACACCGAGGGCCAGACATGAAAATACACTCCGTAGGCCAAGCACCAAGTCTGTGAAATAGGCACGAAATCACTCCTGAGCCACCGAGAGCTGTTATTTTGAAGGTATTAACACACACAATTTTTTGCTATGCAATAGACTCTTTGGCTCACCTTTAAGAGGGTAATTTCTCCGCTGCATCTCCTGTTGCTAATCTTTAAGAAGGATTTTCACCACTTAACGCGACCTGGGAGTAGATTTGGGATCCTGCAGTCATCTCGTTTCACTGCTGTCTTCAGTCCCGCGTTTGCTGTGGGTCACACTGTACCCTAGGATATTCCCTGAAGCCATGCAATGCCAGGATTTGTATGAACAGAGCAGCAGCGTTGTTGTCAGAAGAGGAAAAGGGGCAGTGGGGGGAGAGGGGGGGGCAAAATTACACTTGGCACTCTTAAAACACCTTGCCTATTTACAGCCACGTAACTGCAGTCTGGGGAGAGCAATGAGCGTTTCACCAGCTCACCCAAGCACGCCTGCCTCTCCGCCAGCCTCACGTGCGCTCCCGGTCCCAGGGTAGGGAAACTTGCAAGGACAGGAATAACTAAGTACAGGAACAGGCTCTTTAAATTGACTAATTATACACACCGACTGTGCCTTCCAGGCTCAGAGCCTTGCCTCTGGTGCGGCAGACGGCCCTTTTCTTCTACAACCAGCAAAGCCCAAGGTGTTTTTAAGACAGAGCTGAGCCTGAATTCCTGAAGTACATGGAGCCGCGCAGGCAAAGGTAGACACAGCTGGCATGAAAGTGTCTGACAGCTAGCAGGCATTCTTTGGAATCAACACCGAGCTCTTCCTTCCCTATTTCTGAGCTTTGAAGCTTCTCTTGTTATTTTCAAGCGTCTCCCCATAACCAGGAAGGACAGAAAATTCCCCCTACATCCTCCCGAAGCCAAGACATGCTGTTTCTTAGCCCAGCACTCGCATGCTTTAAGAAACACCGAGGGACTGCAGAATGGATCCTGGGTTGTTGAGAGCTCCTGACAAATAAACACCATCAAGGCTGAAATAATAGTTTAAAAAAATATTTCATTTGGTTATTTTAAAAAGAAAGTATGTATAGATTTCCATTTGTGACAACAGCAAGAAGTCCAGAACTTTCCAATGACAAGGCAGCTTTATTTCCATAATTGCCTAAAGCAATAATAAACCGAAGCCACACAACACCCGATCAATCAATCACGACAAACAGGGGAAAATTTCTATGGTGTTTATCCGCAGAACAGTCTGTGGGTTCACGATGACTGAAAAAGAATGAAAATAGGAAAAAACCAGATGAGATGACAGCACAAAACACACCGTTGTGTACCTTTTGGAAGGCTGCTGCTGGCTTAGCTACGTTAGCTCCAGGCATGCCGAGGCCTGACGGTTTCCAGGAGGGGGTGCACCGGCAGACGCTGCCAGCTGGGCAGGACAGGCGCGTGCCATCGGCATGGCACGAACCAGAGCTCCGGCCAGAGCTCCCCTGCGGCCGTCTCGGGCTGCTCAAGGTTTTTGCATATGCTTCATGAAAAAGCTGTCATAATTTTTCTCCCTGTCAGTCACATCTGAGAAGGGGCAGTGGTTTGGTAATCAAAAAGCCCGTCACAGGATACCGTTAGGACTTGCTAATATCTGCCATCACATAACCAGTGTTTCAGGCTTTGGAAAGAGAACAAGATTGCTTTTCCGCTCGGGGTATTTTTTTCCAGCAAGGTCTTCTGCAAGGCTATCTAACAGGGGTGCTGCACCACGGGGACATTAAATCACCGTGCTCTGCACACAGAGGGCACAGCTGGGGCAGCGGGCTGGGACACAGGTGCTGTGCCACGAGGGGCCCTGGGGACACGGTGCTGGATGAGCCTCCCTGCCCAAGGGCTGCCCTTGTGTCGCGATATGTTCCCCTCCTGAAGCCAGTGACAAAACAGCGGGGAAGGGAGCTCTGTATTTTTTTCATCTTACTTTTCTTCCGTTGATAGCCATGCCTCTTCCAAAAGCGCATGTTAATTTTTGGCCACGACTCTGTCTTCTCAACCACAGTAGCCTCCACACGGACAAGGTCTTTCCTTAAAAACAAATTTTGAAAGTATCACTTGTTAATTATTTACATTATCCTCCTACCGGTGAGCAGGTTTCTGGGGAAAGGTGACACACATCAGAGAAACACACAGAGAAACAGGTCCTGCCTTACAGACCCCAGATCCACAGAAACTACAAAGTCACCACGGAAGGAGGGAGATCTGTCGGGTTGCTGGCTTCACGGTGCAAAACCAAGAGCCTCCAGGTGCTGTACACGGACCAGCCAAGTGATGTGATAGTTTGCAGGGTGGTACCTCTCTGCCATGCTAGGGATAAGATCAGAAACAGCCACGGCAGCAGTAGTAAGACGAACCTGCAGGAACTTGCAGGATTGCAGTAAGATAAATTCCCCCGGCACATTCACATCATCTTACGGGTCCTGTTTTGCTTATGGTACCGGTTAAACCCACCTGTAGCCCCTTCTCCTGCACTACGCTGGTCAATGCAGAAGTCATTCCTCCTTCTGTAAAGCACCACAGAGAGCTGGAAGGAAGCGGTCTCACCTTGCTCACCTGAGTAAGTCCTGGCAAAGGCTCAGCAAAGAGATTTGGCCCACTGTTTCTAGCAGGAAGCACAGCTAATTGGCTGCTGGAGCAAGTCACTTCTCCCACACGCCTCTCTTCTGCCTCCCACTCCTGGTCTGTCCTGCTTGTTTACCCCAAATTGGAAGAGAAGACAGGGACTCACCGCGGATTTCACGTACTGCTCTCCACCCCGCAGCTGGGGGAGTTCAGGTTGAGCGATGAGACCACTCAAAAGACTCAAATTATTTCTAGATCTTATTTCTACACATGGAAATTCTCAGCAAGTAAACATCCTCCCTCCCTGGGGATGGAGAACAGAAGCATATGGCCCATACTTCCTTCACAGGTGAGTAAAATCACCGATTAATTCGTCCCTCCGCATTACTTTGCCAACACACGCAAACACATCTCCTGCCCACCCAGGGATTCGGCAGAGCTGCGAGAGAAGTCATCCCGCTGAAGTTAGAAGAAGAGTGCTGGGATTTCCAGCTGCCATCTGAAAACCGCCAGAGCTGGAAAACACGGCGGTCTGAAGCAGGCGCTGGAGGACCCGCTACCTGTCTGCACAACAGCTCCTCTCTGGGAAGATAAGTGCCTCCAGACAAGAGCCAGGCTAAGGCTTTGGAAAGCGTGGTTTTAATCAACAGCCACAATGGAGGAGGAAGAGACACTCTTTCATGCAGCATCACTGCAGAATACCATTAAAAACTCATTAGCATGCTCACTTCGCCGCAGGAAGACATTTAAAGAACATTTTCCTGACAAACGACTCTGTCTGCACTTAAGGGGGGCAGAGGGGGGAAACCCATCCAGCCTAAGCGTTCCAGCAAGGTCACTAGGAGGCCAAAGGCTTTGAGACATTTACCATCTCTGGTAACATTCGGTCTCTGGGGTGTAATATACATCAGAGATTGAGGGAAGAGGGAAGGAGAGCCAGAGGAGGAAAAAGATCTATCTGCATTTAGTGACTAGCCCAGAAGAAAACAGACGTAAGATAATCTAGCTTTTAAGAGACCACTGGGTGACCCTGACATCCCAGCTACAGGACATTATCCAGAGGCAGCCCAGCGATAGGACCCAACAGCAGTACCGAAACACGGAGCAAGCCTTGGGAAGAACGCTAGGGAAGAAACCAAAAAACAAACCGCACTGCGGCGGCTGGCTGTGTTTTACCACTATAATTAGGGAGCTGCACTTTCCAGGTCTAATTCCTGCCCACTGAAGGCAAAGGGAAAGCTAAACTCCCACTGACTTCTCACAAGCTCGGACTGTAAAGGCATGTAAGAAACTCACTACTGATGATCACATGGGAAAACTGGAAAGCAGCCAGGCCAGATAAAGTGACCCGGCCACTGAAATCTCTGCGCTGCTCTCAGGAGAGCCAGGGTTTGCAGCAGCACAGGCAAGCTACCCTTGATACAGCTCTCACCACTGGACCACATGAGCTCTCCTAGGCCTTGGGTAGCATCCAGCCGAAGGAAGAAACATTGACACAGATCCGTAGATAAGTGTCCCCTCCACGTTGCTCACAGACGACATGCTTTCAAGGAGATCTGTAAGGGTTTTGTTGAGGCATAGTTGAGTACCCAAGCATGGCTTCACTCTGCAAGTCAACGTTCAAGGCCAATGGGTCTGGTGAGTCCTGCCCTGCTGGACAGAGCACTAGGACCCGCTGGATGAAGGGCTGAAGCACAGCAGACACCAACTTGCTGGTGAAGTGCTTATGAACAGAAAAGTTCTCAGCAAAACAGAGCCCAAGAAAAAAAAAAAGTATCTTTATCAAGTGTTTTAAGCATGACTGGAATGCCCATAAAAATAAAAAGGGGGTCACACATTTCCCAGAGTCTGACACAGACAGCCAGGCCTGCTGCTTTCGGCAGCAGAATGTTTCATGACAAAGCACATCTATCAGATTTTTGCAGGAGGCAAGAAAAATTCACACTGAAATCTCATAGATTTAAGTTGGGCTGAAAGCTATGGTCATTAAGCAGTGAAAAAGATCCAGGCAACCTGCAACCCCAAAGGATCATAACTCTTTGAGGTAATAACTTCAACTGACAAGCTCGCTCGCTCGCTCCCTGCAAGAAGGTAACTGAATCCCAGGCTGGCTGTCTGGGAAAAGAACAGGTCCTTTGTCACTTCCACTGAAGCCACCGCAGAAATGGGCAGGTAGCAGGAGAAAGAGCAGGGCTCATCTAGAGGGAAAAATTCCCCATCAGCTGTACTTTGTCTAAAGAAAAGCTAAACTTTCTCCTAGAGGCACCATTCATTTCATGTGGGTCCAAAACAGCTGAGGGCACCCAATGGACAGCCTGAAATGCAAACCTGCCCAGGGTTATGCTCGCTTCTAGTCACAGCTTTAAAAGTGCAAAACAATTTCTGCATTATACGGCTAAATAAAGTACAGCCACACACTGCTTGATACCCTGGTGCTAATCAACCAGGCAGCAAGTTACTTGAACAAACACAAAACCCAACAGATTCCAGAGCAGAAGCCAGCTACAAGTTCCCAGAATAGCCTCTGCCACGCAGATATGTTTTGTTGCACTGTTGTTTTTTTAAGGCTTGAGAGGAGTGTCATCTTGGGAGGTATCTGACTGCTACAGAAAATTAAAACATGACCATCTGTCCAAAACAGGGCAAGTTCCTACCCGCCTCCAAGTCGGAACAGGGAGTGCAGCTGTAATGAACTTATGCAGACACTGGTGCAAGCATTCACTGATGTGTTTATTTTTAAAACAACACAAAACCAAACCCGCCTTTGTTCGCATCCAAGCTCTTATCTCCCTTCCAAAACGTTTGTGGTTTAGGCACAACCAGGACCTATGTGAAAGAACGGCAGGCCAGGCTGCCCCTGACGTGCTGCGTTCCGCTTTCCTTCCCTCAGTCCGTAGCGGAGAGCTGGGGCCTCGGGAGGCTTCCCCACAGCTCGGAGGGAGGATGGCACCTCCCCACCTTCATGCTGCCTGGTCAGCCTTTTCCGCCAAAGTTACTGGGGTTCAGGCTAACACTGGAGATGCGCAGTTTGGTCTGCTTCAAGCAGCTGGCACCACTTCCCAGACGCTTAGAGCGCCGGCAGGAACCAAACAGCTGGTTTTCTTCCTGTCCTGGAGCTCCTGGATCCTGGGCCACATGCCCAGTCCAGCGCACAGACTGAGAGCAGGGAAGAACCCCCCCAGGGCCACTGGGGAAGAGAGCCAGGAGAAGGGTGGTCATCCTAAACCGCCTGACATGACATACCCCTGTCTGCAGAACCTGGGCTCTTACTTGAATTCCTGCAAGTTGACTTTTATAGTCCTAATAACAAGATTCCCCTTCCTAAAATCTCCCACAAGTGCAGTACCTGGCAATAATTCAGACTGCCAAGGATCTGCTGTTCTGAATCTATTTGCAGAACTGTTAACAGGACTGGCAGCCCTCAAAATCCTGTCGAACACAGGGAACCCGAGGCCGTTACAACCAGCACCACCAGTCACGTTATCAACCGTGCAAGCACGTTACGTGTAACTTAAATACCAACAGCCCCCGGTACCACAGAAAACGCTCCGAAGTGAAACCAGGCTGAAACCATGTGGTGTTTCTAACCTGGATCGACACACCACCAGGAAGTAACTCTCAGACATACAAGTTCCTCCTCATCTGACCATCCTCTGCCAAAGCTGCTGCAGTTCAAGCTAAGACCTAAACGTGCGGCTTAGCCTGCAGCCAGGCCACAGCCAGGGCTTCCAGAGACTTTGAGCACCTGCGCCCACCTTATCTTGCGTTTTACCACTGAAACCTCCTGTCCTGCGGAGAACAACGGTTCACGACTTTGCTTCTGGCGAGAGCCAAGAGCTGAGCAGTAACACCTGGGCCATCCGCCCCTTCCTGTTGCTGAAGCGAAGGCTGAAGAACCAGGTGTTCCACCAGTTCGCACAGCAAGTCCCACAGCGCTGGGACGGAGATGGTGCCAAGGGGGCAAACTTCCCCTCAGTTCTACGATTGCTGGACCGCGTGACTAGGAGGAAGGGAAAATTAGGAACTCTAAAGTTAAGACTAAGGCCTGCTGGGTTAAGACACGGGCAAAAGGAAATGGGTTAAAAACCTCAAGTCAAATTAAGGGATGGGCAAGGATTTCTGGGTTATTCTAAGATGACTATCACTGAAATTAGGGTGAGGGAGTACAGATGTTGAAGAGCAAGATTTACTGCTAGTTTGTGCAAGGCTCATGAGAAGAAGATCCAACCCAACAGAGGTGAATATCCTACAGTTACCTTAGAAATGCGCACTGCTGCGCTAACCGGCACTGCCACCGTCGTTACAGTCAGCAGTGGCTGATGAGCTTATTTTATTGGTGATTCTCTCAAAACCACAGGGCTGCGAATAAAGCTAGTGCTGATAAATCCAGGTTTCTCTTCTGTTTCGGGGGACTGTAGGAGCCCTGAAGCTACAATTAGGTACAAGAATGGTCTTGAAGATAATTCTCGTAAGAGACACCTTACCCCAAGAGCGGCCTTCCAATAAGCGTGAAGTCGTCAGCACCAACCAGCAAAACCTATGGAAAATAAATCAGGCATATATCACTGGTTCATTGTCTCAGTAGAAATGCAAACAATATCTCCCAAATTCTACAGTCACCATAAAGGAGTAAAACTGCTTAAAAACAGGCCTTTGCACGTTTCAAACCTGACGCTGTTACTAGAGAGCGGTGGTGGGGAATGGCAGCTAACAAGCAAGAGACAGGTTCGCTGAACAGCCTTCCAGGACAGCTTATCCTACTAGAACATACTTTAGAAGTATCTTTCACGCTGATCAGAACATACTGAACCTCTCTGTTCTGGCTCGCCGACAGTTGTAAAACATATGACAAGCAATACAGGGAAGAAGAATAATACGCCTTGTGTGGGATCTGAATGAGCGGCAGCTCCTAGAATCATTGGATTTCTATAGCAATTGCTACGTACGCCAATACAGACACACTTCCCCCATTCTGCTCCATGAGGCCTCAAGATGGGCAATAAAGAAATGAGCATGTGGGGCGGATTCACCACCCCAGGGAGTAGCCCTTTTGTTCCAGGGCATTTCAACCCCTTGCCTACCTGAAGGACCAGGCAGGACAATGAGAGGACACGGTGAGAAGAGGCAGCCTTCCTTACAGCCTGCCTCCTTCCCCACGCTAACTGTATGGCAGCGGCTAAAAGCAGCATCCAAACGGCCACGAGACGTTCTGACTTTTGTTTTAGACAGTTACTGGCCAGTGAAATCCCCAAATGGTTATGACAGTCAGGTAAATTTTTCACCACCTTCACTCCCATGTAGACCTTTGCATTCCTAGCTGGCAAATCACTCCTCCCTCTGCTGTATACAAGGACGCGGGATCCAGCTGAAGGCATGCCAAAAAAGCCGCCTCAAAACAGGACTTCAGAGCAATGGATGAGCAGAACAACCGCCCAGCTCTCCTTCACTGCTTGCCTGGCTCTAACAACCAACATTAAGCCAGCAGAATCCCACTTCATAGTCTTTCATTTAAGATTTGGATTAACGAGCCTCTACAAGTTCCTGCTAGTTAACCAGGGCTGAAGATAAAGATATGGAATTGCATCTTGGCAATTCTCCCCGACATGCACCAGCCCTCTCCCTCCACCCAGCACACTCAGCACGAGAAGGATCTTGCAAAGCACTGAGCAGTGACAGTCCCTCCGGGAGAACTGCAAGTATTTTGGGTGTTAGAGTCTCAAGGTAAACACAGTCTTTAGCTGCCGTCTCTAGAAATAACAACTGCAGTTTTCGGTTTTTTGGATGGAGTTAGTACGACAAAAATCTGTCTCCTAACAGAGTCTGGCACGACTCATTCCAACCCTGTTCAACAGAAATCACAATAATATTATCACTAACAGAGTAACTGAAATTGGAACAAAACTAAGGCAAAGCAAATAGCTGGAGCAAGAACAGGAGATCCGACAGGAGCTCTTCAGGACTTGTTAAAAACAACTGGTTATGGGTTTTGCCTCAAGGAACGTTCGCAGGCAATTGGCGGGCCCCATGCACACATGGCATCACAGGCACTGTGGAAGCACGGCACATCACCTTTTCCATCCGGATTCGGTCTCCACATTCAGCCTCCAGTACATTGTCCATCATAATCAAGTCTTCACTGGTTATTTTCCACTGCTTGCTGGCAAAGTGGACCACAGCAAAGAGCCTTCCGTACTGCCCCGTTGCGATCATCTCGTTCACCTTCTGTACCACTTCTGTTGGCAAACAGCAGGGAAGGAATCAGTGCAGAAAACCCAGCAAGGTGTGAAGAGCTACTCAAAAGTACGTCAGCCACACTGCTCTCCCACCAAAACGCTTATCTTCTGGGAACCTTTAAGATCAAGAGCAATGTTGTTTCCTGCGACGTGTGAGCCTCCCTTTCCTAAACTTAATGACCTACTTCTATCTCAGTTGCTGGCAAAACCACGTTTTTCCCTCTCTCTTTTCCAGAAAATCTCTTCCCATGTGCACAGGCACGCAGAGCAGGTGCCAGGAGCAGTACAAATCCCAGGGATGAGGTCCTACACACGACCCAACTCAGTTTCCCGCCATCAGCTTCCTGTGCAGTGAGGCCAAAACCAATTTTTACAGGAACATCAAAAGGTATTGCTTAATAAGTGCCATTCCAGTGCCAAATAGTAGCTTTCCACCCTCTTGAGCTATTAAAAAAAATAAAAAAGCAACTTTTCTACAACCGGAAAAATAGATTTTTTTTTTCATTGTCCTCAGAAGCAGCTGCATCATTTTTTTCTTAGACAAAACACCACCCACTTGGGACAGACAAGAATTTAGCAGCCCTTAGATGAACACTCTCAAAGTGTCCAAGTTTCAAACCCCGCAGATGCAAGCTATTAAAGGGGGAGCAAAGAACAGAAGTTACTTGCAAGGCAGTAGTCGCTGCAGCTCCCACTAGGATGAAGAGTTTGGCTTCTGTGTTGCTGAAATTGCTGTCCCAGAAGAAACGTACACTGTGTGCACTTTTCTCTGATTCACAGTGGTCCACTGCAGGTGTCCAGAGAAAAAAATACAACCTCCTTTGCTTTGTTTTACCCGCAACTGCACAACAGGTACCATAAATTTCTTCCAGCTCTAAAGTGCTGATCTAGGCGTATCAGTAGCCCTGTGGTCAGCGTTTCAAACCCAACATTTCAAAATGCTGGCCTACAGTCTTCTCTTAGCAAAAAACGTGTAGAGTCACGCTCTAACAAGGGGCATTGCCTTGTCAAATTTCAACTTTCTACCCACAGGCCTTTCTCATCTTTCTGTAACCAAAAAAGGTACATTTTTTTCACTGTACTTGGCCTCCGAAGTTGTTGGTAACTCTTCCAAACATGTCTAGTGACAGGAAACATCACGTAGGTGACGTTACCATTTGATTGCTAGTATGGCTTGTATCTTAGCACCATGCGGAGCGACCCTTCCTAAGATATCCATAGCTGTTTCCATAGCCAGCGGGAAAATAGAAGGCAGAATTCAAATGCTTTCGCCGCTGTTTGCTTTGGATGAGCACAGCCAGGAGATAATGACGCACGCTGGTAACAGCAGGAGGTTACCAGGCACGGGAAGCACAGCAGCCCCGAGGATCCCATGCGAATCAGGCAGGGGAACATGGCACTCCGTTCACCACGGGGCTTCGGGACATCAACCCGAGCAGTTTACGGTTCACCACTGGCTCAAAACACACACAGGGACAGAGCACACATCTGCCACTTCAGCAATCCCAGGAGCACACAGGAGATAAAGAGCAGGATGAAAAACAGCCAGCGAGGAGACCTGGAGCAGGAGGCTCTCTCCAAAGCCTGTCACAGGCAGAGTTATTAGCGGTCTCCCGGCACCTGGCCGAGTCTCTGCACACAGGTGGCCACAACTCAGCTCGTTTCCTCTCACTCTCTCCTTGTCAAAGAACTTCTCTCCTCTACTTCCTGGGTCTCCTCCCCCTAACGCAGAGAAGTTGGGTGCCCTTCACAGACGTCCCAGAGGCCAACGCAACGAGACAGTAAGACTGTCTGTTAATAGCACAGGAGCTCGTCGCTTGCATGAAGTACACAACTGCTAATTGCCACCACCGTAGCAACTGGAAAGGAAATTCACCCCCTGGGGCTCATTACTGCCTACTTCTGAGAAACATCCTGTACCTGTGTGGAGCTCCCCGTTACCATCCCTGGCACGGTCTGGGTGACAACAGCCCCACCTGGGCAGCGCGAGGGTGGACACATACGCCGGCTCTGTTCTTGACCTTCACATCCCCACCTGCCAGGGCAGCCTGGCACGTGTCAGCAAGGCTGAGCAACAAGGGCGGCTGCTGAACGGCTACGGGCACCCAGCTCACGGACCTGCGAGGCTGACCGCTGCGTGGTCCGTGCGCTGCCTTCCGGAGGACCACTGGCTGCCTTCAACGGTCCCAACTAGACGTGGGGACAAGAATGTGCTCGCTAACGTTGTGTCACTGCCCAGCTGCTCATTGCTTTGTGTCACAGCTCTGCAGCTCTCATGTGCCCGCCATCCAACTGCTGCTGCTGGCTCTAGTGTTCTGTTTTATGCACTAAAATACACCAGCGCCCTGACGTGCCCACCATCCACCTGCTGATGCTGGCTTTAGCCTAAAGAAAAAGAATTGTTTTCTCCTGTCCAAAAGGCTGGTTTCATGCTTTAGAAAGCAACACATCACAGCAGGTAAGATTCCTCTGCAGGTCTTACAAACTGTCACGCTGTCATAAACTAAGGACACCTCATATTCTACCCAAATCTCCAATACCAGCGGCTGGAGCACAAGTCCAGTGACACTAACACGTCCCAGAAACGAGACAAAAATATGAACAGAAACTAGCTCCAATAATTGAAGATACTTATTCACACCCAATCAGGCCACCACTGGCAATACTGGAGCACTAGTCTTCACCCGAAACTCAAGACCTTTACCTGCATGATACTTTGCTTCTTCTACTGGATCTGGAAGTTTCACTTCAGGCCATGGCGGTGAAGTCAGAGATGTTTTGGCAACAAGTCTGTGAATGATAAGGTAAGACTCACTTGTAGCAAACAGATATTGTCAAGAGATAGAAAATACAAAGAGAGGAAAAAAGGTAAAAGCAGCTGGAGATGGAGTAGAAAGTGGCTTTCCACTGGGGGAGCAGAAGCTGTACAGGAAACTTCACAATTTGTCAGTACAAAAGACTCAACCCAAAGCCCATTTGGGCCAGAAGACAATTTCCCACAGGTCACGTTTCACTTTTTAGCAGCTCATGAGCAAGGACAGGTTTTCTATTTCAGTCTAGTGTTAAGGACAGCGGGGGTCAGGCAAGGCAAAAGCTCTCCCCTCCCTAGGGCTTAGTCCAATGGAGGACACTCCACTGGACATGGCAAAGTCCTCAGACCTTCCTCCCAATACCTGGCAAGAGCACTCCAGCAGGACAAGGAACGCTGCAGGAACGCCGAAGCTGCAGCCCTCATCGGAAGGCTGTTCAAAGCCATGCAGAAAACACTTGATCTCATTTCTGAGTTCAACCTGCAAATGCTCGGCCAAACATAGTCACTGTTCCCAGGGCTTAGGGTCATTTAGGTCCACCATAAATTGCAACAAGCTTTAAGAAAAAGGGATAAATGCCTCGGTGGTTGTTTTGCTTTACTCCTGTCCTACCATAAATTTCAGTATGGGGAAATGGACTCGTTTGTTTGTTTTTATTTCCCACTTCAGAATGTTATTTGAAATAGTTTGAAACAGAGGAAGAGCGCAGAAAGAAAGAAGTAGAAAATGAACTGAAAATTCCCCCAGGCTAGGTTATTTATTGCTTGTTGCTATGCCGAGAGCTGCAGCCGGACGTGCTAGTGGTGGCCAAGTTCAGTGACCACCAGTGGCTTTACACCACCTTGTTTTTACAGACTGGGATCTCATCACCAACCCCAACGGAAAGAGACCTACCTTAAGCCTCGCTGACGCTTGAGTTTTAGACAACAGGGTCTTGTTAAGCTTTTCCAGGTACAGATACAAGTTAACTCCACCACAGCTGAGAGGCTGAACGTGTTAACGCTCCTCAACCCACTTCAGCACCAAGTACAAAGCCCTGAAGTTACGGGATAGCGGGGAGCATCCGGGAGGAGGAAATGTGCCTTTGATGGGGAAGAAGGGCTAATGAGCATTCTTAAACCAGCCTTGAGCGCTACACATAAATGACTCACAGGCATCCTTTTTTCCCCTCTATTTTTTGAAGCTCTTCTCTGTTAAATAGATAGTTTAGAGAGGGCCTTAAGACCACAGCTGGGTTCTTTACAGGAGAGTTATGAGGCTGCTCTTCTTTTGTCACTTACAGCTGCATTCCCTGAATGGCAATAATAACGGCTTCTCCCACCCCCAGTGCAATTCAGCACTCAATACCACAAACTTTTAGCCCAAAAGCCTCTTCTGTGCCGTCACCACGCCTGCCTGCAATCAACAATGCCCGACGGGAGGGACGAGCAGAGGCATCTAACAAGACTTCTCAGCCCCGTGCTATCTTGGTTCAGGTTGACCACGGAAGGGAGGAGGAGCGTTTACTGTCCCACATCCATCCAGCCACGCACAGGCATCGTTGCTCACAATGACCCTGAGCACAAAGACATTTTGCTAAAAGGCACATATTAAACCCTCATTCTTCTTGAAAGGGCAGCTGCCACCATCCTGATAGAGAATCACTTTAATAACATCCCTTTTCAAACACTCGGCAACTGCAGCGCTGAGACAAGAACCTCTCCATTCCCAAATGTTGCATCTGTCCCTGAAGACCTTCCCGGTGACCAGCCCAGGGGAGTCCTGACCATCACAGACGCGGCCCTTTAGGATCGTTCAGCACCGCTGCAATCGTGGCAGCAACCACAGCTCAAACTGCACCAGCACCCAAATGACAAGTTCCGTACAGACAACATCTCAGCCAAAGCCTGCTCTACTCCCGATACGTAGATGTTGCTCTCTCACTTCCTGGAAATGGTACGTGGCTGTCACAACACGCGACACCTTCCATCCAGTCAATAAACGGGGGGCCTGAAGGCAAGCAGCCTACACGACTGATACAGAACGGAAGGCTGGAAGCTGCCAGGGGCATTCCAACCAGCAGCCAGCAACATGTTCTCATTAGCCGTCACGGTGGATTCTTTCCGCTTTTCTTGAGATTATCACCGAGAGGGATCACCTGCCTCAGCACTGGGCTGATTCCTGACCGCCCCGAGCCCTGCGCAGCCAGTACTGCAGGTATTCACACGCACACGCTGCCTGCAACGACAGCGGCGCTGACAGCACTGAAGCACGAGAACCCTCTTTAAAAGATCAGAGCTGAACAACAATTAACTCTGCTCAAATGTGCCACAGGGTGTTAATTCAAAAATGAAACACTACGCAAAACTCACAGTGTGAGTTTGAGTGGAAAAAATGCAAATGGCACTTGCTTATAATTAGCTGGTTTTCAAGATCTCTAGGACAAGGAGCAACAACAAGGAGGACCAGAGGCAGCTGTTTACATTTCTGCGTAAGAGCCAGCTACAAAAAACTATCCATTCGTTCCCAAAGAACTGGGGAGAAAAGTAGCGCTCTAACCAGGGACAGCACTTTGCAGTGCTTTCACCAGACGTGCTTCACAGGGCAGCCAAAGGAGGCACAAGCCCATCCTGCGGCGTTCAGGGATTATTCCAAGAGGTGCCAAATGCCTCTCCTCAGAAAGAGACACATAACCAAAAGACATCAGATTATAGTTCCTTATTAAGGAGGAGTCTATAATACCACAAAGACAATCTTAGACTTAAAGAGGAGGGAGATTCGCCCTGGATCTCAATGAGCCGATCAGAAAGTTTCTGAAATTTGAAGAGAAAGGTGCTGCTCAGTAAATACCGCCTCCCTCATGAATGGGAAATTCAGAATTTCCTGTGCGCTGAGATCCACACTTTCTATAAATAACACAGGATGTGCAAACTGCATAAAATATTCAGGAAAAAAACATTAGATGCTAGTGAAAGAAGGCAAAATTAACACAAGGGCAGTTGCATTTCATCAGTTTACTCTGTAATAGCCAGCAACGCCTTTCAGAGGGCTTTAATTTAACAGAAACCCAAAGCAGATGCGAGCAAGTACATAACCAGAAGCAGCAGGGCTTCACGGGTATGTCGTGGGGTTTAGTAACGACGTGGGTGCTGTGTCACAGATCCAACCAGTGTTCCCGCGTGCTTGAGGACAGCCGGAGAAGGCCCTCTGCACCCTTCAGCAGCGCAGGCAAAAGGAGCCAATCTTGCCATTCCTCCTCGACACTGCTCCCGGGAGTTCTCCATTTCTGCAGTGTCCCCTTCTGGTTAAAGCAGGCAGCAGCACAGCCTGCAGCTCTGTCCAGGAACCTCTGCAGGAGATCCCAGCAGGGGAAACGAAATAAACACACAAACAAGCAGCTCAAAGTGCTGAAGCAAATGAAGCCTAAAGTCTCCTGGCTCGGTGTCCTGTGCTTGGGCTGTTAATCACATTTCACAGACTCATTCAGGTTGGAAAAGACCTTTAAGATCAGCAAGGCCAACCGTAAACCTAACGCTGCCCAGTCCACCATGTGTCCCTCAGCACCAGGTCTCGCAGGCTGTTAAATACCTCCAGGGATGGCGACTCCACCACTGCCCTGGGCAGCCTCTTCCAGTGCTTGGTAACCCTGTGGATGAAGAAATTTTCCCTAATATCCAACCTAAACCTCCCCTGGCACAACCTGAAGCCGTTTCATCTCCTCCTATTGCTTGTTCCTTGGGAGCGGAGACCGACCCCCCTGGCTACACCCTCCTCTCAGGCAGTTGCAGGGAGCGAGACGGTCGCCCCTCAGCCTCCTCTTCTCCAGGCAGAACATCCCCAGGTCCCTCAGCNTCCTGGCTCGGTGTCCTGTGCTTGGGCTGTTAATCACATTTCACAGACTCATTCAGGTTGGAAAAGACCTTTAAGATCAGCAAGGCCAACCGTAAACCTAACGCTGCCCAGTCCACCATGTGTCCCTCAGCACCAGGTCTCGCAGGCTGTTAAATACCTCCAGGGATGGCGACTCCACCACTGCCCTGGGCAGCCTCTTCCAGTGCTTGGTAACCCTGTGGATGAAGAAATTTTCCCTAATATCCAACCTAAACCTCCCCTGGCACAACCTGAAGCCGTTTCATCTCCTCCTATTGCTTGTTCCTTGGGAGCGGAGACCGACCCCCCTGGCTACACCCTCCTCTCAGGCAGTTGCAGGGAGCGAGACGGTCGCCCCTCAGCCTCCTCTTCTCCAGGCAGAACATCCCCAGGTCCCTCAGCCGCTCCTCAGGAGACTTGTGCTCCAGACCCCTCCCCAGCTCCGCTGCCCTTCCCTGGACACGCTCCAGCCCCTCAGTAACTTTCTTGTCATGAGGGACACAAAACTGAACATGGGATTCGAGGTGGGGCCTCAGCAGTGCTCAGTGCAGGGGGACATCACTGCCCCAGCCCTGCTGGCCACACTAGTCCTGATACAAGCCAGGATGCCATTGGCCTTCTTGGCCACCTGCGCACACTGCGGGCTCATCTTCGTATTTTATGAAGACTGCAGTGCAAGTTCAGTACTTATCAGACATCGGAGACTCCAGGCAGCAGAAGAACCACGCCTGAGGAGTAGAGGGCCTGTGCCTAAAGAGACAGGTAGGAGCTGAAGCTCTTTCTGCAGCTGAGGCGTTTCAGCGTCCTGATGAGTAGCTCCTCTGCTGTCTCCTTTGGGCTGAGCCCACACCGCACTCCTTTTCTCAGTCTCCACACTCTGCTGCTTAATTTCACAAATCAACAGAAGCATCCTTCTGGCAAAGGTGACTGAAGGTAGGCAGAGAGCCCAAAACTCACCAGGAAGCGACAGACAAAGGGGTCAGACAAGTCTCCTTTCCACAGGAAAAACCAGCTGCCCTCCCCGCCGCCGCCAAGGCCCATCAGCATTTCAAGGGACAGAAAGTAAAGGAGAAAGCCATTTGACATTACCCTTGCTGCAGCGATGTGCTCTGGGAGCTCTGGTGCCGAACCGCAGACGAAAGGAAGAATGCTAAAAGGGAGAGAACGGAAAAATAATTACAAGTACGCAGCAACTGCTGGGCTTTTTGCCCGTGGTGAGGCGGCATTACTGCAGTGCTGGAGTGTCACACTTCTGAAGTGTCTGGCCAGCTTCATAGTGCCATTTTTCTGCCTGTAAAAGCTTTGTTCAGTTTTATCACGACAGCCAAAGAAAGAGGGGGAAGCAAAACAAGATGCACGATAAGAGAAAGGATCCATCAGTTGTGTGCAGAATTGCAAGAGAGCAGGAGAAAGGCCGCCCACTGCAGACACACTGATTTCAAGTGACGCTTCCAGCTAGATGCAACAATTTAATATGGATACACCCGGAGCATCCCATCTCTTTTGGAAAACAACGTGACCGAGAGGCAGAGGGAAAGAACAGCCGGTCTGAAGAGCACTGTGGTGCGCTCTCTTAATCCTGAGCACCGATGCTGCCAGAAGGACCCCTTTCAGGCCTCTGGGCCCTCCAAAAAAGGGAGGCAGCTATTACACATTTACCAGGTGATTCTCAGCAACTTCTACTAAGCCTTACAAAACTGCCACTCCAAAGAGAGAAGGAAGACAAGGGGCATTGCCAGTAACCCCCTGGCCCTGTGGCTCCCAAGCATACACCGCCATGCCAAGTGAGACATGGGAAACTGGAAGAGGCGGGCAGGTTCAGCAGATTTGGTTTTACCACTCCTGTGTCTGGGTTATCACTGTCCCAAACGTGCCTCTGCCTTCTAGGCAGGGGAGGGGAGGAGCTGCGTAACCAACTGTATAACAGCAGTGGAATATGCAAGTGAGAAAAATCCATTCGTGCATTTCAGAGCTACGTATACACAAGCCACCATTCACCAGAAGAGCGAAGCTGTCTTACCATCCCAATGCACAAATCTCCAAAGAACGAGCGGTTTGCTACAACTTAAATTACACTTTAAGTGTAGCTTCAGCATTTTTTGGGAAGGAGCTGGCCTTGCACACACTGTTAATTAGCAGAAAGAGATGAAGGTCTAAAAATGGTCACTAAGGGGTTTATCCCTACGTTATCTCAGGGATAACGCTGTGCTTTCCAGAACAATTTGCTTGACGACAAGGCCGGCCGTGCACACCTCCTCTGCAGGGACCTTATTTTCCCACCCACCAGCCAAAGGCGCAAAGGCCCCGCAAAGGCCGCTCNCCCCGAGCCGCGCAGCCGGCGCCCCTCGCACAAGCGCCGGGCCGGGCCCAGGGAGGGAGGCGGCGGCCGGAGCCCCCGCGCCCGCCAGCCCCGGGCGGCGCTGGAAGGTGCCCGCCGCCGCCAGAGCAACCAGCGCGTGAAGCCGGTTCTCCCCCGCTTCGCGGCTGCTCCAGGCGGGTGCCGGTAAAGACCCGAGTCGCTCCTCTTGTGCCCCTTGTCCCTGTCCCGTCTCACCTGCCGCCCGCCGCCGGGCCCCCGCCGCCACGGCCGCCGCCATCGCGATGACCCCGACCCGCGCCCCGGAAGCGGAAGTACCCGGCGGGGCGAAGGGGCGGGGCCATGGCGGCGGAGGCGGTGGAGCGGCACCTGGAGTTGCTGCGGGAGGAGCGGGAGGCCGAGCTCGCCGAGAGCAGGTACCGCCGGGCCGGGCCACCTCGCCGGCGTGTCCCTGCAGAGCCTGCTGTCCCCTGCGGCGGCCCCGACTGATGCGCCGGTCCCGGCTGCCACCTGCGGGGAGCGCTGCCGGCCTTACCCCCGAGGGCCGGGTGTCACCCCTGGTCCCTGATGGGCCCTGCCCCGGGGACCCACTGTCACCCCTGGGGAACCCTGATGGGCCCTGCCCCGGGGACCCTGCTGTCACCCCTGGGGAACCCTGATGGGCCCTGCCCCGGGGACCCTGCTGTCACCCCTGGGGAACCCTGATGGGCCCTGCCCCGGGGACCCTGCTGTCACCCCTGGGGAACCTGCTGTCACCCCTGGGGAACCCTGATGGGCCCTGCCCCGGGGACCCGCTGGCACACACGGGAGACCCTGCTGACACCCGCGTAGGGCCTGCTGTCACACGTGGGAAACCCTGATGGAGATAAGGGTCCTAAGAGACTCGCTGTCACCTGTAAGAGAACCTGCTGGCTCGCTCCTGTCGCATCTCCTGTCGCCGGCGGGAAGGCTGCTGTCACCTACCGGGAGCGCTGCGGTACTTGCCACGGCAGCGGGAGCATCACCCGGTGGGGCAGCCGCGCTCCAGGCCCGCTGTACTGGAGGGCAGACCCTGCTGGCCTCACGCCTCAGGCGCAGCCAGCCCGCTGGCAGTCCCGCTCAGGCTGGCCCCTAGGGCAGGCTGTCACCGCACGCCAGCTGCGCCTCGGGGCTGCCCTTCTCCTCCCTCCGGCCCGTGGGGCGCTGGGACCCCCAGCTCTGCCCTCCTGCCCAGGGGCTCGAGCTGAAACCAAATCCCAGCTGCCTCCCATGGATTCGCGGTGCCGGGGAGGGTGGGGGTATCACCAGCTCCCCCCAGCTCGCGTGGGGCCATGTCAGGGTGCCCACACCCCCGCTTCTGGTGCCAGTAAGGCCTGGTCTTACCCAGCCTCAAAGGCGGAGGGTGCCAGGAGACAGGATGAGGCCGTCCCACAGCTGCCTGAGGGTCCCTGACCGTCAACTCCCTGTATAAAAGAATATACAAAAAGAGCGGTGCAATACAGTTGCTCACCACCCAGTGGTTGGTTGCCCAGCCCATCCTGAGCAGCGATCCTCGATTCCTGCCCCCTGGGCAACCCCCATTTATACACTGAGCACGGTGCCTATGGGATGGAATATTCCTTTGGCCAGCTTGTCCTGTCTATGCGGCTTCTCAGCTTCTATGGGAAGCTGAAAAAGTCCTTGACTTAATATAAACATTACCTAGCAACAACAAAACCAAGATGTGTTGTCGGCATTATTCTCATACTAAATGCAAAACACAGCAGCTGCTAGGAAGAAAATTAACTATCCCAGCTGAAAGCAGGACAGTGGGTACCTAAGCAGGTCCTTTCTTTTCACACCCCGTCAGGAGAGAGGAAAATACACATAAAGAGATTGTTACCTCTTGTCCAGGCTCTGCAAACATTGCCCTGTTCCCCAAAATAAGCCTGTAGAAGCCAACCTAGTTACATCACTACAAAGTGATCACATAAGACAACACTTCAACAAGCTGATGTCTCTTTGCCATTGTCCTTCCCCTTTTCCTTCTCCTCCTCCTTTTTCTGTTTTCTCTTCTGAAGCTTTGACTCTGAGCTTCAGTCCAGGGAGGTGGTGGAATCGCCGTCCCTGGAGGTATTTCAAAGCCGGGCAGACGTGGTGCTGAGGGACATGGGTTAGGGGTGGGTTTGGCAGTGTAGGTTTATGGTTGGACTCGATGATCTTGAAGGTCTCTTCCAACCCAAGTGATTCTAAGATTCTGTGATTCTATGAAATGGTTTTCACGCCTGTGTGTGGTTTCCAGGGCATGGCAGGAGAGCGTCTCCCTGAAGGAACTGCAGCGCAGAGGCGTCTGCTTGCTAAAGCTCCAAGCTGCCAACCAGAGAACCGGCCTCTACGGACGGCTGCTCGTGACGTTTCAGCCTAGAAAATACGATTCAGACGCCGAGCTGCCCTATAACAGTTTTGGGCCTGGTAAGTGATATTCCTGTCGGTGCAAAGTAGATGAAGTTAGAGATGACCAATGTCTTCTTCCTAACATCCTTCTAATGTGATATTTGTGAAGACGGAGCAATTGGTGCAAACAAGGAAGGAAGAAAACATTACAGCTACAGGATGAACCTTGAGAAAACCAGCCTCTTTTTCCCTCGGCTTGTTACGGACATGTGTGTTGCACCAGGAAATAGTGGTAGTGATTGAAGTGCTGGCTTCCCTACTGAATCAATAAAATCAAAGCCCTGGTCTCCCGTCCTTAAAGATTTCATAGCTTATGTCTTGCAGTAGGTAAGGAGCTTTTGTCCCTTACACTTTAATTGCAAAATGGAAAGTGGATTTTCCTTTTCCTTCCTGCGTTGCCATGTTCCCACCCTTCCCTGTACTGTTATTTTTCGCAAGGAAGAGGAAGAAGTGAGGTATATACTGTTACTAGTTGACACCCCTGGATTTCCATTGGAAATAAAGGGACTAGAGAAATACAGACTCACCAGCACGTCAGCCAGTGCCCTTTTCGCCCGTGTCTCAGCCACTGCCGTCACTTCACGTGCACACGACCGGCAGAATCGGAGCTGAGCTGTTGCTGGTGTCTGAGGAAGGTGGGGACATGATCTGCCGTGCTGTGACCACCTGTGCTGGCTGACCCCTCAGGAGAACTTGGGTTTGACTGCAAAGCAGGTTCAAGCGAGTCTGCCCTCTATTTTTTCCCTGCAGAGACCCTTCTCTTTCCCTTAAGCAATGAAGGTGTTGCTTTGCACGCTCCAAAACTGGTCCACAAGAGAGAAGCTGGCTGTTCCAGATGATCTTCTGGTTTAGTTTAGTAATTTTCTTGGTTTAGTTTGCTAGATCATTGAGTTTGAAAAGCAGGTACGTTAGGGGAAGCAGGCTGTTCCTAACCCTGGTCACACCACAGCGCTGTTTCGAAGTGTGTTGAAGTTCAGTTTGTTGGTGCATTCTTTGTCAGCCCGGCCTCCAAGCCGCTGACCTTTGAAATAAATGACTCGTTGCACATTGGGGTCCCAGCCTTGAGAGCATCGGCCAGTGCTCTTCAAAGAGTCCTAGCAGTAACTTATTCCTGGGATGCAAATATTTTACATAAGAGCTGATGGACCTTACAGAGCAGAGCTTCCCATAGTTTGTAGATCTGGAATTTAATTTTCAGTGAATGTGAGCCCCAGCTAAGTTACAAACTTAGTCTAACATCCTGCTCAAAATCTCCATTTCAACAGTCCTCTCTGTAATTCAACTCCCATCATCTCTCTGTGACTGAAAAACTGTAGGAAGTCCTTCAAAATCGCTGGTCTGTCTTAGTTCTGCTGAATGGCATAAAGCAGTCACCTGGGAGGCACATACCATCAGGCTCACTCCTTGGCTATTATTAAAAATTAAAATGGATGTAAAAGGGTTTGTCTGAGAGTTCAGAGAAGTCAGCTTTTCCCAAGGTCTCTGTGAAGCCCGTTGACTTCACAGCAGCTCTGGCCGTGGGGAGCACTGCTGGTCTCTACCCCAAGACCTGTGGTGTGGGCAGGTCTGAAGGTTAGAGGCTGTCTGGTGTCTTCTCACTGCTAATTGTCCTTTTGCTCCCTCTTGCTGTGTGCTGTCTGTCAGCCAAGAGAAGGACATTCTCCTTTGTTGTGGGCTTGACACAAGTTCTGACCTGGGCAGGAAACGAGCTGTGGTTGGTGTGGGTGGTCCTGCTGTCTGTATTGGACCATGCTTGGTTGCTCGTCTCCCCAAAAGAGCTTCTCTTTGAAACGTTTGCCCTACTTCACGCTGTCTCTTCAAACTTGTCTTTGCAGGGGACATTGTGGGCCTGTATGATTCAGCTGGCCAGGGTGATCCGCTCTCCACGGGCATCGTGACACGGGTCACCTCCAAAGCAGTGACTGCTGCCTTTGAGGAGTCGCGAGATGGCATGCTGAGTTTGGACCGGGAGGGCTCTTACCGCCTGCTGAAATTAGCCAACGATGTCACCTACAACAGGCTGAAAAAGTAAGTGCCGCGGGGTTGCAGTTCACCTGTAGTCGCTCTGCTCAGGAGGGCAAAAGCCAATTCCAAATTGCCAAGTTTGTTCTGGAAAAGCTCTTCTGAGACAGATCATGGTTTACTTCACTCGGCTTTGTTTCTCTCCTTTGCTATCTTATTCCTCTTACTCTTATAGCAGCTCCACTTAGGAGAGGTATCCACCTTTTGGATGTTCCTTTCTTTTTCTGCTCCCTGCTGAGGGAACCCATACTGAGATAACTGGATTGGATATGTTACGCTACAGTCTCACCACAGCCTAGATTTATCTGCCTGCTGGCTGGTAGGGTCCTGCTCTTCCCTCTTCCTCTCCCACCCCTCATCCCACGCTCAGTTACATGTTTTGGTCCTGTGTTGTATCACCTCTGGTGCTCACTGGATTCTGTGTAGCGCCTTTTCCATCCTGGCAGGAGAATTGAATCGCTCTTTGCTAAATTAATGTGCTGAAAAGGCTCATCGCAGGGTCTGACTGGATTAAACTGGAGTAATAGTAGGAAGCAGAAGTCTGACCAGCGTAAGGGATGTGTGCGTTGGGGGATGCGGTCGTTGGGCAGGATTAGTCTGCTGTGCAGTAACATTATTAAGCTTTGGAAGAGCTGAATCTGTGCCAAAGTCTTATGTCCCTGGGCCCCAGGGTGCACAGGGATCTCTGAAAGGATTCGGACTCCGTGTGTAACGTGGCTCTTTTCTTCTTTGACAGAGCTTTAAATGCGCTGAAGCAGTATCGCGCTGGTCCAGCCTCCGAGCTGATCGATGTCCTCTTCTTTTGTTCTGATCCGAGCGCATTCGGCGAAACAAGTAAGGATGCTTCTTTGTAAGATTTGATACCAGACTGATGGCAGGTGGATCTTTCTAGAGAAATTTTCTGCACCCTCAGGGTCGGAGCCCCTGGGCCTTCACAGCCAAGCGCAGACACTGAGGCTGCTGCTGGTTTCCGTCTGCCTCGGTGCGTGAAGCTGAGAGCTGCGCCGTGGAGAGCTGTTTTAAATGGGCTCATGAGAGCAGTGACATTGCTGCTCTCATGCCTGTTTTAAGCAAAGACAGAGAAAGTTATTGTAGGGACAGTGGGGGGCAATATTCCCTCTCCAGAGCAATTAGTGAAGCCTGAAATTCCCTACCCATAGGATAACGGCTCTGCACTTCATCCCTGCCCAGTCAGGAGGATGTTTCCCTCTTCAGATGTCACATCCTGCAGGGACAAAGAGCCAGAGCCCTAAGGGATGACTGTGCGGGCATTTCCCACACTCTGCTGCCATTACTCCTCTTCCAGCCCTCCAAGTCCCGCCTCTGGGGCTGACCAGCCAGGAAGGGTGCTTGGCGTCTCTCGGTTCAAGACCTGGTCTTTGAAATTGCCCATAGGAACACAAATGACTCTGATCTTTGGGAGGTTTTTATCCGCACCAAACACACAGCTTACTTTGCTCCAGGAAAGCCCTGGGTATCAAATGTGATTAAGAAGTGGTGTTGCAGCTGGCAGCATTGAACACTTACTTTTCATACTGGCTTATGGGTCACTGCACACACTTTGCTCGTGGACAGACACTTGTCATCGCTGGAAGAGAGACTATTCAGCTAGCTGATGCTCAGTGCCTCAGAGCATGCCAAGTAAAGCTGAACTCCGGCATAAAACAGGCAGGATTTGTGATGGGGGAATTTGTTTGCACACGTTCACGAGCCTGAAATTCAGTTTAGCTTATGAGGCATTTCTTATTTGCTTCCTGTCCCAATCCCATCCATAAACTTCAAAGATCAGAAGCTGCCAGCGCTGCTTCTATATTGAAAATCCAATAACTCTGCCTTCCTGGGAATTAAGTGACTGTGGAACTACTGCAGTTTGAAACAGCGTGGGAACACTTGTGTTTTTATTTTTACAGCCTTCCGATTGTGTTCAGTCACATTGGAGATGTGCAGGCTGCTTTAAAACTTCACAACTTGGTTTTACCAACAGCTGTCAAAAAATTGCCTATAAGTAGAATCCAGTTTTACTCAGATCTTTTTTGATGTGAGTCTTCGGAAAAGTGCAAGGTGAAATGATACAGCTTGCCCTCTCAGGGATACGTGGGGAAATCAAAGCCTCTGATGAGCAGAATATCCAAGTGCTCAGCAACTGCTAATGAATATTATCCCTTGCCAGAAGGGAAATATCGTCTGGGCTGCAGAAGTCCGGGAGTGCAGGCAGAGGGTGGATTAAGCTGCCGAGCAGGACCGGGCTGGCAGCCTGTCTCCGAGCCCTGTAGAGAGCTCAGGTCTCTCCCCTCACCAGCCAGCAGCCTGCGGTGGGCGACGCCGTCCGTCCCTGCCTGGTTCCTTGCTGGCCAGGCTTCTGCTGGGTTTCCTCCCCACCACAGCTCCTTGTGCTCTGTGCTCGCTGTTGCAGCATTTCTTACTTTGGTTACTCTGTCTGGTTGTCCACAGTGGTTTGCCTCGTCCACGCAGGCGCTCCCGTTGCCCTCCGGCATACCTTGCGGCTAGGCTTCCGATACGTACACCAGGGACGAGGAGTTAATGTTACTGTGAGTCATATCTCCATAGTTCTAAGCACTGAGCTGAGTCTGAGTGAAACCTCTTAGCCTTTGGCTACTCAGGGACCTTGGTGTACTCAAGTTTTTAATATTAGATAAAAGAATTAAATTTTAATGAACTAACTTTCTTAGCAGCTTCAACCCTGCTTTTTCCCATGTGGTAGCAGAACTGTCTCCCTAATGAAGAAAAGTGCCCTTTCACCAGATTGCTCAGATGTGCCAAACTAAGAGAGATGAATTTTATGTCTGCCCAGCACGGAGGATATTGATCGATAGAAACATTCAGCCACATTAGACACACAGAGGAGATGCAATGTGAGAAGGCAGCATATAACCTGAGAACAGCAAGGTGCTCCAGCCGGGTGGAAAGGCCTCCCGTTTACCCTTGCAGTTTATAGCGCTTTTCTCCCTAACTAGAAAGATGTTATACTAGCCAGGAATTAAATAATAATGACTTGAACTTTACATAGGTCCTGCAGGGTGCCTTGCACAGCCAGCCTCTGCTGAGTTGAACAGGAGGGCACTCAGCACTGGCTGGGTAAGTCTTGTCTCCTACACTTAGGTGATGGCACGTGCAGTCCCCCAGGTGTCCCGTACACCTCGGGACACAGGGCTATGTCTCTGCAGATAGTACAGAAACTCACAGCTGTGCAGGCTGTCTGCAAAAGGCAATGGTGTTTCCCAGGTGCGTGCTCCGAGACGGAAGGATAGAAAGACCTCACAGCATTTCAGGCTGCTTCTCCTCCATGGCGCAGTATCTGCTTTCATGACCAAGCATCTTTTAGCCTGCTTTCTTGGGGAGATGCTTTCCTGTGCTGTCTCATCCCATCCGTTATCTGATTTCAAACCAGCCCGTCAGGAGTCTCAGAGTTAATAAGTTCTGTACGTCTCAAAGCTAGCTCTCTAGACACACATCTATATTAACACCATTCCAGGACGCAATATAAGCTCCACTTCCATCAGAAGCCCAGAAAGCCAGGGGTAGGAGTGAGACCACATAAACACCCAGGCAGAGAAAAACCTAGCACTGACACTTGTGCAGGAAAAGAAGAGGAAGGCCCAGAGCAGATGAGATCCATACCCAGAGGGGCAGCATTTGGCACTGTCTTCTGTACAAACAGTGGGAAAGAACCAAATTACAAGGAAATCGAGAAGTAGAAGGGTCAGTGGAAATCATAAGGACCTAACTCTGTGCCTGGATGTGCAAGGGCGTTCTCCCAAGGGCAAAATAGGCTCCAGCAAGTGATACGCGCCGCAGCAGAATCCTAAATCTAATTTTTTTTTTTTTTTTAAAGTGTGGGGGAAAAAATATAGAAGCCTCATTTTTCAGGTGCAGGACTCTCAGGGCTTTTAGGTGGGTTCCGATACCACTGACCATTTTCATAAAGCGTGTAGGAACTTGATATCAAATTGGTTAGAAACTGGTCAGCAGGTTCAGGCTTTATGGGGGTGTGAACTGAAAGGGCAGCAGATAAAAGGCAAGTCTGGAGGAGCTTCACGTCCTCAAGAAAGGGGGGCTGTAGGTACCCAGGGTGCAGCGCACGGTGCGGGGCTGAAACACAGAACACTCACCCGTGTCACTGGAAGACAGGAGATGTGGTGGTTCTTCCCAGCAGCAAAGCTGGTGGGGTCTCAGTGCTGCTCTGCTCCGTTGGCGCTTTCTGCTGGGGGCTCTTTCCCAACATGGAGCCTTGGAACCTGGAAGGAAAAGCATCTGGTGGTTGTTTTGGGGTGGTTTTTATGTATTCCAGGAGGTTGGTTATACAGGGTCTCTTTAAGGCATGCCCAAATGGCCTGACACCAGCCTTGTGGCCTATCTAGCAAACAGCTTTTAGTTGCTTATTTGTTGCTGTGCTGCGTTGTGATCCTCTCCGGACTGGATCGCAGTTGCCTGGGTTATCTCGGGAGAGCAGGCTGCCAAATGCTGTGCCGGGAGGATCTATATTAAAGTCTGTGTCATCCCAGGAGGGTGCCTAAATTCAGTTGCCAACTGATTAGGTTGACAAGGAGCCTGATAAAGCCCGTGGAAACACGGCTTTGAAGTAGCTAGCGGCTGCTGGTGTCTGACCAGCACGTGATACTGGCTTGCTAAAAAAAAAAAAAAATTATCAGTATGCACAGAGGGGTAATAATGACAAAATCAATTTAGTGCCCTTTTACCCAGGTGCTGATGACTGGCAGAGCTGTTGCTGCTATGCTAATTTGCACACAGCTGTTACCCACAGTGTCAGAAAAATCCTGCTCGCTGGTGGGGGATGAATCCCTCCCAGTAGTAATGGGTACAGGCATGACTCCCACTGGAACAATGTCCTGGAGCATGTTTTGGGGGAGTGGGCCTGTGTGTAAGATGGTTGTCAGTAGTTGGGGGAAAAAATGCCAGGCTTTTGACCCTAAGAAGCCTGAGGTTAGTTTGTACCAACCTTCTCATCCGATGGTCTTCACAGAGAAGAGGGAATCTCACAGCTAGTGGGTTCTTACACCATTGCTACGGCAAGACGCTTGGGCTGTCCCTCTGGGTCTAGCCCGGAGCACCTTTAGGCTCAGGGCTGAGCAGGGCCAGGCCTGGTAAATGTTTTGGGATCTGAACTGGGAGGGACAGCCAGGGGCTTCAGGTCTGATTCAGAAAGCTGGTGGCTCCCCATGGGTTGGTGAGCAGCAGGGCTGTGCTGGAGGCAGCTCTCCGACACAGAGCGCATCGCTGAAATGCCACTGGAGGTCACAAACAATGTCAGTGCGCTCTCACAAGCCCACACCCCGGCATGGCCAGAAAAATTGTATTGGCTGAAGTCATGCACTGAATCTGCACTTTTCCTCTCTCCTCCTGAGCTGCTGGAATTGCGTGTAGGTTGAGATGTTACCTAGAGCACCAACATCAGAGCCTAAGTCCTTTCAAAACACTTAAAAATGCAGCTCAGAATAAGTATCCTTGGCATAAGCACAAAACCACTAGAGAGGCTCTGGGAAGAATAACCTATGGAGCAGTCAAAGGGAACATACGAAGGTATCACCAGGAAGCAGATGGGTCTGCCGCTAAGAACGGGACTGGTCGCACCACGAAGCATTTCCAGCCTTTACCTTGCTGCCTCCAGGAAGGTAACGGAGGGGGAGAACAAGATTTCCAAAAGGCAAACTCTGAACTGAGCAGGGTTTCAGCCCCGGTCAGACTCTCTGGGAAGCAAAATCCAGAAGCCCATCCATAAGAAGCGCTCTGCTTGGCTCTCTTCCACTTTAACTTGCACTCACCACCCAGAGGCACGTAAGGCTTTCACACCAGGAATCTCCTGGAGGAAACCCTTCCCTGCTCCCAGCTGCAGGCTCACAGTGGGAATGCAGGGAGCCCTGCACCTGTGCGTCCTGGTGGATGCATGGAGAGGCTGTGCTTGCCAGCAGAGGCCAGCATTGCTCCGCTTGCAGGATGGACACTTCCCTTTTCTTCCAGAAATAAGGTTATGCCTTATTGTAGGCACAATCCTGTGCAGATCACTAATAGCTACCAGCTCTCTCCTGTCCTCCTGGTCTAGAAAAAGCAAAGGAGTGTTCACCTCTGTGCCCAGACACTGGCTGGCTCATGTGGAGTGCGAAAGGCATAGCTTATATCTACTTGTGCCTATTGCTGCAAAAAGACATTTGAAAAGAGAAAAAAAGGAAGAAAAAAGCCTGGTTAAAAAGCAGGGGTGTCCCCAGTAAAAGCTGACCCAACAGGCAGAGCACTGGGGAAACACCAGGGATTTCTAGCAAAACTTCCTCGGCTTTTTGGCACAAGTCAAGTGCGTCTGACAAGTCACTTGCAAAAATCTTAAATGCTTCTTGTCCCTCTGCCATGTGATACCTCTTGGCATCGCAGGGGTCATGAAGAGGCCCTTGAGATCTATGGAGAAAACTAAGCAGTCCAGACAACTCAGCTGCCAAATGCTTCATAGGGAGAGCAGGGAAAGTTCCTTGTTTCAGGCTCAATTGCCCCCCTGGGTTTTGTCCAGCACTGTGGCCGCTGTGTAGAGGAGCTGGTCATGGGGTCCCGTTGCCTTTTGGTGCCTGCACACACTGATGGTGAGGAATGTACTTTGGAAGGTACATTGAGAAGTGGGAGGCCTCCAGCTCTGGAGAACTTGAGCTCTTCCTCCCAGGAGGTTCTGTTCCCACCTGCGTTTGGTACAAAGACCTTTCCTGGACTTGAATATCACCGTCCAACCCACTTCTTCACCTGGGCTGCTGGTACCATGCAGAAAAGTGTCTTGGTTCCTGGAAACACCATAGGAGAACCAACCTTGATGGCCAAGGTGATTTTTTTTTTTTTTAGGTTTTTTCCCCCCAGTGCTACACCAGGGGCAGACGTACCTGGCCACCAGCGAGACCCATCCCTGCCAGGCCCAAGGCCGCAGACTTACATCCACCCTCCCCGTGGTCTGCACCGGGGGGTGACGTGGGCGGCCTCGGGCAGAGCAGGGGGCAGCAATGCAGAGCTGATCCCTGGGGCTAGAACTGGATTCAAGGGTGTCTCTGGGAGCACCTGTGCAAATCCTAAACCGATGGCTCACAAAGAGCTCTTGGGCCAGCCCTGCTGGAGCGGATGAACTGCATTTCTCTAGGTGAGCCTACTTAGAGCCCAGGTAGTAGATGGAGAAGAGTTTAGAGGAGCCAGAGCATCCCTTAAAAGGCTCTGCCCTCCTCCTCAGCACGGATGTGCCCAGCCCAGCAGAGAGGCACATTTCCCAGCCTGCCCACACGGCAGCTTTTGGCAGGCTGTGATTAAAAGGGAAGAGGGTGTGCATGCCTGTGGAGAAGCCTGTTTCTGATCTCATTCCTTGAGCAAGGAAATATCAATGACTCCTACGTCCCGGCTGTTCCTCATTGTGGGAAATGCCTTTCAGTCTTTAAGCTATTCTTTCTTTTTCCCCAGGCCCATGGGATGCTTCCTAGTCTGCTCTTAGTCATTAGCACACTAACTGAAACATCGCCTGTCGAGCAAGAGGCAGGTTAACAGGAAGAAGTACCATTAGTCCTGTTTCTCTTCTTGCCAAGCATCTTTTTAACAAGTGTTATTTGTTTAACCCGGACACCTCATTTAGTTGTGCTGCTTCGAAAGTCAATGCCAGAGGTTACATGGGAGTTGCACATGAATTAACCTGCCTAAAACCAGAAGAAACTGTCATGCTTTTAATCAAGCCCTTAATGCAAAGAGTGATAAAACACATGATGCCCAGCAGGGAACGATGCCCAGAGATTTGTCTTACATAAGCTTTCGTGGGAACATTATTTTCAGTAAACCTCAGTGTAATGAGTCATCATCTCTGCTGTAATTAACTTCCATAATGAACAAGGAGATTAGCAGCAGGATTATGGGGGATGAGAATAAATATGGGTTTAAATTAGATAAATCTGGGAGGTAAAAAAGCAGCTTGTGAGAGTTCAGTCTTCTGCAGTGAAACCAATTCTCTTGTAATGCAATTTGCATATTCTCTCTTTTTTCCTTTCTGATCATTAAAGCCCAAACTAATTTTAGTTTTCAACATTTATATTGCCAGTTTGTATCTTTTTCCTGCCTTCTTTTTCAGTCGCCGTTGAACAATACAGGACTGCTCTTTCCTGCTGCTTTTTCACCAGTGCTGTGTCGGGTTTGTTAACTGGAACAGCAGAGATTTGTTTGCAAGATCAACTGCTTCCTTCTTTCTATGGAAGGTTTACTAAATATGCTGGCCTGCCTTTAAAATAAACCCAGAGCAGCCTCCACACCCAGGAGATCCTACATGGTTGATGTTATAGCAAGGAAATGCCTCTCTAAATGCCGAAAAGTTCCAGTACAGACTAGTTGTGGTGACAACTGAACGCTCGCTCCTTCGGAAAAGTAGCTGGGTAGGAGAGAGAAGGGGGAAGACACAGACGCAGGATGGGCAGCCTGTTTGTTTTGGAAGCATAACAAGCCTTACTTTTACCAGCCCGGGCCCTTTTAGCCACCTCGGTGGTACACAGCCTACCTTCCTCCCCAAGAATGCTGTTCTCGTTATCAAATTGATTTGGACCAGCTACTGAGAGCTTCTTATTTGTATTCATGGGTTTGTGCTGCTCAGCAAGCACCCAAGTTAGGGCTGAGGTCCAAATGGAGTCTCCTGCTGTCTCCTCAGAGCCTCTGAAGCTTTACAATGCCTCGCTGGACGCATCGCAGAGGGAGGCTGTCTCCTTCTCGCTGGCACAGAGGGAGCTTGCCATCGTCCACGGACCGCCTGGCACAGGGAAGACCACAACACTCGTAGAGATCATCTTGCAAGCTGTACAGCAAGGCCTGAAAGTGAGTATCAGTGGCAGGACAGCAGTGACAGGCAGCAGCTTGGTTTATTTTGCAAAGTCATTGGGCTCCACGGCAGCTGGAGCAGATCCAGCGGCAGCTGTGTTACACTGCAGAGTCTGCCTTGGCTTGCAAGGACCAGGGAGTTGGCCCCGTCACCTGAAATGAGGTGCAAATGTGGGCTTCAAAGCTCAGGTTTGCTATGTAGTGAAGACCCTGCACTAGCGCTTCAAAGCAAGGTGAAAACTGCCTTCGGTGTCTGGAGGCTGTGGAGATGTCAGTGATTTACTCCCCATAGATATTCATCTCCCTCTCCTGAGCGTCTTCCTGCTTGGACACTGTTGCTCCAGCATTTTGTGGTCCTTAGCAGTGACAAGCACTCGCTTTCTCCCCTTGCAGGTCCTGTGTTGCGCTCCTTCCAACGTCGCCGTGGATAACCTGGTGGAAAGGTTGGCTGGCTACAAAGCCCGCATCCTGCGGCTCGGGCACCCCGCTCGCCTGCTGGAGCCCATCCAACAGCATTCCTTGGATGCAGTCTTGGCCCGTGGCGACAACGCCCAGATAGTGGCAGATATCAGGAAGGACATCGACCAGGCCTTTGTACGTGTCCCTGCAACGTGTCCCCTGTGGGTTACCTGAAGGCCAGCTCTCTAGATGAGCAGTACCTGATCCGCTAGCCAGGCAAGCTCCTTCGTCTTTAGGACTGAGGAACAACTCTGCCCCCTCTTGGGTGTTCTTAGAAGACAGTCACTATGGCCAGAGGCTCTGGATTGCCCCAAAAATGGGTGGCTAGAGGCAAGTCACAGGGACTGGTTCCAGTGTGAGTCACGGGCAGCGTGCAGCCAGCCTGGCCCTTCCTCAGCTTTGTACGTGGGGGTTCCAGGCACCGTGAGCCCACGGGGATGCTCCCGGCCGGATCTTACTGTGCACAGGCAGGTAGAACAGTGGTGGGCACGAGCCCCTTTTGTGGCCAGTCAGCAGTAGAAAGGCCGGTTCAGGGGAGAGGAAAGAAAAACTAGCATAGTGCAGGGGACCAGCAGCGACAGCTGGAGGTGTGCATGGCCTGGATTAATCCCATTTACTCCCATTGGGAAGCATTTAACCTGGCCTTGGAGGAAAGGAACTGGGGTGCCAGCGTGGCAGTTTTAGAAACGGGGAAGGCTTCCAGCCTGGCAGGGTGTCTTGCAGAGAACCTCTCCAGCCGGGGCTGCCTGAGCCCCCTCGCTCACCTGCTGCCAGTGCCCGCCTTCAACGGCTACAGAAGGAGCTGAGGGCAAAACTCCTTCCCCAATACCTCAGTGAAGTGGCAAAATCACAGTCATTGCTGCTGCGTGGGGAGATGCTGCAGTGCCCTGCTCTCCAGGTTATCTGTCTAGCATTGTTCATGCAATCCTCTTCACCAGAGAGCCAGAGAAGCATTCACATCATTAATTCACTTCCTAACGAGATGTCTGGCTGTCCTGACACTCCCTCCCACTCTCAGCCACCTCAAGTAGAAAGTGGAGTACACTGTAAAAATGCATCCTTAATTTCTTCTTTCACAACCTAATTTTCCTAAACTTAATTTACAAAGTCGCTCTTTTACTTGAGATGATAGGCTTTGATACGAATGAGATTTCCATCCACCCGCCCCCCCCTTCTGGTAGGCGCTTTGTCCAGCAGCCATTTTGCAGACATATCTGACATATCCAGCTCAAGAGAGAGCCCGTCTCCATCCGCAATGCAGGAGGGCATCTTCGTGCCGCTGCACGTGTTGTGTTGGCCCTGCACATTCCCTTCGTTAGACAATGGGGGCCAAGCGTGGCTTTCAGCCCTGCGAGCGCTAATCTGCAGTCACCACTATGGCAGCAGCTGCGGTTTTCCCAAAGGTGGATCTGCCTAATCCAGTGTTTCTGCTGCTGGGCAGCTGGGGAAGGCACTTGGCAAACAGGTCGCTCTTGCACGGAACGCAAGGGAAGGAGAGGGCATCTGAGGGCTGGGCCAGGTCGTACTTGTGGCTGAGAGGCAAGTTCATGAAGGATGTACCTATCCGCTGGGATGGGGACCTGGCTGTAGTCACAGCTCCACGCTGAGTCTTTTTCACTTGTTAATTTATTTTGCATCTTTCCCACTAGTGGTTAATTTTTCCCTTTCCTCTCCTTGGGAGGCACTTTGAAGGGTGGGGGGAGGTTTTATCACTGCCAGTTTCCACAGTAGAAGGGAAATTAGGGAGAAAGCAGAGCCTTCAGCATTAAGGTCTCCCTCTGCTTCCTCCCTAGAGCAAGGGGTGCATATTGCTGGGAGATAGGGACTGGCCACCAAGCCTTGTTCCGCCCTGAAATACTGAGCCAAGACCCAAGAGCAGAAATACTGCTGCAGCTCAGCTTGCGTGGCAGCACTTTAGGCTGCCCACAATCAGATCTTTCACAGAAGATGCACCTAATTCATTAGCATCTCTTTATCTGCCTGGGCTGCAGAGAGCCCACCTCTGAGGTCCTGGCTCACCCTTCCCTCAGCCTGCCTCAGTTTCTCCCCTGCAGGGTCCCCTACTTGCCCCCCCTAATAATTTCTTCCTTTCTCCACTCCACACCGTGATTCTTCTCACTCCTTTCCTTCACCACTACCCCCACCCACAGGAGAACTAGTAATATAATCATAGAATCATCTGGCTTGGAGGGGACCTTTAAGATCATCAAGTCCAACCATCAACCAAACGCTGCCAAAATCACCACTAAACCACATCCCTCAGCACCACATCTACCAGTCTTTTAAATACCTCCAAAACCCACACTCCCTTTGAACATTTGGTACCCCTTTGTGTCTCCTTCTCTCACCTGCTCAGGCTTTAAGCTTTGCAGGACATCAGCTGCTGGATGCTCTGCACCAAGGAGGGTACAGCCCCGCAGTACCTGGGCACAAAAGGCAGCACGGGTCCAGTGGTGACAAGCAGGGACAGCCAGCAGCCCACATCAGGCTCAGGACACAAACCCTGCAGCTGGGGCAAGGGGCAAAGTCTGGCCTTAAATGCAGCTCCCAGAACAATGAGCGTGTGGGTGGGGGCCCAAACGAAGCAGGTTGGGACAATTAGAGCCTGCTGGCACTGGCAGAGCCCTAACGAGGGGTGGGTGGGATCCAGGCTGACAGTGTCCCAGGCTCTATCTGTGAGGCCACCTCACTGCTCTGATACCTTGGGACGGGGTTCCCTGCTCCCGCAGCAGCTTTCAGGGCTGTGAGTCAGGGGGATATTTGGGTCATAATGTCACCAGCCAACACCAGAGAGCAGTTGCTGTTGTTAATTTCCTAACTAGATCTTTTTTGCTGAACAGACATTAAACTTGGCCCTACTGGCACCATCAGTTTTGGTCTCCAGTCTTTCTCTCTTTCTAGCTGAGAGGAAGTTCATTCTAATTTGCTTAGTCCCTTCAGCTCGGGGAATATCAGGACTGGTGCCCACCCTGTCCTCTTAGATCAAGCTGAGGAAAAGATGCCTGCGTGATCATGTTATCTGCCTATCTATCCGTGATCCCTCTCCAGCAGCTTCTGAACCCATCAGCCAATTTTGACTACACTTGGCGGGCATGTAGAGGTTTCACAGTTATTAAATTCCTAAAAGTTTAACCAAAACAGGTGGCCGAGTAGAGGAACGAGACACAGGAATGTCTTTCCTAGGGAAAAGGCTGCAGTATGAGCTGAACCATGTTAGACGCTGGAGAATCCAGCCTCACAGAGGATGATTATAGGAACCATCAGGTCTTATTGGTTTGGCTGCCTAGAAAAGCTGCTGTCTGCAGCCTTTTCAGCGTTCTCAAGTCGTCAGCCTCACCTCCAAGGAAATAATCCAGATCTCCATCGTGAGAGTGCAGGTAGCTTTCTCAAGGTGACTTGCAGTGAACAGGAGGTTGGCTGTTGTCTCGTAGCTGCTGGTCTGTAGCTGGGGAAACGCTAGCAACCAGCGGTGATGATTTGATGTGTTAGATATATTTAATAGGCATTGCTAAAAAAAGCCACGAGCCTGTCTAGATATTGCTGTGAATCACTTACAGCAGCTCAGAGATGCCTTTTTAAAAATGCAAAGCTGCTGCTTTGGCTGGACAAGGTGCAGTCAACTTGGGGAGCCCCCTGGCTTCAAGGTCACCTGGAGGCAGAGGGTCCGTGCTTCCCCCGAGCAATGGAGCAGAATGAGATAGGAAGTCCCGGTTCCTCAGCCAGCAAAGGCACAAGACCCTTCTTCCCATTAAGCCTAATCACCATTATACATTACTCCCTGCTTTGTGCCCAGATGCTTTGACTGGTGCGTAGGCTCTGCTGTTGGATGGACTGAAGCATCTGAGCTCCTGCTGATCTCTGGGGCACTGGGGAGGTACAGGGCAGAGCAGGAGGGGCTGAGCAGAGGAGTCAAGGGCAGCGAGTTACTAACATGGTGTTAGTCATGACGCTCCCGGATGGTCGGATGGGCAACAATATTCTCATTTTGCCGCTCACGCTCAGAGCCTGGGGTTGTATTGCTGTAGTTCACCTTTGCGGGGCCAGAAATGCTCCGTATGCTTCAGGCAGCACTGATTGTGGAAGGGGCTTTCTGGCAGGGAGAGGGAAGAGAAACCAGCGTTTCGTGGGGCTGATCATGATGAGCCAATGTGTCATGGTGGACATAGAAAAGCCGTGCTGTACCTGGGTTCTTCGGTTATCTGAGAAGCTGAACGTATCCCAGGGACTAGAAACAGTTTGTTCTATCTTCATTTTTCTATTTTATAGGCAAAAACCAAAAAGGCTCAAGACAGGGGGGAGAGGAGCCACTTTCTCAGTGAGATTAAGGCACTGAGGAAGGAGCTGAAAGAAAGAGAAGAAGCTGCCATGGCTGCAGCCCTTACCCATGCCAGTGTTGTCCTTGCTACAAATACAGGTGCGAGACCTTCTTTTTCTTTGAAGTATTTGACCTCACTTGCCAGGACTCACATAAACCCTGTGCCCTGCAACGCAGCATCCTTCCAGGGTAGGAGGGAGACTTGGTCTTCCCGCTCCAGGCTCCTGGGACTTCGGTCAAGTTAGCTGCGTGCTCTCAAACTCCTCCGCAGCGGGATTCTCCCTGCTTATACTCTGGCATGTGATGTTGTTGTTTAGCAAAGGATATGGGTTTGGAAAGGCCTTTGGTGTGAACCAAAGTGACCCATCTTTGTTAGCTCTGTGTAGGAGCTGAGCTTTCAGTGAGTAAACAAGTGTTACTGGAGGTGTGCAATCTGCTTATTGATTTTGTAAGTCACATGGAATTGCTTTCCTGCCTGGATGATTTCCATGACTGATCGCATACGGCATGTCTCCGCAGCCTGGTCTCGGTCTGCGTGTGTTTGGTTAGTTCTGTAAGTCACCAGAGTGGTGTAAACGACATGGGATTTAGGGAACGGTTCCAGGTATTCGTCAGGCAGCACATGGAGGCACATCTGCATCTACAAGGAGGAAAATAATACCCTTGTGATCGACGGGGAACTCAAGTGCTTAAAGTTGAACACGTGCTGAAGTGCTTTTCTAGATCAGACGTATAATACTCCAGGGCCCACTTATAATCTTCAGATTTGGTTGCTCAGGGATTATTTGCTGAAGTGAAACATCAATAATTTTAGGTCATAAAAAAGAATCTCATGGGGCCTTCACAAGTTACTGGTGTGAGGGTTAAAGGAAAGATAAATCTTTCCAGTGCATTTTTTGCTGGGAATTGGCCTCTCATTTCTTTTAACTTTGCCTGGAAAAACAGAGAGGTTTCCTTTTTTCAGTAAAACTGGTATTTTTTGCTGACTGTTGTGTTGATCAGATGTGATTTTCTCCTGGGCCTTGCTGGGCAGTGTGGAGGTCTGTGCAATTCTGCTTCTGCTAAAGGTAGTGGACAAACAAGGAGGTTGGATTTTGTGTTTTTCTCGGTTAAGCAATCTTGGTATTTGTCTGAAAACACGTAGTTAGATGGGAATTATTATTTATGCAAGCCAAAGTACTCTGTTGCTAGGTTCAGCAGAGAGAATTTAATCATGGCAGCACACAGGGACACCAGTGACCTTTAGTTAATGGGAGTCGATAAACTCAAGTCGAGCTGCAAGGGAAGAAAACCATCCGCACAGCTGCATGCCACGTTGGTACAGTCTTTTTTAGAGAGAGAGAACCTTTCTGCTTATTTCTTTTCCCTTCAGCTTTGACGTGGCAAAATGGCAAAAGTTGAGTTCAAACTGGATGCCACTTGTTACCAGAGTGAATTCATAGAGGTGGCAAAAAATTTTTTTAAAGGAAAACATGGTGTGTGAGTTGACAAAGTGTAACACGTGAACTGATGCAAAGCCGTAGAGGCAGCAGGATTTACAGTGGCAAAGCAAAATCACCCCTAATCAGAGCTACTTTCACTGCAATAGCACAGAAGCTTTTGAGAAAACATTTCTGTGAAGGCCATGAATAAAAATCTCCTTGTCTGGCATGCTGGCTTCTTAATCCTCCTCTCCTCCTTTTGCATGCCTTTTTCTTACGAATAGCAGTGATATTTTTGATGCCTCTGAAATTCACAGTTCTGATCAACGCGGGGATCAGTATTGGTCCATGGCTGGGTTGTAGCAGGACCTGTGTAAGGGGTATTTGGCCGACGTTACAAACGGCTGTCTGAGGTGAAAAACCAGCCCTCGCCACGGTTGTCCGATTACAGTCTCCTGCGCTTTCCCTTCTCCTACAGCCAGAGGAAGGACAGAGCAGCCCAGGTCAGCAGGGCAGAGGAGTCAGGGTCTCAGCGGCTCTTTCCCTCGCGCGGTGTCTCTGCGTATCAGGCAAGGCAAACCTCCAGTCCGTCATCCTTTCAGTTTTGGTTGGTGAGAAGTTTTGTTTGCGTTTGAGGGCAGAAGGAAAGTGGGTGTTCATTAGCACTTTTGCTCTGCTCCTGCTCTGGGTGAAGGATTCGAGCATATTGTTCTGTTTGTCATCTTGGTTTCACCGTGGGTTTCAAAGATACTTGGACGCTTTTGGGTCCAGATGCTGGTGGAAAAAAGGACAAACAGAAATCGGCAAAACCAATTCTGACATATACGTATAAATCTATATGTGGTTGGCACGGACTATAGACCTGAATTTCTAAATCTCTACAAAGAAACAACCGCAATTAAAGCGCGTGTGGTTTGTTTTAAAAACAGGCTGTTTGCTCTTCTGTGCTTCCCTGCTAAGCTGCACACCTCTCCTTTCCTTAGGTGCTTCCTCGGACGGCCCACTGAAGCTGCTTCCCGAAAACCACTTTGATGTCGTGGTGATAGACGAGTGTGCTCAGGCCCTGGAAGCCAGCTGCTGGATCCCTCTGCTGAAGGCTCCGAAGTGCATCCTGGCTGGGGACCACAAACAGCTTCCCCCCACCATCATCTCGCACAGGTAAGGAGCCTTCGCGGTCTTGGCTCCTCCCGTTATTCATGCAGCCACATGCTCCTGAATGCCTCAAGTGTCAAGGCATTTCATTACGGTGGATTATTTATTGGTGTCCCCCGTGAGCTGGGTTTGGTCACACTGCCGGAATTATGATAGCCACTGCTTCAAGTCTGATGCGGCTCCACCTGCGCAGGTTTTGTTACCGCGCGAGGAGGTGGCAGTTCCTCGCTTCCCCTGCCGCTGGCCAGGCTGCGCAATGGCGAGGTGCGTCCAGCCAGCATGGCCCTGGGGGGTCGCCTTTTGTGCCGACGAGTGCCTGCTGGGCGCCTGCTCCAGGGCTGGCACGGGTCGGAGTTTGCAGATGGGGAGAGCAATCTGACAGGCAGCTTTTGGCCCAGCTCTGGAGCTGCTGGGAATTCTCCAAGGCGTGTGAGCCTTGCCCGTGAGGAGGCTCTCATCCCTGTGGGAGCACAGATGTGGCCTGCGGGACTCCGCGCATTGGATCGAGTTTTGTAGGAGCAACCTGAGGGGGGTTGCCTTGGTAGAGCTGCTAAAGCCAACCTCAGAAACGGAGGTGATTCCGCGCCAGATCCTGGCCATTCGCAGCAGGAATACTTGCTTGCACGGTGAGAGGGAGCCGTCTGCCTTGGAAACGCGGCTGCGCTCCTTTTGCAGCAGTCCCGTGAGCTGCGTCGGGGGCACAATCCAGCAGCCAGGTTCCCAGCCTTCCCCGAGACTGCCTTTTGCCCTTGTCCTACGCTTACTTCGGAGTTGTGTGCCCACAGAGGAGGGATCCTCTGCAGAAAAAGCAGGGCAGATGGGGAGGTTGAGTGCACTGAGGCAGGAAGAACAGGCAGAACCTCACGCTGAACCACGTTTCAGGGAAATCTGCCACGCAGGGGCTGCTGAGATCAACAGCAGCTAAACAGCGTGAAATCAGAGGGCGCTGGCCTGGCTGGAAATGCTGTGGGACCGTCGGTTGATTTCGATATGCTTGTCTGCATCCTTCCATCAGTCACCTCAAACGTGCCCCAGCTCCAAAGAATTCAGCGTGTTGAGCTTGTGTGGTTTACTTTGGCTTCTCTCTTACGTGAGGAGTACTTAATCTGTGCGCTGCTATCGAGTTACTCAAAATTGTGTATATTTTAACAGATGTTCTTCCTGAGACACATATCTTCAGCAGAACACTTTTTTTCGATTCTGCTTGCTTAGCAGCACTGTGTTTGAATTCTTGGTTTTTTCTCTGTTACACAAAGCAATTTTCAGACTGGTTAGAAAAGTTTTTCAAAAACCAGTTTAAAACAATCACATCTGGCATTCAAGCTAAATAAAATGGCAGGCAAGGTGAAGGTGAACAAAACAGAGACACTAATTCTGTTTTCACTGGCCCGTATTTATATATAAACTTCAAAACGTTTGTTTTTAAGAAAGATAATCTGTTTTTCTACATGAAGTTTCCTTCCCCTGGCAAGAAGGGTGGCCTGGTTTACCTCCTCTTTGCTGACTGCAGGCTCCGTAGAGTGAATTCAGGCTTATGCTCGGTTTAATCCGAGTCTTGTGTTCCCTTTATTAAATTCTGCTTCTGTGGTTCCACATTTATTTATTTAACATATTAATGTGGGAGTTGGCCCACCAGGATGCTGCAATGCGTTACCACACACCCCACAGTGATTATAAAACCTCACAATACCTACAACGTGCTCATTAAGAACAATTAGTTTATGGAAAAAAATCTGTGGCCGGTGTAAATTGCCTATGCTTTGAGGAGGATACTGCAACTAGTCCTGGGCACCCTGTGGGTAGTTTAAAATATAAATGTGTGCGTGTTTATCTAGCTTTAGATCTGGAATTATTGAACCGTTATTGTGTAGAAGCGAGAAATAGGGCCAATTTCATAAATTCTCTCCTGCTTCCAAAAAAGTAATAAGCAAGGTACATATCTGTAATTTCACTTGAATTTTGAACAGGGGAAATGAAAAATCCAAGGGAGGCAGCGGCTCCCAGCAGGTGCCTAAGAGGTGGTGCAAATAACGCTAAGGCACTGTATGATCTTCTCATTTTACCATTATCAGATGCAGAAATGCCGGTTGTTTTGCAGATCTTGGCAGGTGATAAGCGCACTCCTCCACTGGCTGGTGGAGGTATCTGGGCTGGTGAGCTGCAAAAACAGCCTGGCCGGAACCCCCTTCCCTTCCTGCCTCGCTGTTTACTTACTGCGAGTTGCAGAGTGGGTCTCTGTGCCTAGGTTTTCCCCAGCTGTGAACTGGGAATAAGTCAGCGTACCTCCAGGCAGAAGCCAAACGGCTAGCTAGAGACTTGTTTCCCAAGACTGGCAGATTGAGGGCAAAACGTGGCTGAAATACCAACTCTGTTACTGTGGGTGAATGGGCCTAACGCTCCGCTGATGTCAGGTTTGGCCCCTCCTTGAGATAAAGCAGGCTTTCTCCAGGAGAGCTCCAGAAACATTGCATCCCCTGCCCAGCTGCCTCATCCTGCTCCCTGGTGACGGCTGATGGAGGAGCCTTTGCTGGTGTTGCATTGTGGAGTCAACACCAAAGAACTCCTCATAGGTAGGACCCATCTGCTGCAGATCTCCTGGATCTCCTCCCAGTCCTGCTTGAGAAGTTGTGCTTATCTCTCCCTCAGTTTTGAGTTCATTTGACTTTGCAGTGGAAAACTGCCACTAGTTGGCATCTCTCCTGTGGTCACAGGTCATCATAACGTCCTCTTTCTCCATCAGGAACACTGGTTTGCGCCTTAGATCCTGTGGCTATGACTTGGATTAAGCTGTTTGTCCTTGCTGTTCCCATTGTTTTTCTTTAAAAAGAGCTTGACAGTTTTGTTGTGCATTTTGCATGTTTTCTTTCCGTGTTTTTAAAACCCCATCTGCACAAAGAACCAGTCATTTGTAAACTTAAGAGAGCGTGGGTAGAAGTAGACCTGGCTCTGCAGCCTTGGCGGGGTTACCATCCATGCCGGGAGGTCAGCTGTTAGGTCAGCTCCCATCCCTTGTGGGGTAAACCCTTTTGGACAAGAAACCTTAGGGATGTTTAAACACCATGTCACTCTGTGCCCTTCCTAAAGTTCAATAGCTTTAAAATGAAATAGAGCAGTAAATCAATAGCGTTAACAGATTTATATCTCAGCCTGGCTTACCAGTAAATTATAATCTGAAAACTTGCTACATTAAATGAAATTATTGCTCAAGGCATCAGCAGGTCCATGACCCAGGTGCTGGTCAGACAGGACACCAGTCCACAGAGCTCAGCCTTGCAGGCAGTGGGTTTTTGGAAGATAAAGTGCAAAAAGCCAAGCTGACGTTAGCGTACTTGGAAGAATTACGGGCAGTGCTCTCAAGTGCTGCTGCTCTCCAGGCCGCTCTGGTTTAGCCTAAAAGGCAAAGCTGCTGCAGTGCTGCTGGCCATGCCAGCTGGTCTCAGTCCCCCAGTAACTCTTGCAGCCTGTTAGCGAACGTGGAGCAAATCCATCGAGGTGTGAAAGTCTGGGAGATCTTCAGCTGTGTGAAATGGGTAACAAAGCCAAGACCCGAGTTCGCTCCCGCAGTCAGAGGACAGCCACCACATGAACTCAGCCGGAGTGGTGGCCACAAGAGAAGCCACACAGGAGGGCACCAGCCCCAGCTTTCTATATTGAGTATTGAAGTATGTTAGTTTAGCACTGGAGCATGCCAGCTAATACCCCGTTGTGTTAGGCACGGTGTGTATAATGCAAGGCGGTTGCTGTTGTGATCTGAATGAAGAGCCTGAAGGGGGAAGAAGGATTATTCTCCCTGTTTCAACCCACGTCATGCGGGAAACCTGTGATGGCTTCAAGGACTGAGCAAGGTGTCTTGAACCCCAGCCTGGTGTTCGTCTGCGAGTCCATCTTTCCTGGTTTTCCCCTCACTTCGTAGGGCTGGCATCCTGTTACGTAAAATTATTCTAAATTGGGTATTCTCAAGCTTTGCCCATTGCTCAGGTGGATGACTGCTGGAAAACAGAGAATGCAGGAAAACAAGTGGAAAAACAAAGCTTTTTGAGCTATTTGTGGCTTTACCTTTCATCTCAGTGGGAGCCCTTAGTAGCAGCCCCCCAGGTATTAATTGCAGATGGGTACGCTGGTAGGTATTAGCTGTACACACTGAAGTTAGAGTGGGTGTTCATCAGGGAGGCACTGATCCAGAGTCGTCCCCTCTAGTCCAACCTCTGGGAGGAGCAAAAATTCCCTCTTTTCCCTCCAGATTACCAACATGTCGCTCAACTCTGCTGGCTCCGTAGAGCAGAGGGCCCTCGGACACAGCATTTGACTCTGCAGAGGGTTTGAATAGCACAATGCAGAGTATTTGTCCTGTAGAAAAAAAGTGGGATGACATGTTTTATGCTGATAGAAAGCAAAATTGTCTGATGCTGAAAGAAAAAAAGAGTTTCTTCCTTTCAAACTCCATTGCTGTCTAGTGCAACCCCCCAGCCAGCCTGCGATGGAGAAGATGTGCAGCGAGGTCCAGCTGGAGCAGCTGACAGCGTTTGGCTCAACAGCCTCCCAATTAAATGCAAAAGCTAACAAATTTTGATCAATTAGAACAACTTATTTTGAGAAATCCAATTACATTTCAGATAAATGCCTTTGAAATTATTAGCTCTTTTCCTTACAGACCTGAACTCTGACCTTGTTTTTAATTGCTGCCCAAGTAAAAACACTTGCGGTATCGAACATGGCACATAACGCCGCTTTCGTCTTTACCGTCCCCCTGCACAATGCAAATAAAGCAGACACTGGAGAGCCCTGCAGGCTGCAAGATGCAACACAAAGGCAGATTCCTTTACCTCCATCTTGTTAGGTATCTGTAGAGATCTAATTAAAGCACCAAATCACCTGCCGGCTCCTCTTTGGTTAATGGAAAACGATAAGCTATTTCCAGGGATGATTCATGCAGAGGACTCAAACCCTTCCGCCTACCTTCCCCTTCTCCTCCATTGATGGCAGCAGACCCAAAGTGGGTGGACTCCTATTTTCGGGGTCTCAGTGGAGGGTCTAAAGTTAGCCGGGATGAATCTGGGCTGCCAGAAGGGATCATCTGTTACTACGGTACATGAAGCCAGCCCTGCTGAAGTGGGAAGCCTCTGTTAAACAGGAATGCTTCCATACTCAGCAGGAGCCACACGGTGAGCACCACCAGAGAGTGACACTTCCACGCAGCCTGTGCTTAGATGGGGGAGCCAGGCCCTGTCCTGTAGAACTACCTCCTTACCTGCTCTCTCCTCCATGGGTTCAGCATTTGTCAGTTAGCAGCAGCAGCTTTTTCCCTGCTTGAGGCTAAGTGGTTTTGGTGGGGAGCCTGAAGGGTGCTCCTCTTTCTTGCTTTTCGACATAGCTGGGGTTACCTCGGGATGCAGAGGGTGTCTCCATACACACCTTACAGTGCATTCACCTACATCTTGCCCGTGCTGGATGTGTTTCTTCTGCAAGAGCTCCCAGCGATGACAAATGCCACCCCCCTGCTGTTCCCCTCTCGGCAGCCCGCTCCAAAGCTCACGGACATCGGCTTCAAGGCTCGGGCTGGGTTCTGGCCTGGTCCCAGGGGGCATCTCAATGCCAGGACACTCTCTGCTGTCTGACAGGAACATTTGTTTTCCCTGTTTTCATTTTAGTCCTCATTCCATCCTTTTATGACATCCTAATTAATTTGTCTCCTCATCAGGTCTTTGATTTATTAATTTGTTTCTGCACTTTTCAGATATCTGCAGATATTTATCAGACCTCTTGCTCTCAACTGGTTTCTTAGACAAGCACAGGAATATTTTGCCATCTTGTTTGTTAGCAGTCAGCCTGGATGTCTGCACCGTCCCAAATCCACGTGCTAGTCCTCCACACTCAGTAGCTTGCTGCGGTGCCTGTCAGGTCCAACTGGGTTTGCTCTCACTTTGTCGCTGAAGAGCACGTGTCAGGGCTTGGTTTTCTTTGGTAGCCTCCACAGCTGGAAAGAACAAGCTTCCTTCCTCCATCAGGTTTGCAAGAATTCAAAAAATCCCACAGTATCCAGAGAAAGGGGAGTTCCGCACAGCCTCACTTCTGCTACTTTAGCTATTTATGAAACCTCTTAAACCTATAGCAGGATGGAAAAGGCCAGGGTAAAACGCAAAGGACAGCTAATACTTCACACGTCCGCCATGGCCTCAGCCGGGTTTTGCCACCCGGGAGCTTACTGCGGAGTTCCTGGGGCGGGAGGAGGCAGTGGCATCCTTCTGCAGCCCTTGCTCTCTGAGTCCAGCGGTGTACCGCAGAGAGCGGTCACTCCAGCGTCTCCTTCTGCCTCTTCGGGAGGGCACCAGCTATCCCAAGGATGAATAAAAAAAGATATAATGTGACTGAGGGCCCAGCTCCATCCCACCACGGGAAACACTTCCCCTTTGTGCCCCCGTGTAATGATCATTCGTGACATCTGTGTGGCAGCCTGACTGCTCACACCCGCCTCGTAAAGGGTATTTCACACCACAGTGGGCACAAAAGCCTTGGAAATGTTTGGTTCCAGTTGGTACAACTGTCAGCAGTAATGTGTATGTGCTATACATTTCTTCCAAGAGCTGGAGGAACAAGCCTTATCTGTGAGGAGCAGCTGGTCCTCATCGTCCCGGCTGGGATCTGTCCCGGTACCTCCCCCAGCCTGGGGAGGTGCATTTGAGCAGAGTACAACCTTTTCCTGGGCATGAAACAAGGTAAAACCAGGCTAGCAGCAAATGCTGGGGCTTATTTGGGTGATTTTGGCTTTCCTAGCTTTTCCTCAGCTGCTGCTGAGCATCAGGTACATGATGCTGTCTGCCCAGCCTCCTATCCCAATTTAATTTCTCTAAAGCAATTGGTACTTAAGAAGCTTTTGCTCAGCACTCTTATGATTTTGTTGGCATAGAAATCAACCATTGTGGCAATTAATTGAGCGGTAAAATAATAGGAAATTTATTAACAGGTGAAATACTCACAAGTAGTTTAATATCCTCATTATTAATTCAACATATAATCTCATGTAGATCCCTGCGGTGGAAACCGTGCTGTTAGGGTATGGAAGAGCACTACTGCTGAGGCTTGCTGCGAGGTTTGATGCCTCCCCCATGCTTTATGGTATATCGTTACAACAAACACTTCAGAATATTTGTTGTTAAAAAACACCAGGATTTTCTTGCCTGCATGAAAATCAGTTTCAGGCTTGCTCTTTGATCTGCAAGAATTTGTGAGCCAAGGGCAGGGAGTGAAGGACAAGAGCAAGTGGGAGATAGCGTTGGTTGGTAAGGCCACCAGACCTGCTGCAGCCCTTCAACGCTTGGAGAGCAGCGTATTTGGATACCCCTCACTTCTCACCTGAGCTGCCAGATGTGGCTGACACTGACCTTGTCTGGCGGCAGCAAAGACCAGGAAGAACGTCGTCATTGACAGGACACAGCCCCACGGGCCACAGCAAAGGGCTGGTGGTGGGGGTCATCAACAGCTCCAGCAAGTGGCGAACCAGGTCCAGGGTCCAGCCAGGGGGTCCCATCAGCAGGTGGGCTAGAAACAAAGCCATGACGTGGCTCCAGGATGCATCTAGAAGACACAGATAAAGACAGGATCAAAGTGACCTGCAGGGTAGCTCCAAAGGCTGTAGATCCTTCCACCCAAGAGACAGAATGAGGACATAACTCAGGCAGGGGCTGAAGGGCCAGTGCTGAGCTTAAATAGGTCCCAGGAGCAGAGGGTGTGGGTCCCAGGTGTGGTCGGGGCAATTAAAGCCTTAGGGTGCCCCCTCGGCCCCCAGAGTCAGATCAGCTGTGGGTGACAGCATGTCACCTGCCTCTCCCATAGCCTGGCAGGAGGGCATGGCTGGGGGAGGCAGCCAGAAGCGGTTTTATCTTGGTGATAGTGGTCATGCTCTAGGCAAAGGCCAAGTAAGAGGTGGGCTCTGAATCCCTAGGTTGCCTGGTCACGCAGGAGGAAGGGCTGTTCCTGTGGGAATGGCTATTTCTGGTAGGCGCAGGCAGCTCTCCCTGTTCCGACTGCTTCCTTCCCTCCCTGCCCGGGAGACCCAGGCTGCCTTTCGGCACACCCCGTGGGGCAGAGCGGAGCCGCCAGTGCCTTCTCGGCTGTTGTGAGCCTGGAAGGAGATAGGCTAATTCCCGATAATGGGAATGACCTGCTCTTTCCCCTCACCCTGCCGAATCCCCTTCCCCTCCTGAAAGCCCAGTCCACCTCTGGCAGACTCCTGTGGGTCCGTGCCAGTAGCCACGCTGGGGCTGGCCAGCTGGAAAGGCTTCATGGCCAGCCTCAGTGGCCAGTCCGGCATAACCCACGACAATGGTCAGCAGCAAAACGCGCAGCACAGCTGGAAACCTGTGTCGTGTAAAGCACCACGTCCGTACTGCAAACCTGGCTTCTGCCCCCACATGTGTGGCTCAACGCTGGTTAGTGTGCCAACAGCCTTTGAAACAGCAGTGCTGTCTCCACAGTCCCGCGCTTGCATCCGTTCCCAGTTTATGACCCCTTTTTTCCCCCGTGTGCTGCATTCTGTGATTTAGCGAGAGGGAGGGCTAATGACACTCGACTTCCCGGAAAGATCTACCCTCCGTTTTCTCTTCTGCAGTTTTAATGAATTTGCAGTCTCCTGTTATGTTTACCAGGTGCCCTGTTGTTAACATGACAGGACTGGCCAGGACAGCGAGGACGACGCTCGCTGTGGTGCCGTGTAGCGCGGCAGTGCTTCCCGCGGCAGTAATTGGATGCGTGCTGTGCCCCTTACCCTGGGCGGAAAGAATTTTCAGGAGCTGCTCTCTATCATCACTTCATCATCTTTGTGCTCGTTCATTGTGTTCTGGTAGCAACCGGAACCTCTCACCATCAACCACAGCATTCTGCGAGGCGCTGGATGCACCGTATGAGAAAACTCTTTATGGTCTGAAATGCTCGAAACACAAAATCGAAGTACAGCAATTCTTGTCCTTCCCCAGACAGCGCTGTTAGGCGATGCTTCTGACAAACCCTTTCTGTATGGCGAAGAGAAAGCAATTAGGCTCCTGAAAGGCTTATTTCATTAGGAGCTTTATTAATTTGTGTCACAGATGTAAGCGCGGGACCTTTGCCAGAAGTGATGGAGTGTTGGTTTTTGTAATGGGTAATAAAGCAATAAGCGCTGAAATGCATTAGTGCGTTAGTCTGGGGTGAGTAATGAGAATGCCTGAGCAGCAAGGGTCTCGATAAAACATTAGCAAGGTCTGGCTGTGGTGACACCGAGCGTTTCCAGATTGGGGGTCGAGCTCCGATATAATGCATTCGGTGATTCCGGTGCCATTGCCGAGGCTGCAGTAACATGAGCGCAATGTTACACTGACGGATGCGGGATCCAGAGCTTGCTCTGAGCGGTGTGACGGAGGATGCTGATGGGGTGAGCTTACAGGTGAAGAGGGTTTTGTTCCAGAGCTATTTCCCCGAGTAGAGGTCTTGGGCATCCTCACTCGTCTTACTCCAACCACACTGAGCAGATCTGGGTGGGAGAAGTGACTGCTGCAGGCAGGGATGGCTGCCACCATTTGTGTGATGGTGGCAACATGCCTCAGCCCTTCCCTGCAGGAGGGGGAAGCAGGCGTCTCTCCACCCTGACGTGGTCAAGCTGATCTGATCTCCGTGCGAGGCAGCAGTCTGGCCCCGGGGGTCTTCACCCTGCTGGGGAGCCCGTGCTGAGAGATAACACACAGGACCCTGCAGCCTTCCGCTGCCTTTCCACTGCCCGTGGGCACGCAGGTGACCCCGGCGGAGCCGCAGGAGGGTGCTCAGCGGGGTCCAGAGCAGGTACTGCAGGCGCCGCGGCGGCGTGGCCACCTAACCCTGGTAGCAGTGACCAACACTGCCTTCAGTTCCAGCGGCGGCGCTGCCGGGGCTGCCTCTGCCGTGCGGTGCTGACTGACTCTGGTCCAAGGAGGGTGACGCCTGTACCTCGCACCACTGCTTCACGTCACACACCCAGACTCCACTTCTGACGTGCTTTTCCCATGCAGGGCTGCGGCCAAGGGCCTTTCGCTCAGCTTGATGGAGCGTCTCATCGAGAGGTACGGGGAGAGGGTTGTGAAGATGCTGACGGTGCAGTACCGAATGCACCAGGCCATCATGCAGTGGGCTTCCTCCGAGATGTACGGCGGCCGGCTCATGGCTCACCCATCGGTAGCCCAGCGTTTGCTCAAGTAAGTGACTTGCCCTTCGCCGGTACGTAAGCAGAGATGTCTTTCACCGCACTGCCTGCAGGGTTTGTCCCTTCCCTATCACCAAGTTCTCCATTCCTCCTGGCCCTGCAAAAGCATTTCTGTTTCGTCCTTTATTTCATGAAGGAAACGTTAATTGGGGGTGGGGGGTTGTCCTTTTTCCTCTGTAACAAGAAGTCACAGAGAGTTATCTTCTCTTTCCTCCTTTGGCATGACGAGCAACAAACCAGACTCCCCTTGCAGCTGCCGAGAACGTCTGACGTGCTGACCTGCAGCGGGCACAGCCCAGCAGCGTTCCGCTGTCTCAGGCTCTAACTGAGGGCAGGACCAGACACCAGCCCTCACTGAGGGCCGTTGTGTGTCCCATCTTTGATCCCAACTCTGACATCGGATCCGAAAGCAAGATTCCCTTTCCAGCTTGGATAGCTTTACTGCCGGGACAGCACCTGAGGCGGGTCTGGTGCATCGGATCTGTTCCTTGTCTGCAGTGCTTTCCGTTTCTTTGGTAATTTAAAGGCAGCGACGAGCATTTCGTTTCCATTGCACCCTGGGACAGACAGTTGTTTGCCAACACACACTGCGACTGTCAATAATTGGTGCTTCTTAAAATTGCAGTCGGTGCAGTTCTGGGAGGCGGATGGGAAAACATGAAATATCACACTGCTTGTCTGCACAGTGCTTTTGTATTTTTAGCAATACTTTTTTTTAAATGCAAATATTTAGGAGTCAGAAAAATTTATATTCCCCTAGAATCTCTTCATTTCGTAGTAGAACCAGTTTTGGACAGAGATAGCTGGAGAGGCCATTTTATCATACCTGTTTCAAAATAATCAGATTTGTGAACGGTGTGAATGCTGCCGGGATGGGAAGAGCGAGCTTTGTGTCCCAGACAGCCCTGGCAGCCTCACCTGCCTCGGCTGCGGCCAGCACAGGGATTTCTGCTGTGTCAGCACACCCTGTGCGAAGGCTTCAGGGCTCTCGAGGCTTCAGCTCAGCCTGCGTCAGTGAAGCTCTGCTGAGTTCTGCCTCCGTTCAAAGACACATTGGGGTATATGTATGTAATTTTGGTGTATACGTATGTCATTTTCTGGGTGAGCGTGGTGGGTTCTCCAGGCAGGAGTAGGCAAGGCTGGTTCATCAGTGCCAGGAGGAGCCCAGCTGAGCTGGATGGGGCTCATTCAGCCAGGTTTGAGCTCTACAGGTGGAATTCCAGGATCGGTGCTGTACAAAACTCTCTTCTCGATTGTTCTTGTTCCTTGCCATGCTTTTTTTTTCCCCATTTAAATTTGCAAATTAAAAATAGCAACTAGTAAAGAACCCTAGGCAAAATGGTTTGAAACCATTAAAATAGGAAACCAATTGAAAAGCTGAAGTTAGGTGACTTTGTTATTCTGATGAGCTGGTTTATTTTTATAGCTGATGCAGGAGCGAATGGGGGTTTTTTTCCAGTCCACAGTGCAGTTTAGTCCCCCACTCAGGGCCTTTTCCTGCAGACACTGCTGTCTAAACCTATAATCAAATCCGTCAGTCCACAGCTCTACTGACATGTCACATGGATACATCAACCCTCAGCTCAGGCACTGGACCACGTCAAGTTTTTGTGCTTCCCTGGAAGTCCAGGTAATGCAGGGGCTTGGTTTTGGACCGTGATCTTCTCCTGTTTAGGCTGCTAGTACAAATTGCTTCATGATGTTGGTGAGCATCTCATATCTTTTGTTAGCTTAGGCCAAATGATTTGCTTAAGCCTTTACCCGAGCAAGAAAAGAAGTAAGTTTTATTCTCCGGTCGTTCCAGGAAAAGCTCCCGTACGAGCAGAAGCACCCTAGGGAAGCCGGGAGGCTGGCGGGTGCCCACAGGAGTTACCTGCTCGTGCTGAAAGCGGCCGAAGCCTGGGCTGCAGCTGCGATCACAGCACCGGCGTTTGACAGACGCTGGGGCTGGGGCTTTTTGTTACCTCCTTCCCAAGGGCCGGCGGGTGGCGGGTCAGGAACCCGGGGAGTCCCAAAGCACAGTGCGAGGAGGAGCTCTGTCTCTGCTGAAAGCTTTGGAGATCTTCCTTTGAAGACGGTTCTGAGAGGAGAGATCCCGACGGTGGCCCCTGCCACACCTCTGGCACGGGCACAGCCAGCCCGCCTGGCTGTATTCTGGCCTTGAACTTGCACTGACCTCCCTGCCCTTTTGAGAGTGAAGCTTGGGGAAGTGTGTCCCAATCTTGAGACTGGGACGAGGTCCAGGTGCAAACACTTTGTGCTACAAATTGTGGCAGGGAGTTTTGGGTCCAGCTGACCTTGTAAAGCCTGGTACGTGTGGGCTTTCACTGGGAAGAGCTCTGCGGGGTGTAATCCCCGGCGCCCAGTAGCAGGCTGCACTCCCACCACCGCCTTTCCCTGAACAGCATTGTTCATGCAAGTCTCCTCTCCCTTACCTGAAGCACAGACTGGTCTTTACAAGTGCAGTTCTGCTCTGAACAACTTCACATTTCCTCACCAACTTCTGCTCTGACAGGGGGGCACTCAGAAACGCTCGCTCTGGGATCTGTTAAGAGATTTCTGCAGCACCACCTTTTCTCAAAAAAAGGAAACTTTGGTTTCCTGCGGTATCTTTTCAGGGGCAGAGTATTTCCAAAGGAGCAAAACCTTCTTCCCAAATCTCCCTTCCTTCTGAAATGGGTGACAAAGCACATCAGAAACCCCCACACATCTCCAGAATTAAGTTGGGGAAGCTTGAAGCAATGTTTTTCAAATTCAGAACTTGTGACTCAGTCTGTGAGAATACGGTTTGAAAATCACCAGCTGTTCCTGCTGTCAGTTTTTATTTAAGTACAGTGTCAGGTGTCCCTTCTCTTAGCACCTTTTTGGGGCTAACGCCCCCTCGGTGGTGGGGAATATGGGGAACTCCCCCAGTAGTGTGAGAGCTGGAAGATGCCTAGAAGCCGGAATGCCCCTCGGTTGTGAGGAGCTGGGGGCACCCAGCTGCGGTCGCCCCCTCCCAGACCTAGCGCAGGGGCCCTGGCTGCCCTAGGGCAGTGTGCTGAGCCCACAGCCGGTCTGGCTGCAGGTATGCAGATTCCGGTTTGGAATCGCAGACCAAAATGTCTCCAGGAACAAAAATCCATCTCTGTAGCTTGGGGTAGTTCGCAGCAGGTGGGAGAACTGCCTTTCCCCGTCATCCTGAAGGGATAGCAAAGCACTGGACAGCTTTTCTCCAAGGTAACAGCCAGTTCTGCTGCAATCTCACTGCCTTAGAGGAGCAAGTGTTCTTCTCTCACCTGAAAGATTTATGTGGATAATTACTCCTCTGAAGCAACATTCCTGGGACCGAGATTTTTCCTGGCACTGAGAGATGCTGCAAGGGCTTTCCGTGGCTGTTGTGAGTAGGCACAGAGTCATGAAGAACTTGGCTTTTGCTCATCATCTTTTGTCTGCAGATGTGGATAGCGGTAGGACAGTAAGTATGAAGGAGACTGAAAACGTCTGGGGTTTGATGTTACAAAGAGGGAGATAAACCTGTCGTACCCTTCACAGGGGAGGAAACGCTGTAATGGGGGACTGGAGGTGGTCCTGTTCCAGAGACAATCATGGAACATAAAGTTGGTTGCTCGTCCCTTCAGTCCTTGGAGATGGGGAAGGTACCTTGTGCCTCTGTTTGAATCCAGTCACTGGGCTGAGGCAGCCAGTCCCCAAAGTCAGGGGAAAAGCTCTTCCTTTGGGCTCTCCATAGGACTGGGGAAGGTGATCCTGGGCTCTTTCGCAGGAGCTTTGGCTCCCTGTCATAGCTGCATTGATCCCTGTACCTTCCCAGACATGCATTACAACAGCAATTGCTTCAGACAGGAGAAAAATGAGTTTCAGTCAAGAGAGGAGACTTTTGATGTCAATGGAGTGAGTAATGGCCGGAGTTCACGGGAAGCGAGGGTGGTCAGTGGCATACAGATGCAGAGGGAGAGACGCGCAGTGCCAGGAGTCCTGGGAAGGAGAGGGTGCAGCCGGGGGCTTCTCTTCCACTGGAAACTGCCTTTGCCCTCACTTCCTTGCCTGTCATTTGGGGGTAATCCTCCTTTTTGATGGCTTGCCATCTGCCTTGTTTAGTTGCAGACTCTCTGGAGTCACAGCTCTTTGTGATTTGTACATAATGTACAGAAACGTGTCATTATTTCAGAGCTCTCCTGCCATCTCCAGGCTTTCTCTTCCTGCCCTGCACCACCTGTCCCCCTCCTAGGCTGTGAATTCAGCTAGCGACTTTCTTGGGCATTGAAATAGGCTTTATTAATATTTTTTTGAATGCAGCAGCATTAGATGTAGGAATGATGTGAAAACCCAATTCCTCTGTGGTTCGTTGGGCTGCGCTTTCTTCTCTTGCCCAACAGCACTGCTGTCAGATCTCTGGTAATACTTCAGGCACTCCTTCTCCCTCTCAACAGAGTAAAAACCAGAAAGCAGCTGCCACATCTCCCTAGGGCTGCAGCTCTTTCCTGTTTGAGACCATTTAAGCGAGACACTTAACACCCACGCACTGTACCCTTGTCTTGCGATAACTGGGCTGTTGAAGCACAGTTGGTGAGAAAGCTCTCAGCGCTGCTGGCTGCCCCCTTTGAGACTCTACACGGCCCTCAGACCTTCGTTTGCATTTTGGGAGAGCATTTAAGCAGTAATTCCACGGTGCAGAGCAATAATGGCTCTTCAGCGGTGGCTTTCTGGCGTTGCCAAACTCCCCTGGGCCTCCTGGGACTTGCAGTGCCGTTGGTTGTGGCCGGTGTCCTGGCTGTGAGCCCAGGAAGCCTGTGGCTGGACGCCGGGGACCCCACGAGAGCTAAAGGGCCCTGCTTAGTTACACACTTTTCAGTAGCATCAATGCAGGTGCAAAGGGGACCAGGAGCAGAAAGGTGGAAATCAGAGTTCTCAGGTTCTGTTATTCTTCCCCACCTCCAGAGCCAATCTTCCTGCATTTTCACCCCACAGGACACCACTCTTGGTGTGTAGCCTTGTCCCTCGGAAGCGATACTCAGCTGTGTTTTCCCTCTGTCCTTGCAGTGGTGTTGGGGGGAGTGAGCAACAACACAACGGATCATCCCTTTGGCATAATTTCAGTGTTGTTAACTGGCCCTTTCCTAAATACCTTGTGCAGGGATCTGCCGGGCGTCGCCTCTACAGAAGAGACTACCATTCCCTTATTGCTTATAGACACTGCTGGCTGTGGCCTGTTTGAGCTGGAAGTGGAAGATGAACAGTCTAAGGGGAATCCAGGTACCATCATTCGGAAAATTTTCTCAGCAGGAATTGATTGTCGGAGGTCCTCACGCTCCCGCAGGCTTGGCCACTGCACCAGCTGAGCCACGGCCCCCCCTGAGCAGATAGCAGGGGGCGGGTGGGCGCCCCAGGCAGCCTTGCTGGCATGAGAGATCATTTCCTCTATAAATCCTCCAGCTAAAAGGACCCTGAGCAAGTGCAGAGCGACCATGGGGCCATGATGGTGGTGTGCAGTTTGCGGGCGGCCACAGTGGCTGCCTCGTTCCCTTGCAGAGACATCTCTCCATGCTGTGGACTAGGACACGGTGGAGGATTCCTGCGATAGATGCTTTAAAGGAGTTGGAAGAGGCAAACAGCATCAGGCAGAGCACAAGCCTGTTTTAGAGAGGCTGTAGAGCGGGCTCTGAATCGCCTCCCAGTCCTCTGCTCCTTTCGTGAAGTCCTGTATGCCTCTTCTCCATGAATTTTCTTAAGACGTTGAGTTTCCTGCTGGTTTTCTGACTTAAAAAGTAGATTTCCTTACAGAGATTGAGTGTAAAGTCAGGTGCCATAGCCATGGTAATAAAGCAGGAGAACTTTGGAAATGGTGATGCTGCCTCCTTCGTGCCCCCGCCTCCACGGCAGGGCAGGTGACTGTGATGTGCTGTTCAGGGACGCTGCTCGTGCTCCTCTGCCTTTACTCGGGCATCTCCACGCCTGCGAGCTGGCTCTTGAGGCCACAGAGGGCCTTCGCCAGGCTGTGTTGCAAAAGGGCTGTCCAAAACCTGGTGCTTCATCTGGCAATCCACATATCCCGACCTTGTCATGGAGATAGCTCTCCTAAAGCATTAGGGAGAACGTTTAGCCCGGAAAGCTGCAAAAGGATTGCTAGGAGATCCTGGTGCGCCTTGGTTTCGGGGAAGGTGAGGTGACTCCCCCACGGCCACCCCTGCCTGCCTGGCTGCTGCCTGCACTTTTCCCTGTGGCCGAGCCACAGGCTTTTCTAGCCACTCGCTCTCACGTGGCCAAAGAGCTTATTTGGCAACGTGGCTGCCTGCTGCAGGGGTTAATTTGTTTTCCTCTCTGCTCGCCAGTGCAGATCTCATGCCAGCAACAGATCTCAGAGGCTTCAAGTCTGTCTCTGGCAAGGCAGGGAAAATGGACTATAAAATCAAGGACATTTTTTACCAGTTTAAATATCTTTTCCCCTTTTTTTTAAACCCACCAGCATTTAAGTGCTTCTTGTTTTTCCATGCACCAGTCCCTGCGGCCCTTCTGAACACAGAAAGGCTCTCGTCCCCAAATGGAGAGTCAAAAAGACTTGTCAAAGATAACTCAGGGATTTTGGGCAGGGGATTAAATGTATGTCTCCTAGAATTCGGGAGGCAGGCTTTTGGAGCAGCATACTGCTGATTCTGGGGTTTTGTACATATGTTTTCCTGCAAAATGGAGGGTAAAGTCAGTCCAGCCAATAAACCAGTGAAATAGCTCACATTGGTACTTAACTTGTCCGCATGAGGTCTCTCTGAACCAGGCAGCATCCGGAATAGCCGGTTGGTTGTGTCAGGCTGCCTGCAGTCTCCGGCAGCTCTGAGCACACGGATCTGAGCGTGAAGCTTGTTTATTGCCTTGTGGGGATTTAGAAGTGCAGGGACTTGAAAAAGCAGGAAAAAAAAGAAAAAGAAAGGTGGATTTTTTTCAGTTGCAACATAGAGAATTGAATTTTTAGTGAGGTCTAGGGTCTCACTTCAGAGAGAGAGTAATCCATTGCCTGGATTATCATAGATCTCTCGGATTAACAGAGGAAGGCCAGAGAAAGCCAAGTGCTGTTCCGAAAGCTCTCCTTAGGCTTAAGCGAGCTGGCGACAGGGAAAGGCAGGAAGCAAGTGCTGTGCATCCCTGGGAATGGGGCTGTGCAGCACATCTCTCTCCAGCCAAGCGAGCCAGGTGGGACCGTTAGCCCCGCGCAGCGCTGAGCCGCAGGCAGGACTTTCCTTAGCCTTTCCTTGGCGTTTAAGGGGAGGTGGGCCAGTTTCTCCAAGGGGCAGCACGTCCAAGGTGGCGGCTTGAGGCTCTGCCTGCCAGCCCGTTCCATCACCGCCCCTCTGCTCTCTGCCCAGGTGAGGTGCAGCTGGCCGGTTTGCACATCCAGGCCTTGGTGGAGGCTGGTGTGAAGGCGCAGGACATCGCTGTCGTAGCCCCCTACAACCTCCAGGTGAGACCGCCGGCTCCTGGCACCCCCCCTCTCCTTCCACATGCACACAGGGCACACGCACAGAGGTGGATTCCAGCCTTCACATCTCCAGGGGTGGTGCCACAACGTCCTCAGAGGGGTGAAGGTGGAGGTCAGCAGAGCCGAATTGTATAATCACCATTTGTGACCCAACTTCTCCACATTTACGCAACTTGAGGCCATGGAGAGAAGAGATGTCAGCTGGGTATTTTCCACTCCCAGCTTGAGCTTCCGGAGATGTGAGCGGTCATCCTTGGGGGCTTGAGAGGAAGGGGCTTTACCAGAATGGTGCCATCCACTTTAATCCTTTTCACCTTGTATTTTTCTTTAAAAGATATCTGTCACGTTTTTCAGGTGGACATGCTAAGAGAGCACCTTTGCCACAGGTACCCGGAGCTAGAAATTAAATCAGTTGATGGTTTCCAAGGAAGAGAGAAAGAGGCAGTGATCCTGTCGTTTGTGAGATCCAACAGGAAAGGTAAGAATTTGCTGCCGGAGAGTTTCTCCGTGGGGAATGAGAAAGAAATGGGAACTGTGTGATTACTCAAAGGTCGCTCCTCGTGTTGCCAAGTGCTGTGGTTTAACTGCAGTTCTGATGGTCTCTAGCACTTTGCTCTGAATGAATTTACTGGCAAGAACCTTCTTTTTCAGCCTTTTTTTTTTTTAATGAACGAATGTATTTGCTGCTGCAGTTGCAGAGGAAGGCTCCCATGCTGGGCAGCAGGTTCAAAGGAAGCCAGGGCCACTTAGTTTGAAGGTTTCCTGGCTATCAAGGTGTCAGAAATTATTTAAGCCAGGGTCCTAAGAATGGTACGTGTCAGGTTAGCACCGTGTTTACTGGAGCGCTGAGCATTTCCCACAAAAGCTGAAAATCTGGGGGACTTATTTCTGGGTTTGAAGCCTATTTTGGGTCACTTCCCCAAAGAAAGCAAGCAGGAGCTGGTATTACAAGCCATGCACAGAAAATGCTTCTTTTGGGAGCAAAATCTAGAGCGGAAAATTGAGTTCTTTCCTATCAGCAGCTGCGGCAGAATTAATAGCTGGAAAAAAGCTGCTGCCCTGGAGCTGCGCGGCTCCTTCGGTGGAGCCAAGGGTTTTGTGGTGGCTGGCTCGAGCAAAGGGCGTGAGTGGAGCCTTCCATGAGCCACCTCTCTCCGCGCGTGGATGGATCAGTGCCCTTTTCAAACCCACAGGGAGACACGTCCCTTGCTGCGCTGCCTTTGCTGCTGAAGATGAGACACTGTGTATGTGCTGGGAGTGCTGATATCTAGAAGGGAAAAAAAAGGGGAAAGGATGCAGGGAAGGAGGAGGCGCTTTTTTTTTTTAATTTGAGAAAGCCTAGAGCAAGAAAAGCAGCACTGGGGGGAGAATGGAGGTGGGGGACAGGGCTAAGAATAGTCCTTATTCATGAGTGACTCACCTCGCCTTTGCTCAGTGGAGCTGGTGCCCTCCCCGACGGCGCGTCCCCCGTCCTGGGCACGACCAGCAGCCACAGCGCAGCTGCGGGGCAGGAGCCGCTCGTTTTCCTGGGAGCACGAGGCAGCTTCTCCTGGTGCCTGGGCACGGCTCGGCTCTGCGTGGGGCACGAGAGATGTTCTTAGCACCCTCAGAGACCCTCAAGAGAAATCCATACCCTTTTTGCAGCTGAATTTCTCAGCTCAGAGGAGGCCGGGGACCTTGACCAGCAGTGCCTGTCCCTTCTGCAGCCATTCCTGATCTGGCAGGAAACCCTCTTGCTGGATCAGAGGAGTTGGACTTGCAGACAGGCGAAACCACATCAGAGAAACTGGAAATCCTTCTCTAAGCCGCAGAGCAGGGATCACCCACACCCTGTTCCTCAAAGGCAGCTCAAACTAGACTGCTCAGCCACGGCAAGGCAAGGCAGAAACGGAGCCAGGCCGGTCACCGCACCGGCGGAGACATTAATTTCTTCCCGACTGGCCTCCTCTTTATCCCCAGGAGCTGGAAACTCAAAAGCCGCCCACGCTACCCTTCTTGCTAGCTGATCCTCACTGAGTCATCTTGGCATTTGCTAGCTCTTACCGCTTTCCTTTGAGAAAATAGCCAGAGAGCAGAAGCAAACCTTGCAGATTTGCTGTTACTTTAAACCCGTCGAGAGCCTGGGGACAGGTGGGGGGAGCTGTATAGGACAGGGTGTATTTCTTTACCTGCAGTTCCTCTTCTGCCGCAGGGTGAACCTCTCCACATTGCTCCATATTGCATTTGCTCCCAGATCCCGGCCTGATCTTGTGCCATGGGCCATCCAGAAAAACATTTCTCCTCTCCACGTGCCATCCATCCTCCTCCCGACCCCGGGAGCTAAGTGGGGAGCCCTAGTGCTGGCTTGCAGGTGGTGAAAAGGAGGCAGGAAGATGAAGGTAACGGCGTGAGTCAGGGGCCAGAGTGCAGTAAACACTGACTGCCACCCTTCGGCAAAGCAATCGTTTGGGCTAAATCTGGACCCGAAGCCAACGCTGCGCCCGCTGGCAGTCCTGAGCCCCGTGGTTTCTCTCTCGCAGGTGAGGTGGGCTTTCTGGCGGAAGACCGGCGGATCAACGTAGCTGTGACCCGTGCCCGACGCCACGTGGCTGTCATCTGCGACACGCGCACCGTCAGCAACCAAGCCTTTCTGAAGAGGCTGGTGGATTACTTCAGCCAGCACGGGGAGGTGCGCACAGCCTTCGAGTATCTCGACAACCTCGTGCCCGAAAACTACACTCAGGAGGGCCGCAGCGAGCGGCAGCAGGGTGCGAAGCTGCACACAGCACCTGGCCCCAAACCGCAGCCGCAGCCGCCTCCGGGGAGGAAACTCAAAGCAGCAGCATCGAAACCAGCGTGTCAGAAGCCAGAAGCACGTTTCTCCCCGAACACGAGCAGACCTGGGGGAGAGAGCCTGGGCACGAAAGATGGTGCCGACAGATTCAAGGCCATGCTGGTGGCCTTCCTGGAGGGCAGCGAGACGCAGTTGGATTTCCCCCCATCCCTCAGTTCTCACGATCGGATGCTGGTTCACCTCCTGGCGCAGGAATACGGGCTGCAGCACGTGAGCACCGGGGAAGGGAGGGATCGGTACATCAGCGTCCGCAAGAAGGAGCCTGCCGAGCCTTCGCTCCCCGCAGCTGCACCCCCCGGCAAGCAGCTATCCCCTCCTCCACCACAACATCCCAACAGGGAAACTCCTGTCCCTGCTGAGCCAGGAGGCAGCAGCGAGGGCTCAGGGAAAGTGGACCTGAAAACCCTGCACCTGGAGAGAGTTCAGAGGGAGAAAGCCAGGCGGGAGGAGGCAGCAAGGAAGGCTGAGGAGCCCAGTGCCAGCCTTCAGGGCAGCAGCAGGAAAAAAGACAAAAGCAAAGCCAAAGGTAGGTCACCGTCTTTGTAACCAGCACAGTTAATGGTCTTCCTTGAATGGATCATGCTACATAATCCCCAAGGTTTTGCCTCCAGGCCTTGGGATTTGTCTGTGTGCATGAAGCACGGGGTGTGGCTCCTGGAAAGCTCTCTGTCGCTTGTCGCTGCAGAGCTGTGAGAACTGGCAGGAGCGTGCATCAGTTGGCTGCAGCGTCTAGGGGAGAGGGGGTTTGGATGCCTGGAGGCACATTTCTTAAGTCAAAAAACCCCAAACACCCCTTCTTTCCCAGGAAGAAAGGCTCAGGAGTTAGATTGGATGCTCCCAAATGTAGGGAGAGGAACTAAGAGGGATACCTGGCCCACATTGAAGGACATGGCCGCCTCCTAAATGTGGAGCCAGGGGAAAAGAGAGCCGGGAGCTGCCATCCTTCCTGCCAGACACGGTTCCTGCCCCTTCCCCAGCCCCCTTTAGCAGAGGTGGGCACCCAGGCACGCTGCGGGTGGGAGCCCCGAGCTCCCACTAGTGCCTTTGAACACGGGCTGGAGTTTACTGGCACAATAGGTCTCATGGGGGCTGAAATCCCCGTTGCTGCAAATGGCGACTCCCTGGCCCCGTGCTGCTGCTTGCTGTCCGGGGCTGTAGCTCCGGGCTGCCTGGGAACGTCCTCCGCTTCTGAGCAGGTGGTTCAGTGCCAGGTCTCTTCCCCGTCTTCTCCCCAGGAAAGCCAGCGGTGAAGAGCCGAGCGGATGGCGTGGCAGGAGAAGATATCGACGCTCTGATTTCTGCTGCTGTGGAAGCTGACAACACCTGCGGCTTCCCCCGCTGCAAGGCCAGCGTCACCACCCTGGGACAGCTCTGCCTCCACTGCAGCAGGCGCTACTGCCTCAGCCACCACGTCCCCGAGGTACGCGGGGCCAGGCAGCCTGCCCAGGGCTGTGAGCACGCAGGGGGCTGGAGAGGAGTAGGATGTGCCAAGTAACATGGGTTTAATGTGGGAATTCTCCCTGTCAGGCTCCCCAGGCAGGATTTCTTTGCAAGGAGTTTACAGCAGAAGTCTCTCTGTCAGAGCTTTTGCTAGAGCTGCAGGTAGAAAGGGCTGCCAGGCGTTAACACGTGGGCTCTGCACGCCTCCTCCGGAGAGCTGCTTCTTTTCTCCCCCCTTGTTTTGTGCCCTCCTTTACCGTTCTCTGGAATTTACACTCCAGGGCTGTGCAGATAAAGCAAGGCAGAGAGGAGAAATGAAGAGGCATGAGCTTAAGGCAGCGACTTGAGGGAGCCTGGACACTCGATTCCCAGCTCTTTGCAGACTCCCTTTGGAACCTGGGGACGAGTCAAGGCTGGAGCCCGCACAGAGCAGTGCCGGGTGCCTGGTTAACAATTAGGCATTTCCTTACTGGCTTGGGGCTGAGCTGCTCCACACTGTGCAGCCTCAGCTGTGGCTCCCGTGCGTACCTGAGTGACAGCAGGCCCTCGGCCTCCTCTGCTCTTTCTTGCGGTGGAGGACTCTGCGCAGGCAGCTCAGCAGCCCTGTAATGTCCGGCACGTCCGTGGGAGCGGTAGTGTGGTGGCCACTGGACCAACAGCCGCTTCCGTGCTGTTCTTCCACAGCTGCTTGGCAGCCCTTTCCTCCCCAGATCCAGGAAGGGAGGAAACTAAGCTTAAACTGGCGTCAGGCTCCTTCTTTCTGTTCAGGTGCAGAGGCGAGCAGGTAAGTTTAAGCTTCCAGGGTTGGCAGCGTGATGGTTCATGGTCATCTGGCCTCGTGGTTTGAGTCCCGCAGGCAGAGCTGAGGCGGCTGGGTCGCGGCTGTGACGAGTGTGCAGGCTGAGAGGTGACCGTCTTCCATTCCGCCACGGCCTCCCGCGCCCGTGGTCCCTCGTCCTGCGTCACCCAGGCACAGCGCTTCGCCGCGTGGCGTCTCCCAGAGCTTAGCAACGTTTAGTGCGCTGACCTATAAATCCTCAGCATAGATTTTCCACTTGTCAAGTGCGATCTGTTTCCATGGCAAAGAATAGTTGTAGTTATGGTCATTCACCATCCAGTTGGGATATAAATTTATTTCCTGCAGAATCGCCTCTCCCTGCTGAATTGTAATGAGAACTCCCTTGAGAAACAATTGGAAGGATAAAATCCATTACAATGAGTTTGTCTTGCTTTTTAAAGTTCAGCCCTTTTTCCAGATGTTATCAAGCCTCGATACAAAATAGCCTGGGACCTCCTACCCGTGCCTGGCCTTCAGAGGGGCAGCACGTACCTGGAGCCATCTCATTGTTTCCTGTTAGAGGAGCCATAAATAAATGGGAGATGGGTTTAGGGGGGTGCAGAGCAGGTGGAAGAGGAATTCCAGGCTCTGGGAATAAAACCATCTGATTCCCATGTGCGTGATGGCTGCCCCGTTTCCCGGCTGCCACCGGTGTCCGTTCTCTCTCCGCCAGGTTCACGGCTGCGGGGAGAAGGCCAAGGCCCACGCGCGGCAGAGGATCAGCAGGGAAGGGGTTCTCTATCCCGGGAGCGGCTCCAAAGACAAGTCCCTGGACCCAGCCAAGAGAGCCCATCTCCAGCGGTGCCTGGACAAGAAGCTGAGCGAGCTGACCAGCCAAAGGAAGAGCAAAAAGAAAGACAAGGAGAAATGATGGATCCGAACACTTCTGTTGCAACCCTGAAGTCACAGGTCAGAATACATAAACCAAAGATGCTATTAAAGCTACCAGGCCCTGCTGAGCCCCAGAGGAAAATGGGAGCTCTCATTTTTGGGTGGTAGACAGCTTGGAGCCAGCGTGCCTGAATAAATAGTCGCTGGGCCTCCCTAAACCACAGAGCTGAGACAGAGGAAGGAGAGCAGCTTTATTTGTCCTGGTTATCCTTATTGACAAAGTAACGGATGTACACAGAGAGGCTGGAGAATGCCAGTAAAGACGGATATTAAAACACCTAAAGCAATCAGCTGTCGCTGTGACACGTCTCCCTGCTACAGTAAAAAGATAAATGTCTGTAAGCAGGAACGTGGGAGGAACTGAAAACCCCGGGTGACCCTCTCCTCCAGGGAGGAGGATGAAGAAAATGGGTGCCTCCGGCTCCGTTTTCCCAGCCCAGCAATCCTCCCAGCACAGCTGGGAGTTAGAGTGCGTGTCCACTCAGCAGCCAGCAAGACGCAAAGCCCCGGGCTGCCCTGGGGGAGCAGGCAGAGCCGGGCTCTCCCCCCTCCCTGCCACGCGAAGGGGCTGCTGGCTGCGGGCTCAGCCCCGCTGCGGCGCTCCGTGGGGACGGAGAGGCCTCCAGCCCTGGCCACCTGCTCCGGAACACCCACCCGCTGCGCCGGGGGAGCCGCTGGCCGCTGCCTTTGCTCGCCACCCCGCTGGGTAGCACTGCTGAGCTCTCCCCTCTCCTCCGTGTGCCGTTCCCTTCCCCAGCAGGCCGAGGAGGTGCTTTTCCTTTCCCTGTCCTGCCCTTCCTGCAAAGCTCCTTGGAGGCTGATGGGCACTAGGGAAGTCCACAGCAGGAAGGGCACGGCCGGGCGAGCTTCGTGCAGCCCTCCCAGGCAGGGGGGAGCCTCACGTTCAGCATCGCCCATCCCTCCTGGAGCCATTCCCTGCTCCTGTACCCCCAGAGCTTATCCATCTCCCACAGCGTTTTCTGCCTGCTGATCCTCATCTCCAAAGCATCCCTCTTCCCACCCATTGCCCTGTGCCCTCTCCCCAATGGCTCCCAGTGGGTTTCGATGCATCACACAGGGTCCAACCACCCCCCCTGAGGAATGGCTCGAGCAGACACTGTCACCAGGGTGGCACACACAGGCCCCGGGATGAAGGAAAAGGTGCCAAGGTGCCTCCACAGAGGAATGGCTGGAGAGGGGCACAATAAAAAGCTCCAAACCATGCACAGCCCATCATTTTGGGGCTGAACGCCGGCAGACCCTGCCGAAACTGGTGGTTTCGGCACCCGTGGAAGGCGCTGCTCTCACCCAGACCAGAGGCTCAGCAGTTGGCAGGAGCTGCAGTAAGCCAAGCATTCCTGCCCGTCTGGCTGCCCAAATGCTAGACGAGGTAGCCAATAAGCAAATTCTCCCCCAAATCTCGGTGCCTGTTAGTACAGGCTGTCAACACCTTCAAAGAAACCCATTTCCTCATCCTTCCATAAACCTCATCCTTCAAAAAACCCTCCACTTGCCATCCCAGTGCCGGGCAAACCCAGCCTGCCTGCACAGAGCCGCTTTGGCTCGTGCCTTGGTCCCCGGGGCCGGCCGTGCGTCAGCCCGCAGAGGGATGGCACCGGCTCACGCGGCAGCAGATGGGACGCCAGGGCTCCTGGAGGGAAAGGCGGGGAGGGGGAAGAGATGGAACACAGGAGAAGAAAATCTGCGCGTCGGCGAGCGGTGCCGGGTGTGCGCAGGGGAAGAGGCAGCGCAGTGCCGGTGAGTGGCTGTGGAGTGGGGAGACACCAGAGAAATCGCAGCCTCGTCCCAAAGCGAAGGTCAGGCAGAGAAAAGAGACGAGCAGAAAGGAAAATTGCTGCCAGCTTGGGGTACCACCGCGCTGTTACCTTTAACCTGGGATAAACGCCTCATTCACGCTTTTTTTCCTGCTCAAGTCATTCAAGCAACCACATCCCTGACCGTCCTCACCCCGCGGCACCGGCTCTCTGGCAAACGGCCCTAAACACCCCCGGTTTCCCTGCCTGGCTTTCCGCCACCATTCTGCAGGCAGAGAAAAGTCGAGGCTCCGGTGCAAGCGAGGGACGTGTCCCCAGGGCACCCTCTGCCCACCAGCCCTGCCGTGGGGGAGCTCCGTCGGAGCCCTCCATCTGTCGCCCTCCAGGAAACACAGTGGGCATCAGCACCCCCAAAAACCCCAGACCTTACCCAGGGGCTGGTCCTTGCTTGGGCCAGGAGCCCACGAGCAGACGGGATCCAAAGAACATTTTCCCCTCCCTTCCACCTGAAACAGGAGTTGGGCTTAAAAATTATGAAATCGGGACTCGTCCATGTCTGCCTTCACTCACGGGGCCAAGACGGTCCCTTCCGCGCCCAGCTCTCAGAAGAAAGAAGGGAGCTTTGGGACGAGCAAGTCAAAGCTGTAAAAAACAATCCCCAGTCGGAGGATGTGTGTTGGGAGAGCAGGAATTTGCCGTACTGCTAGGAGCGGCCCTGAGGGTTAGTTCAGCTGGGAAAAAGGGGCTGGGGTGGGAAAAGCTGCCCTCGATCATGTTGGACCTTCAGGGATGACTCTCAGCCTGGGTCTGACCTCAGACCTTAGAGGCTGAAAAACCACAGGAGTGCAGACACCCTCCGCAGCCAGCAGAGATTTCCTCTGCTTGGAAAAGGGTGAAAGGAAAAACCATATAGAGCAACAATTTCCTTTTCTGCTGTTATTTCTCCCTTTTTCTTTCCCATTGGAAATGTTTCAGCCCCGGTGCAATACACCAACATCCATCCGCAACCCAACAGAAAAACCACACATGCCGAGAGGAACCGCGCTGTGCTGGCACTTTATCGACCCCCTCTCCATCCCCACCCAGTTCCACCAAAAACCGCCTCCCAGTGAAATCCAGCCCTTCCCCGGGAGTTCTCGAGGTCCGCATTGGAGGGCACCGCCGATTCCGGGCCCCCGGGAGCACGCGGGATGCTCGGGACGCAGCAGCCTGGGGGGGCTGGGGCTGGTTCTGGTCTGTTCGAAGGGAGGGCTCCTCTCTCGGCGGGTCCGTTCGCAGCCCCCAGCGCATGCGAGGGCGACCCGGGTGGGGGAGACGCAGCCAGGGGGTTGCTCCGTCCTCCGAGTATTTCGGCAGCGAGATGCTCCAGCCACGGCGCGCCAGCAGCTCTGCCTTTTCGGCGCGGCAAAGTCTCGCTCGGCCCCTGCCCGGCTGCAGCCGCAGCGTTGGGGCAGCCCTCGGCCGAGCCGCTGGCCGGGCAGAGCACCCCCTGCCCGCCGTCCCCGGGGCAGAGCCGGCACCGGGGTGCAGGACCCGGGGGGCGCGACGGGGTCCCCCCCCCAGCAGCCTAGTTTCGCCGGAGCGGGTGCCACATGGAGACGGGCTTCCTCAGCGTGGCCAGCATCTGGTTCCAGTGCGTGACGCCCATCCCGCTGGCCGCCGGGCCGATGAGGACGTGGCCCGTGTTGTCGGCGCGGCCGTCCTCGCCGCACTCGGCCACCGTCACCCGCAGGGACAGGTCCTGGGGGGAGCACGAGGCCGTCACCACCGTCCGGCTCAGGGCAGGGGCTGCGCTGTGAGCGCTGACCCCCCCACGGGCATCCCCATACCCCCCCCACCAGAGAGGCACACGCCAACGTGCCCCCCGGTCTGAACCCACACGTACATGTGCCCTGCTCCCCCCGGCCCTGAACACACGCCGCCAAACTGCGCCTCCCCTGCGGCCCCCCCGTTCCCACCACCCCACACGTGGAAGCTCCGCCCCCCGTGCACGTATCCATCCTCCTCTGCCCCCCCAGCTACAC
>VZSF01003264.1:0-42188 GCA_013398295.1 Chionis minor | reverse complement strand
GGGGGACACGCGTCCCCCCGGCCCCGAGAGCCGTGTCCTGCCCCACGCTCCCGTCCCCGCGGGGGCGCCCCCGGGGCAGGGGGCAGTGGGGCAGCTCAGCCCCCGGGAGGTTCGCTCTGCTCCAGCTGGAGGAAACGGAACAAGCACCAGTTCGGGGGCGGCAGAAACCCCCTGTACCCCGAGCAACGGCCTCGGCGGAGCGCAGAGCAGCGGGACACGCCGGAGGACCTCGAATTCCCGGGAAAACCCACCCCATCCAGCAGCAGGGCCCCTTCACCCCTCCCCTGCCCCGCTGCAGGGCTCTCCAGCTCCTGGGCCGGGTCGATCCAGGGAATGTCAGCATGGGGAGTTAATCCCACCATTTTCCTAGCAGGGAATTAACTTTCAGGGAGAAAACAGCAAGTTTTGCCCATAACCCAAAAGCGCTGCCTGGGGGGGGAGAGGAGCCTCGTCCTGCAGCCAGGGGTCCTTTCCAAGAGCACCGGGTTCCCGGCCCACCCCGGACTCGGGCTTTCCCACAGCACAGCCCTTCCTCTAGGAGAATAAAACCAGCTGGGAAGAGCAAGCCAGGGCCTCCTTCCCCAGCCACAGGCTGACCGCGAGGATAATTAAACACGGGCGGTTTGACGAGGCAGAGCCATGGCCGGTGCCCAGGCGGTTCAGTGTGGGGCAAGGCAGCCCCCGCCACCCCAGTGGGGTTTGGGGTGGGGTTTTTGCCAGCAGGGGGGCGCAGCAGGGGGGTACAGCAGGGGTGCTGCTTCTGGAGGCTCCTCCAGCCGCCCACCAGGCAGGGAAAAGCTGTTTACTCCCGGTCAAAATACTCCAGGAAAAGCTCCCCCCGCTATACTTGTGTCGGAACCCCCTGACTCCAGCAGCACAGTACAGGGCCTTTAAGGCCAGCGACGGGACCAAAAATTCACAGCGAAATTAAAAAGAAAAAAAGCAGCGAAGAAAGAAAGAAAAAACCCCTCCTGCAGCGCGGGCCGCTAGTGCTGCCTCCCCCAGCACAACAGCCAGGACGGCGACTGGGGGCAGCGGGAAGGGTGGCAAGAGGGACCCGCAAACCGGTGATAATCGGAGTAGCTGAGCAGGTTCTCCCCCCTCCCTTCCCCTGCATTTCCCTTTTTCAAAGCCACCACCTCACCTTTGGAAAATCTCTCTCCGAAGGCCAGGGCATGCCCACAGGGGGAAGGCATCTCGCCCCAGTTTTCTGCCAAAGGCGGCAAGTTGGGAAACGCGCAGCAGGACACAGGTGTGATCGGAAGCGGGAGGCTGCTGCCTCTCTCATCCGTAGGGATGGTCTCACTTTCTGCCACCCCACGCGTTATTTAAGTGAGGATAATCAGCTGTCCTTTCATCTTCTCCAGACGAGGTTGCGTTCGAGAACTTCTCCGAGATGCTCAGGAAAGGATTCCTAGAAGCAGGCAGGATCACTCTGCGGAGAGTGCAGCCGGCAGGCGGCAGGGGAGGCAGCGAGCCGGTCACTCCGCACAGCCCCAGCCCGAGCCGCCCGGGAAGACCAGCCGTGGGATGGGCTGCAAGGAGCTTCCCCAGTTACAACAGCGCGCCCAGGGCCCCTAACGGCCGCTTCTCTGGCAATCTGGACAAGTTCATTACCTCAAGGCCATTACCAAGCATCCGTTAGACGGCGCCAACGCCTCAGACCGCCTTTCTGCTGGAGGGGAAGCAGACCAGGTCCCCTGGGCCCCCCAGTTCCACTCGCGAGAGAAAGAGGAGCACACACACAGTGTACCAAAGAACACACCAGCAAAACAGCGCTTTATTACACTGGTTGGGTTACCCAGACTAACCAGAAAAGCCGTTTAGATGGATGGAGACAAACAAGTCAGTGTTTTACGTATTAAGTCAAAGCTCCAGAATCGTTACCAGGGGACAGGAATTCCTCACCGGCTGTGCCCAGGCGGGTCCTTGGCGGGGAGGGAGGAGGGAGGTAGAGAGCCGGACCCTGCCCAGCTGTGCCCGCGGTGAGGCAGAGCCAGAGGTTGCGCTGCAGGGGTCGGAGCGGGGCACGGCACTCATGGGCACAAACGGGACGGAGACAGACCGACCCGAGCCTTGCTCAGCCGCCAGCACGAGCACAACACACAGGCATGAGCTACCAAACCACCAGTTAACGGTTCCTAGGACTGGTCTAAAGATGGAACTAGAACGACTGCGGGTGGAGAGGCAGAGAAATAAATACTTGCTCAACTCAGCACACTCTGCCCCTTTACAGACGTGTCAGCACCTGGTTACACAGCCAGATTCTTCACCACCGCACAGCAGCAAACACCGCCAACCACTTCAGGGCAGCCACGGAGCGAGCGCCCACAGCACATGGATGTACCTGGGAAAGAAGCCTGACGCCACCCCTCGCTCCGGTCACCCTCCGCTCCGCCGGCCACGCAGCTGGGCAGCCCGGCCAGACTCCGCTCCCTTCGCTGAGCGCTTCAGACACCACCAAACTGCTCCATCAATTAAGAGCGCCCGAGTGCCGAGCGCCCGTTCTGTGGGGCTGGAGGGTATCTGGGTCCCTCTGTGAACACGGGACCAATGCAGATTTTGGTCGTCATTCACATACAAGACCAAAAAGGGATCAAAAGTGCAGCTGTTTGCTAGCCAGCAGCTCTGCAAGGCTCCTACCACGTAAAAAGTTTGGGGTTGCACTCATGAAATTTTACTGGTGGCGTTTATGTCATTCTCTTCTGGATAAACACTTCCCCAAAAAATACCCTTTAACAGCCAGATTAGATCACAGTATTTAAAAAGTGATACAGTTACGGTTACGTCAGTGCCTTAGACACCAATGCAAAGGCTTAGAGCAGAGGTTACAAAACTGATGCTTAGTGGAGCACTTACGTTTTGGAATGATGACCCAAAAAAAAAAAAAAAAAGCAGCCCAGGTTTCCAGTTCCTTTTCCTAGATGCTGAGTCACCAGTAAAAAGGCTGTCTAGCTTGGCCTGCAGACCTCCGCTGCTCCACAGTGCTCGGGGAGGAACGACGCGCTTTGCCTCAGCCTGGTTTCTGGCAGGGACGGCAGCACCTTAACAGCTCTTTTGTGCGTCTTTTCCAGTTGGACTCAGCGGATCGCTCAGTCTGGAGTTACCTCGGGAGCAGCGGGGCAGCTCTGAGGGATGGCAGAACGGGACGCGTCCCGTACAGCAGACACCGAGAACAAAACGCTCTTGGTAAGCAAACTAAAAAAGAGCTGAGAATAAGGCAAATAACTTAAGACTGATGGAGTAACTCCCAGTTTACTGCTTGTAATACATTTTACTCCATGAAGCGAAGGAAAGGCAGGTTAACCTTTCTTATTTAACCTTCCCTTACATTTAAGAGATGACCAAGACTAAAATAAAAACTAAAAAAAAAAAACCAACCCAAAAAAACCCCCAAAACCCACACCTAAGGAGAAGCTGTCTGTCTCCCTAGAGCTGTGATACAACATGAAACTATTGTAGACTATTCCAGGATGTCGAAAGTCAGTTTAGAGAAAGGCAATAACCCCGTTCTGCAGGGGCTGTAACAGTAGTGTACTGTATTACATTCTGTGCAAGTTACGCAACTTGTTCACAAGCTTCAGTTTATCTACGTTTATCTCGCTGCAGCTCTGTTAATTGGTGGCTGAACACTTGTAACAATTTTACTCCACAGCTCAAGGTAGTTTCAGTAGAAAAGAAGAAATTCATTTCCCGTGTCTGGTATCTGTACACTCCAAAACAAGTGTTCCTAATGCCCAAACATCAAAGTCTCACAGTTTTCTGGAAACAGATCACCTAGATTCCCTTTGCGTTTTGTTTTAAAGCCCCTCGTCTCCAAGCCCTGTTTTCAAGGAAGACGCACAACACGCCTGAATGAAGATCCCGTCTCGTTGCAGCGGTGTTGGTTCTGACTTCCCTCTACACAGACTTTCTCCGACTCTGACTAGGTGTACACAGGGAGGAAGGGGGCGTATGCCAGAGTGACATCTTTTCCCCAAGGGGATTTTCACACATTGGAAAGCTAACAATGAAAGTTACAAGTTAGGTAGGATAAGGTTGAAACTGTCCACCAGGCCACCTTGAGCACTCCGGGTTCCGCCTAGCCCTTCCTCTGCTACTCAAAGTTTCCTCTCCCTTAGTTTGTTCCCATTTTCTTCATCCAGTATCGACGAGCGTCCGTCGCCGTTGCTCAAGCACCTGTCCTTCTCGTGCCTGTGCTCTTGCTTCTGTCGCCTGATCTCCTTATACCGCAAAGTGATGTCACTAAAAAGAAGACAAACAGATGTGAACTGGGGATGTGCATAAACAATTTCAATACGCAACAAAACCAGTACGGCAAGCGTGTTCTGGATGGAAGTGCCCTCGGGACAACCACCCGCTTGAGTCTTTGGGCTGTAAATTCCTAAAGTTGCTGATGGCACTGACTGACTTGAACCCTGTGTCTCTTGCTGGCAGTCTGGCCATGTCCAGCTCTTTCAGAAGCGTTAACACAACAGCGGGCTGGACAACAGCGACCACTGCTGTGGCACAGGGGCTCCTCTACAGGTCAGTGTCCTCCTCAGCCTCCTGAAGCTGCTTCTCGTTGACTTGCGCAGAGCAGCATCCAGAGCAAACATGCTTAACTGGTCTCGCTTGGCGCTGACACTGGGACAGCTCGGACAGTCGCAACACAGCCGACTGCTCTTGCAATGAAGCTGCAAAGCACCTTAGTCTTGTCTAATTCGGAGCCCAGGAAGAACAAACACTGATCTCGCCTGGCATCTTCACCCACCCAGGAAGGGCGGGTGCAGTCAGGCACTTAACAGTTCACCTGCTTCCCCAGCAACGCTAGTGCACGTAGCCCCACAGAGCTGCTGGAGGCTTGATCCAGAATCACACACAGAAAACTCCGTTTGTTTAATCATTCCTGCACAAAACCACCGCAGCCGAAGCCATCCAAAAGAGCTGTCACCTACCTCCAGGAGGCACCGAAGGCCAGTGACAGCAGACATCTGGAGGCAGGCTGTTGGATGGACGGTGAGAACAAGCCACCCCGTGAGACCCCGGCTAGACTGGAGGGCACCACGTCAAACCCCGCTTACCGGATGAAGAAACGCCAGGCTGTCCAGGTGAGCACGAGTATAATTCCCAAGATCCAGCACTGAGTAATGTAGAAAGGGAGAGAGAGCGTGAGTGTATAGGGATCGTACTTCACGACGATCAGAAACTCCGTGGCAGTGATAGCAGCAACCAGCCATGCCTGCTGACCCAGCTTCTTATGGAACTTCCTGCAAAATAAATGCACAGATAAAACAAAGCTATTGCTAGAAAATTAAGCATTCAGAGAAATAGTCATAAAAAGACAGCTGGGGTAATAAATTCATTCACCTTGCACAAGTCTAAAATTCTATTTTGGATTACACATGTACAAATCCTATGCAGGCTGACTACTTTCATGTTGGTGTTACTTAAGTTTCCTCTCAGAGACTCAGAAAACACGTGAGAAATTAAGCTTCATCATCATGGGACAGAAGGAAGTATCCCCGTTTTCAGGGTATTGGTAAACCCACATTAAACAATTATCTGACCTGCCTGAGATCAGCTGGGGTTCAGGGAACAGTATGAAATAGGAGCCCTACACCTGGACTTTCTCTGCAAATGTCAAGTCACACCGCTGGAAACATATTTAACCCCTACATAACTGCATTCTGAAACTTACTCTCTTCCCAAAAAGGTATTCAGTGAGCTGTCACTAACGATCTCTGAACAGATTTCCAGAGAAGAAAGATTACTAACAAACAGGCAAGATACTGGAAGACACAAGGACAGCGCTTCACTTCTAGGACAACACAACCTTGGGGCAAATCCGTGATTAATACCCCACCCCCAGGGTCTGCCTGTCAGCAGGACCGGACAAGCCGCAGTGCTACGTACTCATCAGTCAGTACTGCCAGAAATCAAACGGCACTAGCAGGAAGGTGCCTATTCAGAGGCTCTACGTGCAGAAGGAGAGACTGCAAACACACCCTCTTGTGGGCCACCTACTCCTGGGTGGGAAACACACAGCCCCAGCCGGCTGCAAGGCTGCTGCTCAGGAAACCTCACGAGCCCGTCGCTAACACCCGGGTAGCTGCCTGAGCCGAGCCGCTTCTTGACCCTGTCTGTTCACGTCCTTTCTAGACTGGACATTTTTACAGCTTACTGACTTGACAGACCAGATGATTCATACGTCAAGAATCAAACGGGGTTCTGCGTGGGCAACACAACAAGCCCTTTTCTTATGCCCTGGATTGCACTGAAATAAATCCTGCCCGCCACGGCACCGCTGGTGCAGGCAGAGGTGCTATTCAACAGCACAGGGGCAACTACATCCCTTCCCGCTTGGCAGATTAATTTTTTCTTCTTCCATCACCCACCTTCTGTGTCTAAAATGGGATTTTTATTCCCATTAGAGAAAGAGAAAGCTACTAGAAGTTCTAAGTATTTTTTTCCCCATTTTTTTTTTTTTCCAAAGGCATGATTTAATTAAATGTTTCCTGAAATCCAAGTGATCTGAATCAAGGAAGACTGAACTTGAGAAAAGCAATACCCTCATCCACCACACTCACCAAGTATTTCACTAGCAAGCACACGCAACTGACTTTTCTCCACAGGCTTCGGATGGTATCTTCTGCCCAAAAACACCCACAAAGCAGTATTCTGGTGCACTTTCCCGTTAGCCCTAAGCCTGCTACCTTAACTGACCGTTGTGCCTCTGTCTGGGACAAACCATGCCAGCAGACGCACCACCAACGGAACTTAAAGGTGGTGCCTTAAGGTTGCCTTCTGTTACTCTGCCTTTGTTCTACGTGTCTCTGCTTTAACCACGGGCAACATCTATTCTGCAGAGGGCCTTGTCCTCACGCTTAACCACGGCGTATTCCAAAGCACATTTTCCTACCAGGTCCTCTCTCTTGTGTCCAGCTGACCGTGCTATTCCGCTCCTGCCCCAGCCTAAGATGGGAAGCGAAGGGCCCCCGGGAAGAAGGCAGTGCATCGGGGCAGGAGGAGGAGACGGGAGCGCAGCGGCAGGGCAGAGCGGCAGAGGGCTGCAGGGACGGACGTGTCCAGGTGGCCTCTGCAGAACCTCTGGGGCGCTGCAGCCGCGGGCGACGGGTCTGTGACTGCTGTGGCTGAGGCCCGGCTCCGCGAACGCTGGGTCATTCAGCAGGCACCTGAGCTCTTTGGGCCCCATCTTCTTGCCGGTTTCGCCAGGCAGTGGATGAAAGAGAAGTCACCTTGCAAACCCCGAGTAGAATTTCCTCGGAGAGCGGCTGCCCTGCTCGTGCAGAGCAACACGTCTCCCCCACGCCTTCTCGTACCCTTCGGCGCAGGCACCTCTGGTGGCGCGGGGGCAGAGGGAGCTGCCATGCACATGTGCTCCCAGTTCCTCCTCCCCTCTCCTCACCCGAGGCCAGCAGCTGCGCTGGGGAGGACACCCCTCCTTTAGCAGGCGTTTTCCTGTTGCTCAGGTGTAGCTGCTCCACTGCGTGCCCTTGGATTCTGAGTATCTGGGATGGGATCTAAGCATGGAGAGCAAACAGAGCGTCTCTCCCCTCTCCTGAATGCAGGGCAGGTATTGCAAGTCAAGCACACAAAACACAGAGGCCCCAGAGTCACATCTGACCCCAATGCCTGAGTTCAAACTACACAAAATCGTCCAAATACACTGGAAAAAATACGATGCAGTAAATCACGTGTAAGTTATTGCTGATGCAGATGGGAAGAGTGCATTCCACTTAAAAAAGTATCCTGCCTAGACCAACTCAGATGAAAGGACTTCAGAAACTGCTCCAGGTGGCTCATCTGGTCCGACAGATTAAACGGGCAGAAACCAGCCTTAACACACGGATAGAGAGAGAAACCAGAACAGCAAGGCTCTCGCTGTGAACACGAGCTCTTGAGATGACTGGGTCAGCTTTCTGCTTTGCTGATCTCCTTCCTTGTTTGCCATCGTTTTCTTTCACTAGCTTATGACAGCACATGGAGGAAAGAAGCACAGGTAACCCTAACAGGAGAGCTGTGCAGAACCTAAAGCTACTGAGGAAGAGAGTTGGTTTCCTCCCCTTCTACCAATGGAAGATTTTAAAGAAAAGTCCTTTTTTTATTTGATGAATGAGACTAAAATTCATGGCCTCAATGCAGGCTCCTGGGAAGAGACTGAAGACTAGAAACCAGGAAGATCTAACAAGGTCGAATGCTACAGACGAGCATCGAGATATTTCTGGTGAGGAGCATTTCACACGGCCAGTCCTCCAGAACTCGGAGGCAGCATGCCGATCCCAACAGCAGCGTGGTGTGGGAGAGCTTGAGAACAGCTTCAAGAACGCCCCCTCTTCTTGGACTATCTTAATTCTAGATACTTTATCGTCACCATGCTCAGACCAAGTTCCTGAAGACAAAGGCCTAGAACTGGCTGCAGGTACTAAGAATCCTGAATGAGAAGAAGTCGTCATAGTTGAACTTCACTGCTTTCTAGACTAAATATTGCAAGGTTAGCTACAGAGAGCTAATCGGTTTATCTCAGACAATCCTGTCACTACTAGACAAGCCAATGAGCCACGTTTCTGACAAGGAAGGTCAATGGAATATTTCAACTTCTGTCCATTAAGAAGCTGAGGGAATTTCCAAAAGGAAAAGGTCAGGAGGGTTTCTCATGTGCTGTTAAGCTGGGAGCCTCTGGTGCAGCCTGCTCTTCCCCAGCAGCTTCTCCCTGCAACACAACAGGAAGAATCCAAAACAATTCCTTGGTTAAAAACAATATGCAAGTGAAAATACACCCAATTAAGTTGGTAAAATGGGGGTAGATGACCTCTGTATGACCGGAAACGCACGAAGGAATCGAAGTCCAGTGGCAAAACACTTCGCGGAGAAGCTACTGGGTAAGACCAGAGGCGGGCTTCTGCCTTTTTGCACAACACTCTGATGAGGTCCGCTCTGGGGTGCATCAAGCAGAGCCACGACCCTCAGAAGAGAGGGGACGAGTCACCTTACCCACCGAGAGAAAGAGAACAGGAGGTGGTGGTGGTGGCAACGATGGAGACATACAGTTCAGGCTGAAAGTCTCTGCTTGCTGGATGAACTTCACCTCATTGAAAGAATGGCAACAATAAGCAACGAGGCACCGGCGACTGATGATTCTCCTAAATTTCAGTGTTACGCCATGTGGTTGAAGAGAGGGCAACGGAGTTTTTCGAACCCAAACACAAGGCTCAGAAGATCATGAGTTGTGCTAAGGAGAGGCAGAGACCTCTTCTTACCTTTGCGCCAGAGGCACGTCCCAAACCAGCAGGTCCGACACCAGAGGCAGGGGCAGCCTGCCATTGCTGAATGTCCTGACATCCGACTAAGCAATGTGGGTTGACCCTTCTTCCCAGCTCTAGGAGTCAAAGCCTTGCAAGGGAAACTGATCTTCACAGAATGTTGGAACCCTAAATTCTGAACACAGACACTTTTTGCATTGGTCAGTGACAGACAATGAACATCCCTTGAAGCCAGACATTGTCTTAGACTTAAGATGCGGGCTCAGGCAACTTGTGACACTACTACTACAACTTAACAGAAAACGTGATTTTGAGAACAAAGCTTTCTCAGGCCTTACATGGTCTGCAGAAACAAAAGCAGCGAGGACAAATATGACGCTTAAGTAGGAACAGTGTGAAAGTACATGCACTGCTGTGCACGGGCGCACTCCTCCTGCATACGCTTTGCTATAAAGGGTCCTCTGATCTGCAAGAGGATGCCAGGAGAGCTCCAGAGGACGAGGCACCAGCTGGAAGATAGCTCAAGAAAAGAAGCGCCTTTCAGAAACACCTTTTTTTTTTCTTTCATTTGGGCCCTGCTGTCCTTAGAAGGTACATCTAAGGACTGTAGTCCCTGGCTACCAATCTGAGAGCGGAGTTCAGCACTCCCCTGCCCACAGGCCAGTGGCACTCCAGTTAATTTATGCATTACATTCTCCAAAGAGCGATTGTTTATTAAAAACCGAGGTTAAAAACAGTGCACACAATGCCCTTAACAACAGCTGTTCTCTAACCAGGTGTAGTTAGAATCTCACCTCCAAAACAGAAGAACACAAAGCAGACACTTTGGGATTAGGTCTCTTTGTCCCTGACAAGCTGAACTAGTGCCCTGAGATGGATGCCAACAAGCTGGAGCAAATTCAAAATAAAGCAAGTGAAGCTCGACACGGTATAGACACAAGAGGACTGGCTTACGGGTCGTCCATGAAGTCGTAGATCTCCCTCATAGCCACACCTCCCACATTGACAAAAAAGACAAGTCGTAACAGGACCAAGTAGTGTTCTGGTGGCATCCAAAGGACAAACTTCAAGTAAAATGTGTTCAGCTCTGCCAATAAAAACTGAGAAAAAGGACATTTTAATTACAGTCAGAAGACTTCACTGAATGAAGCCTGGAATCTCCCTCTCTCCCTGCATGACTCCCCCCACCATTTCTCTAGCACCACAAAGCCCTACAGTATTACTGAGCACACCACCATCAGTTGCAATAATGACCAAGAACCGCTGGGTCTTCAAAAAAGTGTGTTGGAAAAGGTGTTAAACAAACACAACAGAAACCTGGCCAAGCACCGCCTCCAATTCTGAACCAGGCTAGTGGGAGTCTGAAGTACCTGCAGAACTACTGATAACAAATCCGAAAAGCAACAGCTTGTCCTTTCACTATCATTTAAAATCTGAGCGAACTCCAGAATAACAAGAGGCATAAGCAGCACATCCTGCATTTTTTGTTTGGGTTCAGGGTTTTTGTTCGTTTTGCATTGGGTTTTGTTTGTTTGTTTTAAAAACACAGTTAAGCAAACATCACTCCCAAAGCCAACTTAGGAGAATTGGTTATACATTTACAGGAGAACGTTCCCAAGTGAGCTGCCCTGGCAATGTGACGGAGTGAGCAAGCAGACACAAGTTTCTCACTTCCAAAGAAATGCTAACAAACGGCATTAAGCATTGTTCAATCCAAAACAGTGAGCCTGTACCTGAAGCTGCTCATAAACTGCCAGCTGAAGCTAGGCTTTGCCAAAGAAACGTTACTGTACCAAAGACTAGTGCAAATTCAGGGGGACCTCTCTGTTGCAAAATCTGCTCCAGCACCTAACACCCCAATTCTTCAGGATGCAAAAAGTTCAGAGTACCACACAGCAACCATTCAGAGAAACGCGTATTTCATTTACGCCGACACATTCACTTTCCTTCTCCCATCAGCTATGGGAACCTCAAGCCGGTCTGTTGCGCTCTGTGAACTTGGCAAACGTTTTCCGTAGCAGAAATGAGGTGATGTGAACTTGGTGTTCAACCCACTGAGCCTGCAAACCGCCTGGCGCTCCTTGCTGGCGCCGCCGCCCGCTGCTGGCTTACGGACAGCATGCCGTTGCTCCGGCACAGGCAGTCTGCAACTTGGCATCGGCGTAAAACACAGCGGTACTGGCAGAGAGACAGGCGGCCGGTGAGGACCTGACTGATGTGTCCCACTCAGCAAACCCTAACACGGAACTTCGCTGGACAGACCCCAAAATAAACCACCACCTCATTTCATATTCCACATATTTCAAGATGCTTAAAGGTATGCTGTTCTAGCAGCTGCTAAAAACTACAGTTATATCCTGCAGCGCAGCAGTAATTCAGAAACCGGTTAATGCCCGTTGTCTCTGGAACCACTGGAAGTGTCACAAAGGTGTTTTAGTTAAACTTCACAGTTGCTGAAGTAAGTTTGAGTTGCTCAAAACAGACCCAAGTGACATCCCATGGACAGACAAGGCCAAAGTCCCCCAGCTGACACGAGGCAGGAGTGCAGAAAAAGCACTTAAACTGCCCAGTTTATCCTCCCTCTCAGTGTCACGTGCACAAGCCCTGTGACTGTGAAATGAAGTTAGGAGTTCAAGACGATGCGTTCCCACACGGCAGCCTCAGCCGCTGGGATGGCTGGATGGAGGAGGCAGATGGCAATTTGTTGTGACTGCCAACAACTTTCTCTTTTCTCTAAATGGGGGAGCTACCTCACCTGAACTGGTCAAGCTGGAGTCTGTTAACACCATCTCAAGCTAAGTGTTCAGTGAAACATGAAAAATGAATCTAGCATAATTGAATTAAAGCCTGTATAAAAATCCTATCTGAGGCAAAACCACGCCTCAGGAGCCGTGCTGTCCAGAGCAAACATAGAGAAGCCTGAGGCTTTGGTTACACCTGGAACGCGGTACCTATCTGCTTCAGACAGAGAAACAAGCCACCTTCAGCCAAAGCCAGTAGTTTTGGTAGCAGCAGCCACTTGCTGAATTATGTGTAGATCATAGCTTACATCGCTCATCCTGCCAGCCATTGTTCAGCAAGAGGGAACAAATATTTATGCAACGAATTTGTAAACTGTACCAGAGACATGGACACAGACACTCTTTTTGCAGGATTTGGAAGTAATCACTTCCAGCCTCAATGACAGAAACATCACCCTGTCAGAGTTTCAGCCTAAGTTACTGTTTGTACAGTTGCTTGAGTGGTACAAACCATTAAATCAACGATAAAGAAAAGACAGAGAAGTTTCCTTACTACAAAGATTATGCCACAGACTGCGAGCCATCTGCGCAAGCTGGATGCTGGCTTCCACTCAAATTTGACCCAGCTATATGGGGTGAACTGGAAGACAATTCTCTTCATTTTACCCCTGAAAAAGAAGCAGAACACGTTCTTGCAATATTAAGAAACAGCACATAAGAGACATCTACTAACATTTCCATTTGAGACACCAATTCACATATCCAAAATGCCTCCATTTACTCCACTAAAATTACCACTTAATGAGATTAACATTCTGAGTTAAAGACTTATTATTTGGACTATCATTTTAAACTTTAATATACTACAGCCGTTGTAGTAAGCAGTTCCTCAGTTCTGCTCTGCTCAGCTCATTAAGGAAAAGAGGAGTTCATTACCGGTGCATCTACACGGGATTTATTAAGTTGAAAGTTTCTGCGTCCCAATTACTATGAAGTTCTGATTACTAGGCAATGCATCATTTGCACAGGGACCAAACAGATCCTTGGTGTGAATGAAAGAGCATGATCCTGACTTGGATTCCTGCATCTCCTTTATGATTTCACTGAATGAGGTCATTTCCACGAGATGCCGTCATTCCTAGACAATGCTCCTAACAGACAGGTATATTTTCAACAATTTCCTTCGAAGTTAAGTAAAACTCTCATAAACAAGCTTCCATGCAGTAGTAAGTTACTAGATACTCGAGTCACCTAAACACACATGAATTGTTTAATTCACGTTAATCCTAAGAGAACAACCCTTCAACAACCAAGGTCTTTAACACGGGCCCAAAGCTGGCACTGTGCTACTGCTCGTGGCGGTACTTTCTACACCAACTTACTTATACGTGGGAATGTTCCAAAGTCCTTGCCATTTGTACGTTTTCAAAGAAAGCCAAGACAGAGTCTTCATCCCGCAGTAAATTCCTAATCCATTACATAGGATCACATCCATTATCCACTGGAAGGAGAAAAACACAGTGATGCTGGAGAAGAACCACAAAAGCCCGTAAAAGGGAAGAGGCTATAGGTACCCACGCAGGCAGACACAGTCACAAGGACTGAACATCCCCAGGGAAGAGAGGTGCACGGACTGTCAGGGGAAAGAATCTCAGCTGCCCAAACCTACTCAAATAACCAAAAAGTGTTCTAGAGATGATGGCTGTAGCGCCCCTTTTGCTGTATCCACCGTGCTACAGAACAGCCCTCTTCCCACTCGCTATCAGCTCAACTCCACTCTGTCAACGAGAACTTTAGAAACGCCAAAAAAAAAATTGACCCTGTTCCTATGGACTGGATTTTACTATGCCAAATCACTCAACATACTCTTTAAGCTTCAGGCTGCCTCCTAAAGAAATGACTTATCTCCAGGCTCGAGATGTGAAATTAAACAAGCGATTTCTCCCCGCGCCCCATCTTGTTGCCGAGCATTAATTCTGGAGGTGGAGTTCTCCAGCTGTAAAAAAATCATCTGTCCTCTGCTTTCAAAGAAGCGGAGCACAGAGCGTTAATTTCCTAAGTTTTTTTGAAGGCAAGATAGCTTTGCTTGATGCCTTTATACATAATGCATTAGTTTTAGAAGTACAACCATGTAGCAAATCATTACAAGCTTGAAAAAGAGCTTGTGCTGCAAGAATAAAAACAAGCCAAAATAACTTAAGAACCATAGCTGTGTTCCCTGATCGTAGCTCTGGTAAGCAATTTACGTTTCACAGGAAAAATTAACCAAAAAAAAAAAAAGTGTGCCACTTCAAGCTATAGAGCTTGTTTTTTCCACAGAGAAACTAGAACACAGTAGTCCCTCTGGCTTGAAAAAATACACACAAGCAGTATTTTAGGACAAGAATGGTTACAGACTATCACATGCAAAGACTACGCAGCTTTTCAGTAAGGCCACACTTTTAGCTTTTAAAAGCTTTTTATAAACCATGCCGGAAATTCTAACAGCAATATTTACTGTTTTCAGAAAAGTGACGATAGGTTTGCACAGAAGGAAGAGCTGGACACAAGTTGCACTGAGCCCGTTTGTTTGGGGTTTTTTAACAGGCAAGAAAAATCACTGTCTGAAACTTTACAGACAGAGCTTTTATCTTTCTCTTAATTTCAGATTTCATGGTTTGCACTATCACCAAATATTTGAAAATGCTCAGGTAAAGTTTCAGATACTTCCTCTGGTATGAAATGAACCAAACCAAATATTTAACCTTGTGCAATAGTTTGAAAACCCACAAAATTATACAACGAGTGACAAACTATTGCAAACTCAACCCAGAGAAGCACCAATGCTCCTCAGCTGCAGTACTTACACAAACATCTTTGGCCACATGCGTATGATGTAATTTAGTTCTTCCCACGTCTTCCTCCCCCCAAAAATACATACTTCCATTTAGACAAATATATCATGATCTGTGCAGTACATACATGATCCCACCAGCATTCACTGAAGTTTGGAAGCTGGTGCTCCAGGCTGTACTCCAGAAACTCAAACATTACACTGATGATCATGCACATCCACCAGTCCCGAATCATCAAAGTCTATACAAAGGGAGAAAAAAGTCTTTCAGATACCCACAACAGTTGAACAACATACCAAAACCACTGCAAAAATGACTACTTGCACACCAGACTGGGTAGAACCAGACTCCACCTACACTAATGCCCTTTAGAAATCTAAATAAAGGAGAACTCCATAACTACTGTAGAGACACTGCTCAGATTTACAGTTCTGTAACAGCGTATGGAAAAAATTATTGCCTATTTATTTCAAAGCTGATCACTTATGAAATATGAGATTAACCCTTATGGACTCTGAACACAGAGGATACACATGGTGTGCTTTGTTTACTGGTTATTTCTGCAGCTGAACATCTTGTCTCCAGTATCCAGAAATGCATCAGGAAACTCAGGACAATCTTATTTTTATCATGGGACAGTCTAGTAAAGCCAAATGCTCGCAGGGCTCTCAACTTGGTAAGCAGCACAACAGACAAGACAGACACTGAAGAGCGTGGACGACGGCATTAACACCGTTGCGTGAACGCGTAACGGCAGGCAAGACGGGATTCAGAAGGAAGTCAGTTAGAACACACGTGTCAGCTCAGCCTACTCTCAAAACACAGGAAGAGGAGATTTGTAGTAACACTTTTATTTTGTACTTGTAAGCGGGTAAGAGCAGCGAGAGCCCGTCCATGTGATGTGCCGTATCCTCAGCAGGGCGCCTGGGTGGGAATGGCAACCCCAAATGTGCTAGTACTGGCCCCGGAAAGCACACGTAGCTTGGCCTGACTGCCTCAGCCAGAGGATGGAAAAGTGCAAGACATGCATTATCACACACTCATCTGACAACGCGTGATTAAGTGACTCCAAAGCAAACAGGGAGGCCTACAATAATTTCCGACGAAAGAGGCGCACTCACTGTCAATATTGCCGTTCTGGTGCTTTGAGATACAGCCTCAGAGTCTGGTACTCAAACCAGACCAAAAAACCGAATCAGCCCAAACAAGAAAACCCCAAACAAATGCTCATTTCTGTTCATGAAGACAACACGTTCAACTTCCAGCTTTTTATAGAAAAATATGTTAACTGACAACCAGGAAACATAGCAGCCAGTTTCCTTCAGGCTCAGCAGCAGAGAAACAAACTCCTCGTGGAGGATGCCGGGCTCTCCACGTCAGACTGCAGGTTGACGAGATGACAGACCATCTCAGGCACTTCTGCAGAAACAGTCCCTTTAATAAAAACAAGGCTTCTCCCAGGCCAAGACAGATAATAGCTTGATTGAGCGGACTGGCATATTGAATTCTACCCCATTCTAGCTCCTCAGGAACGTGTTACTGCTCCCCTTATGTCTTGTTACCAGGCTCTCACTATTCAGGCAATTTTTCCTCAGTATGACATTACTTGTAAAAATAAATACAGAATGTAACTGAAATGCTGTTTTGATATCGAAGTTTCTAATGTAATTCTCCTGGATGAAGAAGACCCAAGTTTCTCCAAATTCCATTCTGTGTGCTAACAGAGCAAGCCACGGACCATTGATCTGACGTCCAAGTCTCCTCCTGCCCACCACACCCATCTTTTGGTTATACGGGAAAAAACATGGAACAAACCAAAACACTGACAGGAATACATCTGCGCTTTTGAAAAGGAAAAGTAAAACAACAGTTATAGTTTATTTTTAAAATGGCCTGACCTTTTTCAGTTTATTATATATGGTGGTCTTGTAGGTAAAAATCCAAACAAGGTCTGTAGGGCAAAATATAGTCAGCTACTAAGTTCGCTCAGGTTAAAAAAAGCTAATATTTAGACCAAAGTAATCAGCAAAACATGTGTTGAATGTGTTCTGCCAGAGCCAAGCACAGCTGGAATTCCTTCCACAGTTGGTTGACACTGACTAAAAAGTAACAAGAATTAAACTGCTACCCATTTAATGATTTAAATTCCTGATTTGGATGGCACTGGGAAAAGGCTGCCTTGGGAAGCAGTAGTACATCATCACACATCTCTGTCTGGGCAACAGCAGACTTTCATTGCCTTCTTTGAACGCCGCCTTCCCCGTACTCTGCATTCAAAGCTCATTCAAGTATTTATCTTGCTACAGGAGCAAAGGTTTTTACTTTTATTGATCTGACCCGAGAACGAATTATGGCGGAGGAGGGAGCTTGTCAGTGTAGCACTACTTTGGAGAGAAATGAGGTGACCCAACACGGTCAGGAGAAAAAACAAAAAAGCCTTTCATGTATTACAAACACTTAGTCCAGTTCACAGATGACTGCCTAATACAATTGATCACGAAGACTGGCATCACTAAAACAGGAGCAGTCAAGCTTTAAAAGTAGAATAGTAATGTAATAGAAATTTAACAGAAGACCCATTCTTACCTTCAGGTACCAGCCAAAAAAGTGAGCAGGAACAAATCCATCCAGTTTGTCCTATAAACCAAGAAGAGAGCGTAGGTCACTTTGCACTATAAACAATAACCCATTAAGGCTTACTTTTTTTTTTCCCCCCCAAAAAAATGCAGCCCTGAACTTCAGTTGTTTCCCATATAAATACTAGATGCATTTTATGAGTTTATCTTCAACACACAGTCACAACTTTAAGGGGCTGACACTGGAATTAGGATTGCATTGATAAAGAGAGACTACCTTCTTAATGCTAAACGTCATGTTCCTTGCCTTCCAATGGGACAGAAGCAGAATGTGTTCCAGCCAGAGGAAGACCATGCATTTCTTCATCAGACCCCCATCTTCTACCTAGCAGAGCTTCTTAAATTTTATCAGCCTGCCACCATAAATCCCTGGGCGAGGAGTGCCTGTCCTCCTCCTAGCTTTGGTGCAAAACTAGACAAGGACAGCTCTTCATTGCTCTCTTATTCCAGCTTCTGATGCGCTGCAGGCTTACAGGGTAGACCCAAAGGACTCAGTGCTCCTCACGGTACAAGCACAAACAGCTCCATGCAATCAGGGAGTTGTAAATAATCAGAACTCCTTTGCCCTTGAATTTCAAGTCTCCTGTTTGCCAGCGAGACACAATAACCTGACCGTTTCTGCTACTCAGAAAAGGGCAACTGATGGGTTGCTTGGCAACATGCAGCTTTTGAACTTTGTGCCTCGAGGTGACTCTAAGTAGGAGATTCCTTCAGCACGCAAATAAACCCAAAATCCTAGGGGAAAAGGCTTCCATCAATAATCTGCGAAACAAGGATTGTTAAACGGTTTACTCTCTCTCCTGGGCAATGTAATTCGGAGGCAGAGACATATCTCCATCTGATCGACAGGGAAGGTCAAGGGAAGAGAAGTAAGAAAGACAAAGAGTCAGTCATGGCCCGGCCTCTCATTCAACGCGCAGACTCACTCACGACTGCACTCGGAGGTTCAATTCACCAATCGCCAAAAACCAGACTCGTTGGCAAGTGATGTTGTTTCTTACCCAGATGTTGTGGAATGGGTCTGTTTCATTGCCGGGATCATAAATAAGGCAGTTGCCACCATAGTCTCTTTCCGGCAAAGGAACACCCAGATGTGGATCGATGTACTTCATAAACTGCCTGCCGTCTTGGACGGTCTGCAAAAGGAACACAAATTCCCCCCTTTTAGAAAGTATTAACGCACAGAAATGCACAAAGGTAATTAAGATCAACATTGGATCCTCAAATGGGCGGGTTTTTTAAAGCGTGTTGCAGAACAATTCTTGAAATATATCCAGACCTCAAAGCATCACCCAAACATACAGACCTGACTTTCTGGGGCTCTAATGCTAAATATTAAGGAAAAAAAAACAGACTACAGAATCAACTTAAGATTTCTTAAAGATGAAAAATCAGAGATGTTTAACTCCGTGTCCTCAGCCGCTCCTCGGTGCCCCCTCCCTCCCTCCCGAGAGCTCAGCACTGGACCTGGCACACCACCCGTCCTTCCCACCGGCCCTCCTCCAGCTGGGCGTGGGGAAGGCAAAAGCGGCCGGTCACTCGGGAAAGGCTCGTCCGAGGCTGCATCTGCCACGTTGGGGACCTTCTGCCTTCCCGAAGGGGGAAGGAAGACCCAGCAGTGCCCGAAGCACGCAGCGGGAGCGGCGTACAGCACGTGCCGGGCAGGCGTGCGGCGCGCTCGGCTCACCGCAGCCACACTCGGTCTCTGCATCCCACGGGGAAAAACCAGTGCAGCTCATTGACTAAACTGGCACTTCAAATGAGGCCCCACTAACAGCTCGAGTAACCAACTTGAAGCAAACAGCAAGGAAGAAATTATCAAAGTACTAGTTATAAGCAGTGACCAAAACTTGACGTGATTTTCTCGTACCCCCCCATTTGGTGCGTAAGTGTTTCCCAGTGAAAGCGCTCACCGCCGAGGTGCGTGTTCGCAGGAGGCACCGTGACACCCGCGGCAGCCCGGCAGGCTGCAACAGCAGGGCTAGGGCGAGGCTGCTTACCAGCAATAATAATACAATTATGGAATAAACCCACTAAAGTCACACTAACTGTAAGACAAGTTTCAACTGTGAGCGAGCCTGTATTTGCTTGTAAGGAAGCTTAGTCACTTCCAGACTCAGCACAATTTTTATCTTATTTAAAGCTGTGCAAAGTAATAATGTATTTTTAGTAAAGAGCTGAGCCACAGCTAGTGAGTTTCCTGAACAACTAAATGGCTGGTAACATAACGTACCGTCAGAGGAAAGGAAAGCAATTCCAGGCTTTTCTATCAGAATTCAGAACTACAACAGTACTACCAAATAAAAATGAAATATACTATTCAGTCTGACTGCAGCTAGTCAGGAGCGTCATTTACAAGGATGCCTGGAAAAAAGCCAGGGTGACATGAAACAGTAAGAACATAAGAGTAAATTGGAACTGAGCAAGTATTCCTCGGTGGTGAGGAGTAACAACCAAAAAGGCAAGACAGACCCGCTCATGGCCGGGCAGGGGAAGGGGCAAAACTCCACCGCCTCTGGGCAGGACAGGCAGCCTGACAGAAACCCTCAGGAGACACCAGGGCCCTGCGGGGGGTTACAGTGAACCCCCAAGTTACGCCAACGGGACAGAAACTCATGTTGTTGTTTAAGGACACGTTCCAGCTGCCCCCTGAAACAAGCCGGGCAAAAAAAAAGCACAGTTTTGTGTTCTTGAAAGAGCTTGGCACTGACTTTTGGGGAGGCGCCAGGAAAGCCAAGCAGAACAAGAAATGCTGGAGCCAAAGGAAACCTTTGATTAGCTGGAAAGGGCTCGATCAATATTAAAATCCCATTTGCAAAGCAAATGCCCTCCTCCAACAGAAGAGAGATGACAGGTCCCGACACCTCAATTCCAGGCCCACTTCTTCAAGCTCACTTGGCCTCTAGAGGCAAACTTTTTTTTAAAAAAAACCACGTTCCTCACCCTCTCTCATCTAAAATGATTTTTTTGAAGCTACCTGATGAGTATGCAACGGCTCTTGCACAATCCTTTTACAACACAGAGCACCAACCACTCAAACACTGCCAAGAGGTCAGCAAGAAGGACCTACCTGCAAATGAACGACAGGAACAACTGGAACCTAAACCTGAAGTGTAGCCAGCTGTCTGACAGCACAGGACAGCCACCTCTCACGGTTTACTATCTCTGCATTTGCTTTTGGTTTCAAATCACGCTGCTGCCTGAGGAGTTGATTGCAATAGCTGGATTGCACAACAGAGGGCAGGTGAGTCTCCTCCAAAATCTCAAGCGCCTTCTTAGCACTCCAGCCTGACTTGCGGTGGTGTAGGCACACCGACAGGAACACAACGGCTTTGGAATAGCGTCGTGCTTACTGCTCTTGCTTGTCTCAAACTATTTTACCTCAACTGCTGCCTTCTGAGAAGTCATAGAATTGTAAGAGCCAGGGAAAAATTCTCAGTGTACCAAAGGACAAGAACATGGTAAAAAATAACGTGCTTTATTTGGAAGTACCAAGAGCACATCTTTCTAGAAAAAACATCATCCTCAGTTTGCTGCCACTACACAAAGGTGTGTGTAAGTTTTGGTTTATTGCACACAAAAAACCTGTTCAAAGCACCTATAATTCAAAGTAAAAAGTATTTCAAAAGACTAAACAAGATGAATTCACCCCACAATCTCTGGGATCTAAGAAACTAACAGCTGATACGTGGCATCAGCAAGTCGCATCAAGTCCAGCAGAGCAGAGACTAAACATGAGAAGCACCAACTCCTGATCGTTTCATCCCAACAAGAACTCTGACTTCTTTTCAGCTCATTTAAGAACACTTCACTGCGGTGTCTAACCTAAATTAAGAATAACCAGAGGTTAGACAACAAGGTGAAATATTTTTATAAAATTATATTTTTTCCTCAACCTAGAAGTCTCGTTAAATAGCACAATGATTTGATTTCACAAAAACAAAGGGCATCTCCTGTAGTCAGCAAGAATGCTAAAGAACACCACAAAGGATTGTGAAACGGGCACTTAGTAACTACAGGTCTAAGTTACTTACCTGAAAGAGTATGAAGATGAGGAAGAGCTCATACACAACGCTGACACACAGCCAAAACCGCCAGTAAGCTACAGAAACAGACAAACAGGACATTAGCAAGCTTTCAAGGAAAACAGCAATTAATCATTTACTGCAGTATAACTAAACATGTCAAGAAGAGAAGCTCCCACCAGGAAATTATAAAGCCCAGCATTCAAGTAGAGCGTTCACCATCCTTCTTCAAGAGGACAGCCAGAAAGGCTCTTCAACTGCCAGAACTGCTCAGGCAGCGACCTGGACCTGTGCGAATGGACCGGGATCCCTAAGACCACTTTAACCCAATGAACTAAATATTTAAGAATTAGAAGGAAAAAGATGTGACACCTTTCCAGCAGTTGGTGGAAGGGAACTATACCCTTCCTGAACTGGTCTAATTTCTTTCCCCACCACCTCACGGAACCTGACCTGTCCCACTTCAGTTTCCCTGTCCTCATCACGACTAACACGCTTCGCCAGCTCCTGCCTACGTACTGCTGAACAGGCGAGCCTACGACTGGCAGGAGGAACCACGGCTTTTACTTCCGGCAAGCCCATCATCTTCTCTGAAGGCAAGGTTGCTTCCTCCTCCAGGGGCAGAAAGCACTTCAAAATACCAAAGATATTTTCACTTTTACTAGGAGTTAAATAAAAACCAGTGTACCAAAGGTTTAGCAGGTGCTAGATGCAAGATCTGTCAGAGCACAGAACTCTTCATAGTAAGAGAAACATCACGCAAAACTCAGCTGCTTCAGAGTCTGCAGTCATCATTCACCCTCCCGGGATGCGTGATTACAGCTCTTCCCACACAGAAGCAACACCTGAATCTAAAGGCTACACAAATTAAAGTATTTGTACTCTTCCAGCTCCATCACCGTCACCTCAGTTCTCCCGAAGGACTCGGTCCCCAGGGAACAGGCTCTCCGACTGTGCTGGGTGCAAGGTTTGTGCTCCACGGGCTGCACTCACGCCCCTAACTCATACTCCTCCACCCAGACACCAGTTCAGCCTCCATTCCCGAAAGGGATTTCTGGGCTCCGAAATCTCACCCAGCGCTTCCGTGAACTCCCCTATGGAAGGAAGCAGGTTGACGTGGAGCCAGTATGTGCACGGAGCGCTCCAGCGTTTTTCCTAACCACATCCAAAAATCTACACGGGGTAATTCAGCAAAACTCAACTCGGCCCAAATAGATATTTAAATCTCTCAGTAACGCCACATACTAATCACTCTGGAATGGTTTTAATAGACTTTCCTTCAGGTGTTTCCTGTTGACACTTACAAAACAGAGCTCTCCTGCCATGGTTACATCTCGGTGACAGTCCGAATTGACTGGGGCAAAGAGGAGTCAGGAGAGTCGCCCACACGGTTGAGTGGGGACATCAAGCTGTTCCACCTGCCTCAACGTGGTTTGCCATGAAGTGAAAAAACCAAGAACCTTCAGGCCTGGTTTGGGCATTTATCTCTATGAACTCCAAGGCAACTTAGACACGTCAATTCTTAAAAGCAGGACCATTGCATAAATAACGCAAGAATTAAGCATAAACTCCAGGCTCGCAAACCAACCTGTTTATCAGCTCAGAACCTGGAATCAACTAGCCACGGTGTTGCAGAGCTTCAGAGAGGTCTATCTGCCCCCAAAACAAAGTGTTTACCCAACTCGGCCTCAAGTAGGGGGGAAAAAAATTCCAAATTTTAAAAAGAAGTCTCAAACAGCCTGCTTCTGACACCATCATTAAAATAGACTGAAATGTGAGAAGGCGTGACCTTTTTTCAGCAAAACTGCTAAATTAATGTAATCAAAATGGCCTACTTCACACTTCCACGGTGAAAAAAATAGAAGATAAACCAGGCAGGTGTGGCCTGGGTAACAGGAATTCAGAGCTCTGTAACAGCGCTCACTGGAAATCTGGAACTTTTCAGATTTTTACTTTAAGTCTACAAAAATAATTGTCATTTCTTAATCATAAGATACAATGAAGCATCTTCTTTGGGATCAGACATTAAAAAAAATGAAACAAACCTCTAAACACACATTACGAGGTGGCTTAGCCCCTTGGTCTCCTTGTGGGCAGGAAAAGCAGAGCTCAGCCGATCTCCTCCTCAGTGGGGCAGTAGCTGGTGCCTCTCGTGCAAACAAGCAAAAAACCCCTCCACTGGCCAAAGGACTACTTGGAATTGAGGAACCTCTCCCCAGACCAGCACCACTGTGCTGCTGAAGAACACTTCTGCCTTTCGAAAGCAGGTCTGCAGGACAGAAACACAGTGGTGACCTTTTTTTTTTATTTTAAGTGATTAAAAAAAATTGGTTTGTGTTTGATAAGGTGTTGTCTATCCTGTCCTATAATGACTGCATACCTTGAAGAGTAAACATTATGTTCAAGCCAGAAGTAAGAATTAACCTTTCATTAACACGTTCTCCCACACGAACTGAGCGTTGTTTCCTTCAACCATCACCTTCAGACCAGGAGCCTCACGATCGCAGAGCTGCTTCTCACCTAGAAAGCCCTGTATGACAGATTCTACCCTACTCGCAGACACAAACGTGGCAGACTAGTTCTGAAATGATGTATGTACAGTTCAGAAAGCAGAAAAATCCTTATCTGAGCTTTTCTTCTCCTGTATACACAGGGTTCTGGCAACAGGTGATCTGCAGCTGCTCGATACACTGGGCAATATTTCACAATTAAAAAAAGATGTGGTTATAACTGAGCATGCTTCCATGCCGGCTGACATAAGCACCCAAGAGGTTTCGAAGACTACTTTATATCTGTACGTGTACACCAGAAACAAGATGTTTTCAGAGCTGTACAAACATTGTGTTCTCTCTCTTCCTGGACTGGCCTCAGCTTTAGCTATGAAGTTATTTTTGGCATACCTAGTATTTGTTTTCCTTAAATGCACTTGTCACCATGAACCTCCCTCAAATTAGGACTATCTTCCTGATTAAGTAGGCTTCAGCTGATCATTACAAACCCGATAGTTTCGTGTGCTCAAAGCCCAGTGTTGCCATCGTCGGCAGACTGGAGTACCCCAGAGGAACACTTACAGCGCTGCCCGCCAGCAACGGGCGCTGGAGCTTCTCCTCCGCCACCCGCACGGCTACGTTAGCAAAGAGACAAAATTCCAAGCAAAGCACTCTTATGCTGAGAGGGGAGACTAAAAGCAAAACTTGTTGCTTCAGCGAAATGTGTTCGCTTTAGCAAAACCGATGGTGAGCTGGCATAGGTAAGCTGCGTAGGAATCAATCAGGTGGACAAACACTGAGTAAGAAGAGCTATTTAAACACAACCACCCCATTAGGCACAAAACGCAGGCACAAGCATAAAACATCTCTGAGCTGGCCATAAATTGGTAGACACACTGAATAATCGGGCTCCAAAAATCACCAGCCGGGAGCAGGGCGTGAAACCTAGCTGCTTGTGGGACACAGCCCGAGGAGTTGGTGTACCAGCCCCGCTGCGGCCGTGTGCCACCGCCGTGTCCCGCCTGACCCCAGGCTTCCTCCCGCCCTATAAATGGAAGCGGCGCACAGCGGCGGCCCGCGCTGCCAGTTCCTTTGAGATGAGATCTTCCTCCGGGAACAGCACCGCCAAGCTAAGGTCAGGGACTCGGCTGCCTCGCATGAACCTCCCAGTACACCCCCTGTATGTAACTGGAGAGCTGACACCGAATCCGACGGGGCTGCAGCGCCGCGTCCTCTGCCGCTGGCAAGAGCCTTCCCACAGGAGAGGTGCACGGACAGACCGCCGTTCTCCTCTGAACTCCTCCGACAGGCACCCAGACGTCCTGCTGGGACACCACCAGCCGCCACTGTCCCTGCGAGCGCCTACAGCCCCCGCACACCGCTCTTCAGCAGACCATCCATCAAACGAGCTAGAGGAACGGAGAAGTTAACACCAAAGATGCCATGACCACACTCAGCATCTGAAGTGACCGACGACGCGGGAGCTTCTTCCGTCACCCTGTTCACAGATGATTTGATTCCCCTGAGAGATGCTCAGCCCCAGTCAGCAACTGCCGTGTCCAAGGCAGCAGCGTACAGAGGTGGCAGACGCTGGCTCGGTCTGTGCCAGAAGTTTGCTGTAGAGATCTCTGGCCTTTGGCCCTTCCCCATCCAATTTGTACTACTTTGTTCTAGGGACTAAAAACGACTTCCGTGCCAGCCAAAAGCCACTGGATGTTCTAAAACTGAAAGGACCTAAATATCACTGGTGTCCTTAAAAGGAGTAATTTGTCTTAAAGGAGGAACCAGAATTAATTGTAACAGAAACGAAAGACTAAAACCTGCTATTTAATAAGGCTTCAGAAACGCAAACTTCTGAATAAAACCTTAAGTTTGCAGAGGTCTGCTGTGGGCACTGCTCTGGAACGACGCCTGCTTTGATCGAGGTTTTTAACCTGTCTGCTCTTTCTCATACAGAACAGCATTCCTAAACTGGAAGATTAAATTTTTGGCATATAAAAATACTTGTAGCTTTATTTGACTGTAGGAGAGCCTAATCCTTTCAGGAATTTCAGGAATTCCTTTCAGGAATATTATGTAAGCCTATATAAATTGCCTTAATTATTTCTCAATGATTCACATCTAAAAATACGCAAGAAATCAAAGATATTAAAATCTTGTCATACTTCAGCCAATATAACACTACAAGAAAGAGGTTTTGTGTTGTGCTTTCAAATGCTTTCAAGACTTACAGTCTTACTAGAAATCTTTAAAATCATCATCACGGGCTTCTAATCTACCCGTTATTGCAGCTAATGGGCACACAGCAAAGGGAGCGTAGTGCTCCAGCAACCAGATACGCGGTCAGAAGAGCAGCCCCATTACAGAAAGGAGGGGAAGAAGAAGGGATAAACAAGGGAAGTTAAGGTTTCAAGAATCTGGTAGTTCACGCAAAGTTTTTTACTACCAACTGGAAGCCAACGGAGAGATAAAAAAAATAAAAATCTTACGCTACAGGCAGGCTGAAAGCACAGAAGGATCGCTAGGCTGTTTGGAGGCTGGGTGGAATCTGGGAAACTATGTGATAAGTGCACGGTGTAAACAAACCCCTATTATTATTATTGTTATTTAAATTACAACTTACCTTCTCTACAAGTAACACAAATATTTACATTCACCATAAACCATACAATTTACCAGAAATATTTGAGTGACTTAAGCAACTTAAATTACCTGGATGAGGTCTTGAAAATGGTCCATCTTTAGCTTGTGTAACTCCAAAACATAAGAAAACCAAAATGCTGGCAACAATACCTCTGAAAGTGAAAAACAGAACAACCTGTTTATACTGTTTCACCTTCCTGATAAAATTGTAAATTATATTCTTTGGTGTAAAAAACGTCTGGCCTTTGTTCATTGCCTACTAAACATGTCAATCATAAATAGATGCCTTTTGGAGATTGTTCTCCAGGGAAAGGGGTATAAAATCCTATACTTTTAAGTGTGGTTTCATGACAGTCTCTCAAACCCCAAGTTGACCCATCCATCGTTCTCCCTTCCCATCGTTCTCCCATCCATCGTTCTCCCTTCCCCCCCACTAACGGCACGCTGCCGTTCCTCCCATTTTGCTGTCATTTACTGGTATCCAGCCAGCCAGGCAAGGAGCCTGACCTGGCCGAGAACTCATCCGGCAAAACCCAAAACTGAACGAGCAGTTCCTTGAGCCACACGACGAGCCCCAGCCTGCAGATGATCAGGAGATGCACACGCAGCAAGTCAAACGCCTCCCCATGTCTTTGAGAAGCTTTTATGCCCACTTTGTCAGAAAAGCACTTAAATTTAGCAGTGAGGAAGCTCTCAAGTTAGAGAGCTCCTCATCACTCTGGTAAAATTTCAATGAAATTCAAAAATTAACTGTTGAACTCATCACCACTCCAAAACATCTTCTAAGCCAACTAAAGACAAGGAGGACCTTCTGAGACCAAACCAGCACTGGTGCAATTTCCAAAGCCGGAGCTGTAACACAGAGCCTAACGGAGACATTAAAGAGAGCAATAATCCAGACCACGAGCCCAGCACACTGAAGACCCCCAACCTCACCCCCATGCCCTAAGCCAGGACCTCACAGTTTTCTCTCACCCTCAGCAAGGCGGAACCTAAATAGGGGCTGTCACCATCCCGCGTCTGCCTCCTTCCAGGAGCAGCGTTCCTGCGCGCTGCCGGAATGAGAGGGCGCAAGGACGGATCCAGCAGCAAAGCAAGGGGGCAAGCGCGGCTGGCGCCCAGCTGGGGCTCGCACAAGGCAGGAACCCCGCAGCCCCGGCCAAGGCTGGGCCACCAGCGTAAGCCAGCGGGGACTGAGCCCCCGAGGGCAGCCAGGAGGCTCCAGGAGACCCTCGGTGATCAAACAGCAATCAAAGCCAGTAACATTCCAGACGCAGGATTCAAAGCCCACCAACTACATGCCGTATGTTTTTCAACAGAGTTGTGGTTTGCAAGTAAAAGGAAAAAGAGAAAAAGCAAACACCCCTGCCTGAACGCCGGGTCACGGGCAGGAACGCCGCTCCAGCATGCAGACCAGACCCGTGGAGACGGAGACGTGAGTTGGGTGGGTGACGTCTGGCGTTTAATTTCCAACTACCCAACATCAACTTCAAACTCTCCCGAGATTTTACGTAACAGAGATTTTAAGCACACCTCACTTGCACAAACAGCATTTCTTTTTCAGGGGTCACTGCTTGTTTTTCATGAAGACCCCATGGTCTACACTTGGGCGTGTTCCTTTAGTCTCAATGGATGAAATAGTATATTGCAGCCCAAAAATGCTCTTTTTCTACCTCCAAACTCCCAATAGAACTTTCATTACCTGCTTAAGAGCTGGCTGAAGAGACAGCTAATTGAGAAATCCCTCACTACACTGCAGGGTAAGCGTAGGCCACGTTTGCAGTACATGATGCAACCCTTGACTGTCAATAAAATGCCTCTGTTTGCAGAAGCCGGAGATAATACCTAGTAATTTTTCTTTTATTGAGAAAGTATTACATACCAGAAGCAACAGGAGACTATTCATGCTTTAAACATTTCAAAGTCTTCTTTCAAAATAGAAAACAAAAGGATTGTGACAACTATTTTGTGACATTCACCTCTCATATAAGAAGTTTGTGTTTCCTGAAAATAAAAATGGATTTCTACTCAACAGATGTAAGTCAGTTATTTTGCTTGCTTATGACACTGGGAAGCACAACAGAAGTAGCTACTGAATGGAACAGCAAGAAGATAGTTCCATCGTGACTTTCAAAGATGAAGGTGCTAACAAAGTTTTCAGCTGATCTCAAATAATAAGAATATTCTGCATTTTGAGTCATTAGTCTGTATTTGGAAATACCAGGACACAAATTTACATTTACACAGAATAGCCCACATTCTGTATCTCTCTGTTTGCTATCAGCCGTGAGCCAAGATATCCAAGATCATTGTTTTAGGCCTTGTGAGGGTCATTTTCCCAAAGCTGGGGATGCCCTGGATTGAAATCACCCCTGGAACTCGCAGTTCTGTTCCTTTTGCTAAAACCCACTCTCGGCCAAACAGCAGCGGCAGCAGCGGTGCTGAAAAGAGCTGGAGTTTCAGCTATATTACTTCACTTCAAGTTCACCGTTGCAAGTTTTGCAGAAAATCACAAATTTGCATAACAAACATGCCAGTTCCTTTTTTTTTTTAATTTTCCCCCTGCTGTGGTAACTAAATTTCTCCGCTTAACACCATCACACTGCCTCCATTCCAAGCCTACCCAGTGGCTGGCCCGCTGGCTTGCCATGGCTCCCGGGAAGAACTTCCCTCGGCTTGGAGAGGGGTTTCCGCAAGCCGCCCCCGCAGGCAGCCCCCGGGGATGCAGCTAATGGGATTTCTGAGCGGCAGATCAGGAAGACACTAAACAGCAAAGCGTGCCTACAAAAATAATTTTATCATTGAACCCAATAAGAAAGGGAGAACAGGGCAAGTTTCATGAGTACAAACAAGCCATTGTTTGTCCTGTTTGAGGAGAGGATCCAGCGGCAGAGGACAATGACGCCCGTCTGCGAGTGTCTGTGATCAGCCTTTGTTCCAGGTGCCGAAGGGGACGCTCCCACGCCCTGTCCCCTCCCTGGCTGCGACTGGTACAAGCCCCTCAGCGGTCCCGCAGGCTGAGAACTGGGAGACCGGCAGACGGAGGTCTGGCCTCCTCCTTTCCTCGTGTCCTCTGCAGGTGTTCCGTGGCAGGAGTCGGAGACCGTCAACTTGCCAACACGCATCCGCCTCAACTCATCACCGTGGCTGAGCACTGGCCAGTTACTGCCAAAAACTACTGCAGAACGGCACCTTAGGAGAGACACCCTTTCATGGCTGGAAATTCAATGTACAACCCTGATGCATCCAGGATTTTTTTTACATCTGAAAGTGGGTTTTTTTAATATGGAAAATATATTAACTTTTTTTCGCCAAGAACCCTTGCTCAGCATTCCAAGTGTTTGGGAGATGCGCATTTCTTCCACAGCCATCACATGCAAAGGAGGGCGCCGAATACTTATTTAGCCACCCTCAGAGCTGGAGCTGGGTCCTGCCAGCTTCTCCTGGGTGCTTCACGGAGAAGGAGAAGTGGGCAGCTGTCAGACAGGATGGACTCTTCCAAGGCCGCTTTCAATGCTGTAGGAACTGCATGAATCAGGAGTTTCGCTGATCAGACAGGCTTTGTGGCACAGCATCTCTTTGGCTAACAAAGTAAATTTCCAAACTGTCTTCACAAGAGGCAACTGATCACCAATCTCACACGACCGCATCACCATCTGTGTGCATGATCCCAACGAACCTTGACTGGATTTGCATATAAAACATTTCTGTAAACCTTATCTTAAAAAGGCAATTTCCTCCCTTTATTGCCCTAACATGTTGCAGGAAGGAAAATGGCAGTCAAATGTCAGCACATAAACAGATGCAAACATAAATCTCAGCTACCGACACCACACCCCGTGATCTCAGAGGTTCACGCTCATCGGTTTTTTGTCCATCGCTTCTCCTGGTGATTTACGGCATGAATCCAGGCACTCGCCCTGCCCTGAGCCGCCTCCCTAAGTGACGGGGCGAGGGAAGCACTTTCACGGGGAGACGATGGGAGCCTGGGATGACTTCCTCTTGCTTCAGCTACTCCAGGAAACACAACAGCGGCAGCTAGCATGGCAGATTGCTACTCTGCTTCCAACTAATGTTGGGCTCTGAGCAGCTAGCGCAGCTCACAGGCAGCCTGGCACCTCTCAGCAAGAGCTTGCAAACAAAGGAGGTTTAAGCGTTCGCAAGCACGAATTTAGACTTTGCACCTAAGCACCAAAACACTGCTCCACTGTCATTGTGCAGCAGTTGGAAATAAAAGAGCACGACAGCTAGAGACACTGCTCATTGGTAACGAAACGACTGCTGCTCGTTAAGCAGGCCAGTGAAATATCTGCACACAGCGACAGCCTCACGCAAGCCACAGCTTTACATCAAAACACACAACGTTCAGGCTGAAAAAGATGCTGGGATAGGATAAGGTATCTTAAATTATGGAAGCAACAACAACAAAGTCTGTGAAAATTTGGCATATGGGTCTACTTATGCATGTTGAGACTATCTTACTCCTGCTCTGAAATGCCTCTTTTTGTCCAAATATACACTTAAAGAGCCACATGAAGTTGGTCAGAAGCCAAGAGAGCAGCAGGCACACGGACGCCAAAGAAGGTTAAGAACAATGGCTGGGACATGAATTGAGCTGGAATCCTTCACGCTTACTGGTGCTAAACTTGGCATAGCACCTACCTCAAATACCTCAGAAAAGAGACTTAACTGAGACCAGACAGGAGCTCCCTGAAAACCGACTCAGCATAAAGAGCGTGCTGAACACCACACATGCTTCCCTCCGTTCTGTAAATCTGGGCCAAGGCAACAAAGGTAAAGCTTAGGACAGGCCCACAGGACTCGTGTGTTTTGTCTGTATTCATCTTCAGCTCGGAAAAAGTAATGATTTGGCCAAGTTAATCACTAGCTCAGAATTTGGTGTGTCGCTTGAAAGACTACGGCAGTAGCGTAAGGACGCAGCGTGAGTGGAAACAGAGATGTACCCTTCAAAACCAGCCACAAAACCCAATTTGGAAGATCACACACAGTTCTCAGGATGCTGCTTTTCTGGTATTTGTGCATGTAGATATTGCAGGCAGTATTCCGCAAGCAGACGTGCAGAAGTGACCCCAGAACATTCGCTGCTCATTGCCCGCTAAAATGCTGTTAAGTTGATTTCAACAACTGGTCACATTATTCCCTGCGCTGAATATTCAGAAAGCAACTTTATTTCATGAAAGAAAGGTTAATCTGCTGATTAATCTTCTTTGGTTTTGTTTTTATTAAAGCGGTAAAACCTCTAATCTCAAGAATAAGATATTCCACTGAGTCACCTTAAATCTGTATTACTCCCTACTGATGTGTCATCATTCTCTTTCAGCTTTTCCCCATCCTTACTTTGAACTGCCACTCCAGAGAATGCCAGGCCTCCGTCCGTTCCTAGACTCCATCGCTATAACCAGGAATAAAATGGCATTTGCTCACACCAAAACCTTGCAGAAATTTTCCCAGCTCCAGCCAGGCCACTGTGTTCCAACTTGTCCCGTTTCACCCCCACGCGTAAAAATACAAACCCTCAGCTTGGCACGCAAGCCAATGTGAACACATTAGCTACAGCTATTGTGTAACCTACGGAATAACAACCAAGATTATCTCAGGAAGTACCCAAATTCCTGCATCTCCCTGACAATGAATACTGTATCCTGAGTCACTTTAAAAAAATGACAAAAAATAGGAAGAAACCCTTTAGTAGCAAGGGGAAAAAACAGCGTTATATTTAAGAAACCAGACTGGTAGAAAACAGAATGATTTTCACGCTTCTAGCAAGGATGTTCTGCAGTCTGTAAGCACTCCCTTCATTTTTAAAATATACTTTGATTTTTAAAAGACCACTTTTCTTTCCTCTTTTTGTTCCCTACTGTATCTCTTTAAAAAGATGAGAAATTCAACTACATTTACCAGTTCAATTGTGGTTTAAAGACCACACACATAAGACTTATCTCATTCTTATTTTCCAAGAGTTTCCCTTTGGGCTACAAGTTCTTATGTTAATTTTCAACAACAAATAACAATCTGTATTGAAATCTTGAACATAATTTTACAACAAGCACTTAAGTCACAAAAACTTAGTCACAGCTCACATGGTTTAGAAAGTTTGGTTATTTTAAGGAAAAGGGGCAGAATCATTGCCAGAGAAACACAGCCAGTACTTTTGAGGCTTTAGAAAGAGTTTTGTATTTTGTTTTAAATCCCACACACGGCAGCCACCAGGTATGACAGTGAGTGACACTAAACCGATTAGAAATTAAACTCGATGACCAGCACCAAAGGAGCTCAGAGACTTACGCTCGGTTTTGTCACTTTCTAAGGATTCAGGCATTTAAACAAGTCAATGTAGAGGTCATTTGAGGTTGCTTATCCACAAGGTAAAAGCCTGTCCGGTGACTTGTTCATACAGCTACACTTTTCTAACACACACCTCACAGAAACGCTTTCTCAGATCCTTACCTCTTTGTGTTGTAGGCTGTATCTTGTGGTGTTTCTTCCAGCAAGGTGACGTAGCCCAGCGCACAGGTGAGGATGAACAAGACTGTTAAGGTATGAGCTCTCCTAAAATTTAGAAGAGAGAAAACTGACATCAGAAAGCAGAAAAACTTTTATCTTCACCTGTCAGTGAAGCCTCAGCAAGTCCAGTACCCAGGCAGCGGTCACTAATACTACAGAAGGTTTATGTACTGTACAGCACAGAAAAGAGCATTTACGGTGGCCCGACAGCCAGCTCTCAGCCCGTCGCGCACTCGCATGCGACACAAGCCTACCACAGGATGGGATTTGCTCATCTCCCCCCAGAGCTCTGAGTCAAGGAAGATTTGGACAAATACTTGCCAAGCGAACAGCAGCAACTGTGCTAATACTTAGATCAAAAAAATCTCCAGATTTCTCTCCTGGTTCATCGGGTACGTACTTGATGGTGCTGCCACACAGCTCTATTTCAAAGCCTGTCCATAAAACCTGCAGCAGACCGAACAGCCTCTTACGACTAAACAGAAGGGAATTCACTCCAGACATGGGAATTACACATTACAAGAAAAACTAGTCATTAAAAAAAAAAAAAAAAATCTCTGAATGAGAAGAGCTGCAATTGTAAGAACTCTGACGCTGCCTCTAGATGCCTTGTTTCCAGTAATTCTTACAGTTTCATTTCATCTTAGCCCTGAAGAGCAGGTACAGACCGACGGCTAGAGGTTTGCGCCCGCCGAACTCCACGCGGCCATCTCCACACAGGGGGTTTCTGCTGGAACAACCACGTCAGCAAAGCTCCGCAGTAAAGCCTGGAGGCTGCTCCTCCACACCGTTAAAACGCGCGACCTCGCTGGGGTGATCTACTGGGACAGACAGGACACCGCTGGGGGATGCGGAGTCACACGTTCTCGCTTCCCGTTCACGGGAGCCCACCGGCTCACGCCGATTTGGGTAAAGCACTTGCGCGCGACAGAGCAAAGAGCTGAGGACGCGCGGCCAGAGCTGGAGTTACCGGAAGCTCCCGCAGCTGGGCGATACGCGCGCACGTACAGCTGCCCTTACGACACAGATAATACTCCTACAGTGCACTGTCTGCAATTCTTTACTTTCAAGTTGAACGTTCCTGGCCTAATGAGAAGCCGTTTATGGTTTCCACTGGAAAACTTCTCTGCCCCAGCTCAGACGGGTGGCAAGTCTGGCCGTTTAAGCTCAGATCGTGAAGACACGAGTTCCGTTTCAGAGGACTACACAACATCTCTTAGTACAAACAACTACAGCGACACAAGTACAAAGCATCAAGCTTAGAGAACAGAAAAACTGAATGAAAACGACCGTATGTGACAAGTATTTGTACACACTGGCTCTTTTTCCATTTTCTTTTTACGCTGTATTGTAATACAAGCTAGCATTACATTTCCCTTTTATGCCCAAAGACCGAAGTTTGTACGCATTCAAGTTTCACGGTGCGTGACAAACCAGAGATAGCTGTGGATTTCAAAGAAGCCAACTGATGTTAGCTTTACCTAACCTAAGCTACCTAAAATTGCTCTGAAAGTTAAGGTAAGCATTATTTTGAACTACAACTCCATCCTAATCCAAAACACAGCCACTTCTCCCAGCATCCTTTTAATCCCACTGGAAAACACATGCAATACCTCATAAGCAGATGCAATCCTCTTCTGCCACTGCTAAAAAGGTGTCCGGCATTTAACGCTATCCTTCCTTGCAGTCCAGGGGACACAGACTAACCAGCTCCAGGGAAAAAAAATTTAAAAAAATTTAAAAAAAAAAGAGAGAGAGAGACAAGAACCCACAAGTATTTTCAAAATTAGCAAGGAATCAACATGTCAAAACGAAAAATAGGCGAAGACTTGCAGCAGCAAGCTCCCGGCTCAACAGATGCATTTTCCTTTGCCTCGCCTCCCCGGCTGCCAAATAGCAGGTGATTCACACATCACATACTGAACTCCCAGCCAGCGCTCACCTGACTCCAGGCCTCTTTTGTAACCTACAGTAGTTAAAAAAACTAAACACAGTCCTCCCAAAGGAGGAGGCACAGCACAAGGCTGAATTAAATGCTCTAGTTCGCTTAAATCAGACCGTGGTCTTGTTAACTGCATTTATATATGTACATAATTAATACAAAAACAACCTGGATTTTGATCATAGAAAAAGGTTACAAAGCTATGCATTACATTTCCTGCCTTGTTTTACTGTTAACTTCTTTGAAACTAACAGATGTGAGAGGCTACTAAAATAAGCCTCGAAATGCTGTCTTCCATCCTACCATTTCACCATCTGAACATCTCTGTGAAGTCAACTACTTTTTCAATGCATTGAGTGTCATGTAAATTGCCAAAAAAATGGTTATCAGCATGTCCTCATTTAGATAAACACATCCAGGAACTCCTCCGCTGGCACAACGGTCTGGTTTCATTCACCCAGTGGAGTCTGCAGCCAAGGCAATGGTCAGTGTTTGAGAGCTTCACGAGCAAACCTGCTTTTGGGTCATTTTTGGTGCTGCAACCATCAACTAGAAATTCAACAAGCTCCCGTATTTAATATGTAGGATACGTATCTTGTCACTTCCCTTTTAGCTCAGTTTTCACTTCCAACTGAAGCCAGATTCTTTTGGAGCAAGTTTTCAAGACGGTTAGTCTTATAAACTTATTTTCAGTCCAGCACGAAATGCACCAAGTAGCATGAAAGACTTTCTGGATCGCTTTGTCTGCTGGAAAGAGCATGTTGTTCCTTTAACCAGGGAACTGCGATGGCAGCTGTCAGAGGTAGCAGAGCATCCTGGAAACCCACCTGGCAGAGCAAAAAAAACCCCACCAACCCCCAAAAAGCAAGCAAACATAGATACACACCGTATCCTGCCACAGCTTGAGAGTTAAAAAAATAAAACAGGAATCCAGAGTCACATGGAACAAGACAATATGTGAAGCATTTACAGTAGCCAGGAAAATGATAGAGAAGTACTTGTATGAGTAAAGTCAGCCTGGATGAATTAACCTGCAGAACGAGGCATTATTTTAGTCTCCACAGACACTTTGAAGTAATACAGCAAGAGGAGACGACGCAGCTAAGCAGATCCCCGGCAAGGTAAGCATTACAGGAATTATGCAGAAAGGCTTATGTTCTCCCAGCCGGCCGGGAGCCTGGAGCCTGACGGGAACTCAGCTAAGCGGAGCACGCTTCTCCCCTCGGAATCACACAAGTGTTTGGTGATACACCACCAGCAAGGGGGTACAGACTACGGCCAGTTCTAGGGGGCTTTCTGTCAAAAAATCTGAGAAAGCAGATATGTGCATACGAAAATACATAAGGTCAGGAAGGCCAAAGAGAATTCACAGCAAATACCAAAATACTAAAAAGCTGGAACATTAAGTAGCTTATTTTTCTGCACTAGCATGTTTCTGACTTTCTGCATCTTACATCTAGCTCTCTCCCCATTTAACCACTGGGGCATTTCAGTGAAATAAGGCCAGTTTTGTTTTGGTAAAAGCCCTTGCCTTGCTAACCTCGTTGAAGGCCAGGCGGCAGCGGCGCGGGCAGTCCCGCGGGCAGCGCAGTCCCTACAGCGCTCCGCAGCTTCCCGAGGGAGGGCTCTGCCACGCAGGGGGGGTAACCCCCAGTCTAACTCCTCTTCTTCTGCCACGTTTAGAAACCACAGGGTTTTCGAGGAAATTACTAGCAGAGCTTTTATTTTCCAAATGAAGTTTATGACAAAAGTGACCGAAGGAAATCCTGAGGTATCCCTTTTTGGGGAGGGATCAGCTCGCCGGGCGGCACAGCCGGCGGTGACGACCTCCTTCCATCTCCACCACAAGCGGAAATCAGCTTAATGGTGGGACCACACCCTCATTATCCACTGCTTTGCATTAGCGCCCTTGTTTGTCATAAGCTACCTTAAAAACAGCAACAATCGTTGAGAACCACCTGCCACGGGTTTATTTCGTAATCTTTTTGTCAATTCTCGGAGTGAAACAGAACTCCAAAGAGGAGCCAGTAGGGTTTGTCACTTTGGTTAGAAAGGTTCCATTAATAGCTACTGCCAGTGAAAGTATCTGTCAACAAAACCAACTAGTCCCATCTTAGCCTGTCATCAACTTCTTCACAAAGAAATATTTTTTTCTTGATTCCAAATAACAGTAAAGTCACAAAAGCATTTCTAAGAGAGACTTTAAAAGAGTATCAAAGCTCTCTGCCCTCCATATACCAACTCATCATCCGACACATGCTGGGAACTTTAAGAAAATACGACAAATAGTACAACAAATCTACTACTTCAACAGCAATATAGTTATTGTGAAGAATAAGGCACAGGAGAGTTATTGTGAAGAACAAGGTACAGGAAAACACAACGATAATTAACAATTTAAAACCGACCAATTTTTTTTACATTTAAAATCATAATTAAGAGGGAAACAATCCTGTTTGGATTGTTTTGGAGAGGTTTTTCAAACCTTCAGCAAAACTTCAACTTTGGTCATAATTTTGGTAATACACCCAAAATTAGAGACGTGAAGCTGAGACGTTCCCATTGCACAGGGCCAAAGCAAGCGGTGAGGCCTCAGCGTTTCACGAGCGAGAGGTTAAGTGCCAGTTTGTGACACGAGATCTCTCCCATCCACCCAGATCACAAAGAAGTAATCGGTGGCCACCAAACCGAAGTACGTGCTTTGTACGCGACAGCGCCCGAAAGCTCTGAGCCCCTGCATCTGTAATACAACAGAAACGGGGCTGCTGGTTTGAAGCCGTAGGCTGTGGCTTAAAATCTGTTTAAACTCTCAGAGATAACAGAAAAGTGCCTATTCTTAGATCAGGAACAAGTCTTCAGCACATCTATAAAGGTACACAACGCTGATTAAGTTTCTGTACATACTTGTGACACTCCAAAATAGTAACGTTCATTTTCCGTGCCATAAGTTGGTGCCTCTCATAAAACGATTGCTCAGCAAGACGAGGACAAAGGCACGTATCTCCACAGAGAAACCCGGACAATGGAGCAAAAAGCAAAGCATGCTTCAGCACATTAGTCATTTTCCTTCCAGTGAAAAGAGGGAAAAGACAAAGTCTCCATTCATCAGCTCCACAGAGTTCACGAGTTAATCAAAGTTCCCAAGATGACCTATTTTCAATATGGAATCATTTTGTATGTTGAAACCTACTGAAACCTTTGTTTCAGGTTTTAGTTTAGAAGAGCCCAGTGAGACGGCGTGACTGTGCACTACAGACAGCACGCACCTCAAGCGGGCCATAAAGGGGACCGGGAGGACGGTGCCCTTTCGCCAGGTCTAACTGCGGAAGAGCACAGCCGTGATTTTTGGGGCTGCCGCGTTGTTTTGTAACTCACCGTAGGAGCCCCGTGACTACGAGCGCTCGGAGAACCCCGGCTCCACCACCAGCGGGAAGGCCGTGCTCCGCGGATCGCTCCGCCGCCCCGGCGCTCTCGCCAGCGGGGCCATTTCCCGGCGGAGCCCAGCCCAGCACCTGGAGTCCTTCCCTTCGCCAGACACTCGCCTGCGCTGCCCCGGAAAAGCAGCCCCAGGCTGACTCCCTCCACGTTTCTCCCCCTGTTCTCCTTAAAACTCCTGGAGCGCCTTTACTTAAAAAAAAAAAGTGACGCAGGGAAATAACGCTAAGCCAAAAGCCCAGGTGGGGCATTAAACTTCCACAGCACCTCTGCATAAAGGTATTTCTTCTACCTCCTAGCTGACTTGGAGGAACTATTTCCTCGCAGGAAAAGGTACTGACGTCCTACTAACGCAAACCTGGGAGACGGGTTCCCTCCGCTGCCCCCAGCCCCGGGCTGCACCCCGGCCCCCTGGACGTCTCGCAAAGGCACCGCCAGCCCCTCCCGGAACACTGGAAAACCACAGGCTGCGTCACACAGCGGCAGCGACGCTAGATCGTTCCGCTCAAGTTGAGCAATATCCTTCAACACGGGTCAGTTCCGACCAGGCAGAGAATGGGGAGAGCGGATCCGCAAGTACAGAACCTCACCAGGGCCCGTTTTAAGGCAGCCAGCTTTCGCAGGATGAAAAAACCAAAATTGCAACAAATGTTAAGTTTCCAACAAGCCTGAGGAACGTTGCCTTGCAAGTGCTGCAGCCAACCTTCACCAGAGGGTACAGAAAAAAGTCCCTGCAAATCTGCAGATCTTCCATCTCCCTTCCAGATAAACCATCTCTCTTCCATAATCTCTCTTCCAGATAAACCATCACCTCCTCCAGACAGCCTTTGGGACGTCTCATGCTACTGTCAGCTTTGCTGCAGAGAGATAAGAACCACGTGCAAGGAGTGGCGAAGTTACACGCTGTTTTGAATACCAACCCCCTATTTCCAAAACTGGCGGGTGTGCACGCACGTATCCTCACTGCCAAAGAGCTGTCCCTGTGCAGCCATCAGGAAAGACCTCTCGGAGCACAGAACAAAACAAAAGAAACGCCTGGCCATAGGCATCTCCAGCACACCTTCTCCTGAGCTGCAATTTCTATGCTTTTTGCACCAAACAGGCTGAATTAATTCCTACAAAAGCTGTACTAGCCCATAGAGCCTTCTATCCACCACTCCCCTCTTTTTTTTTTTCCTTCTTTTCCTTTTATTTTTTCTTTTTTTTTTTAAACTTCTTGAACTGCACAGCTATCTGCTGCCACACCTTCCTAACATCATAGCCACACGATGGCAATACAGAATTATTTAGTGTGAGCAAAAAAAAAAAAATCGATACCCAACAGAGGACATTAAAGCTAATTAAATTCAAATTAAAGTGAGGCTTAGTGAAAACAATTAACCCAGGCAGTCACAATGTAATGTGGCGGCAAAGATGTATGTGACGCCTCCCAACATCTTCAAATCAAGACTGGATGCCTTCCTGGAAGACGCCTTGGTTAAATACAAGCTATGAACAATATATACAGAAATCAGCGGTAACACTGAAATTTTAAGAGAAAATCATACACAATGGCTAACTAGATGATCCCAAACTGGTAATCCAAGCCCAGGCTGGGCTGGCATGAAAAGACTCAACACCACACCACCTTCTGCTGCCCGTCACTGGCTGCTGTGATGGGGAGGAGGCTTTTCTTCTGTCTTCAAAAAAGTTGCTGCACACTTATAATTTATTATTTATTTTATTTAGTAGAGATAAATAGTTCACTGTTTCACTGAACTTCTTTGCTCACCACAGAAAGCCACCCACCTCCTCTTTTTCCAGCCTCAAGTATCTTCAGGCATCTGTCAGGGTTACTGCTCACTGGGAACAAACCCCAACAAAACGCACTGGATTCCCCTTGTCCTGCACACAACAAAGTCCCAGCAGCACAAACCTGCAGGACCCATCAGCACTCGCTCTTCCACAGAAACGAAGCCACGGGGATGCAGAAAGCTCTACGTGCATATTTGAAAACAAAAAACCAAAAAACACACAAACAAACCCCGTGGTTTTTCCATGCTAGCGCAGTAAAAATACCAGCCGTCGAGTGCTTTGCGCTGTACAAAACCCAAAAGTCAAAGTCTCAGGCACCAAGAGGTGCTTTGTTTGTGTTCAGAGAGCTAATTCTGTAAGCAGACGGGCAAGAAACAATCAAAGGTGCTGGAAAGAACAGGGAACACGTTTGCCTAGAACAGCGACTTGCCGGCCAGAGTCAAGTTAAGACTGAATAAGGACAGAAGTATTATACAGCACGTGACTTGTTTTTCATAGTTCTAAAAAGACTTTGAGAGAGCAGGCAGCCAGGTAGAAAGTACCACCTTTTGCAAGGATCGCGTTTATAGCAGTAAAACTACCTTTGCAAACTGAACTTCTTCACTTCTAAAATGATTTCTGACTGTGTCTACAAGTCCCAAATGATTGAATTTTTCCAAACTGAGCAGGCTATGTGGGTAACCTTGCCCTCTAGCTTCTGAACTTCAAGGAGAAAAGGTACTTCCCATGCTTTTCCACACTGCCGAAGACAGGGGGCACCTACGATCTTAAATTTCCACTTTCTGTGATCACCTCTGTAACAGGCAGCGCAAGAAGAGTGCCAGGGGTCACAGGAAAAAAATCATTCCCCTGTGTAATCTTTATTCTCGGCCACTGTAAGAACGGAGTCATTCCCAAAGGATATGCTAACACACTCACCGCTGTCATGCACAGGTCAGAGTAACGGTAGGAAAAACTCTGAAACTTCTACAAGAATTTAAACTCCAGGCTGCCAGCGCCAGCAACACATGCCGCTAGGGAAAATAAAATAATTATGTAAATTAAGGAACAATTCAACCGCCCTTCTGGAAAGGACTAGGCAACAAGGGGGAAGCTCCTTAAAGAACAGTGGCACATTCAAACTTTCAAAAGAACAATTCATGTGGACAAATTAATTGCAATTAAAGCCTTTATTTCAGGATGACAATCCTGTACCGGTGGCAGACTGCGTGCTGGCCCCACACCCCCCCCACAGCAAAAGGGTGCAGCAAGGGGAGATTATACAACAAAACCAGCACTCGGTGTTTCTAAGGCGTCATGAAACGCCTGGCAAGAGCCACCCTAAGTAGACAGCAAGAAAGTGACAGCGTTACCCATTTTCCATTTATAAGGTGGCACTACTCCGCAGAGCCCGGCAGGATCCAGCTACGCAACCGCTCGCTCAGCCGCATGTGGCGACGCTGGCACGCTCACGCTCCGGCAGCGAGCGTCCCTCTCGCCCGCAGGACGACGGCGTCCCTCGGCCCCGCTTGCCTGTCAGGCGCCCGCGGAGCCCACCCCGGATCCGGCAGCGTTGCTGTTGGGGCGTTTTGCTGTTTGCCCTGGCCGAAGTGTCACCTCCAACCCGCGGCTTCATGGAGCTCAGCCCCGCTGCGCCGCTGCGCAGCCCGGCGGGGAGCGCCCAGCGCCCTCCCCCTCGCCCCCCCCCGATGTCAGGCTCCGGGCGAACCCGCCGCCCCGGCTCATGTTCCTGGCGGGGACTCCAGCGCCAGCGGCTCCCGCGGGGACACACGGGGAGGCGGCTCCGGCAGAGGCGGGACCCGCCGCGCTCCCCCGGGCCCGAGCGCGTCTCGTCCGCGAGGGCCGGATCGGACGCGCGGCC
>VZSF01003263.1:46660-64067 GCA_013398295.1 Chionis minor | reverse complement strand
CGCCGCCATCTTGGGGCGGAGCCGCGCGCCATTTTGGGGCGGGGCCGGTCGCCATTTTGTGGCGAGGGCAGTGGGTGGCTTTAGTACTTGCCCGCCTTCCTTAAAAAGCTGTCGCAGGGGAGCATTAGGGTTTTGTGGTAATTTCCTCGGTTGCCTGCGAGCGGCCCAGCGGCCCCGTTAACTGGGCATGGCCCCCGTGTGTGTTCCCTCATGGATTCCCACAGGAAAGCGATGATGGCCTTGCCCTGTCCTTGCGGGCGGTTGCTGTTTGCCACCACCTCTGGCAAGCGAAAGTTGTCTGGTGTCTTCCCAGTGAGCGAGGGGGAAATGGGACCCAGCTTGGCTCTGCCCAAGGCATCCAGTGGCTCTCCGAGGCTTTCTGCAGCTCTGCCCTGCCACCGGCCGTGGCACCTGTCACAACCTTGTCCCCAAACCTCGTAGCCCCTGCCTTCAGCCTCCATTGCCCCATGTGCCTTCAGGAGGGGAGGGCTGACCCAGCCACCATCCCTGGGAACACCACTGATCACCCAAAATGACCCCCAAAATCGTTACCGGGGCTGTCCCTCAGCAACCCAGCACCAGACTGACATAATTTTGCTTGTTATGTCCCCTTAGGGCCCTGCAGAGCCAGGTGTTGTCATGCTATTTTAAATGCTTCATATTTTGGGTTACAGTTGATTTTGGTTGGGTTTTTTGTTTTTAACCATTTTCTCATGCAGGGAAAACCTTGGTCCACAGCCAACACGGCGAGGCGCGCGAAATCCCCAGGCTCCTGTTGCCTCCAAGATTGGAAATTGCCTGCGTACAAAACCAATTAAAAATCATTTTGCACATTAACAAATATAATAAGGAGAAATGACTGATCTTTCTACTTTTTTTTTTTTCTTTTCTTTTTTCCTCCTTGCTGGGAGCAGTGTGAGGCAGCAGCAGCGGGGCAGGGCTGGTGACGGGCTGGTAGTTCTCATCTGCGTGGCCATGAAAGATTTTGGGCTCTGAGCTGAGCGCTTAGAGACCATTTTATTTATTACCATGATTTTTAGTACATTTGGGTGCTCCCCTCGCGTGCGGGGCAGAGGGTTGAACCTGAAGGGTGTCTGCGCTGGAGAGGGGAGGCCGGGAAGAGCGATGGCTGGGTGGGATGGAGCCCAAAGCTTTCCCAGCCCCAAACCCACCAAAAATAATGATTAAAAAAAATAATAATAACAATGGGAAATTAATATTCAACTACGCAGCAGCAGATAAGTGAAGTGAATCCATCTGCGGCAGGGCAGATAAGCGCCAGTCTCTGGCCCGGAGGAGCAGCTGCCTACTGAGGGAGATAACAAGGTCATTGCCAAACAAAACAGCCCTCTGATGCTTCCTCCTCCTCCTCCTCGCTCCCCTCATCTCCTTTCATTCCCGCTCCCAGCCAAGCAAGCCCTTGACAAAAGGGGTGATGCTCGCTGTTCCGGGAGAGCGGGAGCAAAGCAGGGAGATAAGGTGGCTGCAGCCGGAGTGTCCCTCCCGAATGGCTTTCAGGAAGGGTACGCTCATCAATTAATTAATTCGGATCGAATTCATGCCTGAAGGGGAAGCAGGGTGGATTGGGGCTTGCTTGGCTCCCATAACCCGTCCCCTGCCCTCCCCGCGTCGCCCCGGTCCCCGCCGTGCCAGCCAGGGATGCTGGTACAGAGGATTTGCCAGGCTCTGCCGTGCCGGTGGGGACCAGGCTGCTGCCAGGGGTTAGAGGAGAAACTGGCCCCGATCCTGGCCCCTCCATGGGGATTATCCCAGGGTTTGGCCAGGATCCCCTGGTCCTGGCTTGGCAGCAGCGGCAATCCCACCCTTGCTGTGCCGTGGCCTGTAGCCCCCTCCCCATTTCCCCATAGACATATTTCCACTGTGTCCAAAGAGCTTTTATTTTCCCATTCATTTCATGTCACCACCTGGAAGAAGCAGGGATTTCACTCCCAAGGGTTTTCCCGGGGAGCCGGCCCACGGCGAGGCCTCTGCAGCCAAGCCCACCACCCCCAAAATTTTCCAGTACTGTGCCAGGCACCACATCCAGCCACCACGGCTGTTAAAGGCGATGCCGGCGCCCCAGTGTTCCCACACCATTCGCCTTCTTGGATTCTTTTCCTGTGTCCGGGCAGGCCGGCTCTTAATCATGTTGATTTGCCATTTCAGCCCAGGGTCGGAGCCTCCGTTATCTTCCTGGTTCACACTCTGTGCATGCCTGCATTCGCTGGCAGAATGCGGGGAACCAAAGACTCCCAGACTTGGGAAGAACACTCCCAAAACATCAGCGCGGTATCAAAACACTTTTCCCTGCTAAAAGATTACACACAGCGCTCTACCAGATGCTAGGAAAATTACTGAGAAAAATAACTATTTGTGGCCTAAAGGCTACTCCTGCTAGGTAAAGCTAAGCAAACAGCACAAATCACACCGTATTATAGCCCTAAGTAATTAATTCTAATTAAAACTGGGCTCTGGGGGCACAGGGAGGGAGCGATCTCCCCGTCTCCTTGTTTGTGTGTTTTATTTGGGATGAATCGCGGTGCCGCGGGGCGCCCGAAAACGGCGTGAATAAACGTGACGGCTCCTGGCCGGGCATAATTGCGGCAGTTTCGATAAAGATAGGCGATATTCCGAGGGGCTGGGGGTAAAACCCTTTCTCCCCATGGTTGAGATTTGGGAACAGGGATGAGCAGCCGCCTTCCCCGCTCTGAGCACCCCTCGGCACTCCGGTTCCATGGGGGTCACTGCAGACACGTGGGGGGGCAGAGAACCTCCCTGGGGTCACCCGGAGCAGCAGGAGCGTGTTGGGAAGCAGCATGGAGTGGGGGGGGGGAGCCTGCAGTCTGTCCGGTGATGCCGGAGCAAGCACAGGATAAAGATCCACAGCAAAGCAGCTAAAAAAAAAAAAACCCTCGGAATTTCTCCAGCGTACCGTCTCCTGCTTATAGAGAGGGAACGTTCCTGCCTATAGAGCCGGCGTACGGCATGCCGGGGCGGGAGGTGGTGGGATCAGTGGTGGCACTCCGGCTGGCGGTCGGTGGTCCCCGAGCCCCTCGGGCTGTCGGGTCCCCGTACCTGCATCTTCTTGGTCAGCAGCTCCTCACGGGGAGGTGGCGGGGGCCGCTTCAGCCCCTTGGTGGAGGAGCCGGACGCGTCTTCTCCCGTGTCGCCCAGCTGCGTCCCCAGCCCGTGCCAGGGCTCCGGGGGCTGGTAGCCTGTCTGGTTGGGGTCCAGGGGATCTCGGGAGAGGAGGATGCAGATGGAGGGGACGTTCTTGTGGACGGTCAGGTTCTGCGCCGGGCCACCGGGCGGCGGGTCCTGGTTCTCCCAGACCTCCAGCAAGGTTTTGTAGCGTACCTTGGTGACCTGGTGAAGACCTCCCAGCTTCCGCTTCATGATCTCCACGCAGGTGATGGTCTTGGTGACTGCCCGGCCGCAACCGCTGAAGACGATCTGCCGGCTGCCCTTCAGCTCCATCTGGGCCATGGCGAAGTTCATCAGGTTCCTGATCTTGCTGCCCTCCTTCACTTTCATCTCCACCACGTCCGGGGGCAGGTTGGGGAAGGGCAAGGGGCTCTCCTCCTCCGAGGTCCTCACCTTTCGGAAGTTCTCCATCCTGGACTGGGCAACGACAGGTTTGGCTCCCCCTCCTTTGGCAGCCATCCTTCCCGACGGATCTGCTGGGGCTCCTAACCCCCCGGGACCATGGCAGGGCTGTCTCTGCTGCCCTTCCGCCCAGCCGGCAGGAGCGCTGAGTTTAACTCCGTGTCCCCAGGACCACCAGCCCCTTCCCCTCTCCTCACCCCGGGCTGGCTGCAGAGGAGCCAGCAGCGGGCTCGGTGGCGGTGCCAGAGGCTGTCCTCCGGGAGGGACGGGGCTGCAGGATCCCCCTGGGTGCCCCCGGTTGCTCCCGGTGGGAACGACGGCCGGCTCCAGTGATGCTTGGGCTCCTCTGCTCCCACTGCAGCACTCGCTCCTGCTGCTCTTTGCTTCATTCTGGACTTCGGCAGCCCCCAGAGCTATTCTGTGTAATTAGCAGATCCTCCCCCTCTCCCTCCCCTCCTCCTCCTCCTCCTCCTCCCCGCCTCGCTCAGCCTCCCATCCCAGCACCCAGCTCCTGCCTTCATCCCTGCCCAGCACCACGAGCTGAATCCCAGGTCCCCAGCCGGGAGCAGGCAGGCAGGGAAGGGAAGGAAGGGAAAGAGGGGAAGGTGGAAGGCAGAGGGAGAAGCTCACTCTTGCCTTCGCGATGCTCCCGGAGTCCTGCCCCTTAAAGAGAACCTGGTCCCTTCTCCCTTTGCTCTGCTCAAGGACGCCAAGCGCTAATTGGGAATGTCAGCAGAGCGCAGGGCAGCCAGCTTCCTGCCCTGCCTGCCTTCCTCCGGCAGCGTCCCCAGAGGGATGAGGAGTCCCCGGGGGATGGCACGGAGATGCGGGAGCTACTTTGGGAAAACCGTCAGCCTGAGCTCAACCCTTATTAGCCATCGGAGAAGCGACCGGGACCCGCGGGCAGGAGAAATCCTGGCAGGTGGCATCGTGGCTGTGGGGCTGGAGCACGCACTGAGCGCGCCAGGGCTCTGCTCCCCCCCCACCGCTCCCCGACACCCCGCAGCCTCAGCCCTGGCTCTGCCTGCGGGAAAACCTCTCCGTCCCAAAAGCCCTGAGGAGCAGATGTCGCGGCAGAGCCGGTGTTCACGGGTGATTTCTCTCCCTCCGCCGCCTCCTTCCCCATCCCTCCCTCTCCCCAAACTCCATCCCGTGCTCGTCTCCGCATCCCCAAGGCGGAGCTGCCGGCCATGGGGTCACCCTCATGTTTACCGGCAGTACATCCCAGGGGATACCTATTGCAGGCCAGACGAATCTTCCCCTTTCTGCCCCCAATCCCTTCCCCGGGGCAGAGGAGACGTCCCTGTCCNCTGCCGGGGGGATCATTGCACAGTGGAAAGACACGCCGAGTATTGGCTTGCAGTCAAATCTTATCGGCCTCTGGACGCCCCTGGATTGTTTTCACTCCGAGCAGGGCTTGAAAAAATACATAAATAAATCAACCGAGCCCATGCCGGCAGAGGTGAGGGCAGGATGCGGCTGTACCCTCCCAGCCGGAGCCAATCCCTGCATCCCTGTGGTCCCCAAAGCAGCCTGTGGTGGGTACTGCTGCCCTAATTGGGGGGATGAGTACGGGACTCCCCCGCCTCCGATCCCACCACCAGACTGCGGTCCAGCGGGGTCTGCGGGGAGAAGGATGGCGGGGGCGTCTCAGCCACGCGGGATGGGATGCTCCGCCTGACGCAGAGGGGGAAACTGAGGCAGGGCATTCCCAGGTCCACGTTTTTCCCAGGCTCGCCTCCGGCGTTGGGTTCAGGCTTTGAGCATCCCCCAGGTCCTGCCCGGTTCTCCATGGTGGCGAGCACTCCACTTCCACCATGAATCCTGCGCTCCTACGAGACAAAAAAGCACCATTTCCCCCCCTTTTCTGCTCAATGGTGATGCGTGGCATCTTTGCGGAAGGTTCTCGGCTCCGTCCTCCGGCAGGCAGGGATGGATTAAGCCTCTCGAGGAAACAACTGCCTTCAGAAGATTTTAAAAGCCTGGGAAAGTGATCGGGAGGGATTTTAGCAACCGTTGGCAGAGCGTGTGGGGTCGAGGGAGCCAAGAAATCCCTTGGAGTCGTTATTTGGATGTGCCAACGGCAGCACGGGAAGGTTACGTGGCAAGAGCCACCAACGCTGCTCCGTGCCAAGCCCGCGGCCAGATGAATCCCTGGGGCTGGGTGAAGCATCCAGCCCTATTTTCCTGGCCTGGAGACCAGCTCCTGCCTCCCGTGGCCCATTTTTCGTGGTGTCAGGGAGCCTTCCCCACCCATCGGACACTGGAAGCGGCGGCGACAGCTTCTTCCCCTCCCTAATTGCTGCTTAAACAAACTCTGCTTATTGCAGCCTCCGAAATGGAGGCGGATGAGGCCCGTCCCCAAAAAAGGCTGCGGAGGGTGCGCACCCCGCAAGGCAAAGGCTGCAGCGAGGAGGGGGGGGAGTCCATTAATGACAGGCTCCTGCTTTTCCTCTGCAGTGCTTAAAATGTAAATGGACTTCATTATTAGCAACTCCATTGCTGAAGCCATTCATTAGCCTGTCAGCTTATTTGTTGGAGGACAACAGAGTGGATGGGTTATTCCAAGCTGCAGGAATAGCTGAAATAGCTCTGCCGCAGGGAACAGCGGAGTGGGAGAGGGAGGATGAGTAGGGGGGACAAAGGCACAGACAGCTATGGGGGGACTCGGGACAAAAAAAATGGGAAAAAGGGATGGGAAGTCATTTAAAATGGAGAAGAGGGAGATGGTAAAAGCAGGAATAGAGAAAAAAAAATAGGAATAAAGCAATTGCGCCCTGCGTATCGTCTGTCTGTCCTCCCTGAGCATCCCCTCTGGTCTTGCTGGGACCCAGGGACTGGTTTCTTCCTCCCTTTCCCTGTTGCAGTTTCTCTCCCAGCATCCCACGTCCCCGTGCCATGGGCTGCCAGCACCCTGCAGGGCTGGGGGTCCCATCCCAGGGGAATTCCCCATCCCTGCAGGACCCTCTTGCCTGTTGCCAACCCCACAGGAGGTGAGAGGGGAGGGCTGGCAGTGGTGAGGATGCAGAGGGGACAGCACGGAGCCAGTGGCCCCAGCCAAGGCTGGGAAAAGGGGAGGAAAAAAAACCCCAAAACATATTCCTGAGGGAGAGCAGGGCAGCTGGAGAGGGAGCGGTAACCCGAGCCCCTGTCCTCCACCTGCCCTCTCTATATTTTCTTTCATCCAAGGTGGCCCTGCGTGGGAGCAGCTCGGAAAAAGTCGAAGCATCTGATACACGGCAAGTCTCGGTGCTGCTGTCCATCTCTGCGTCACATCGGCCCGGCTCAGGTCTCAGGCACTCACAGCCAGCGGGCTGATGCCCAGGCTGATTGCAGCTCCAGGAGGAACACAGCCGGACGCCGATCCTAACCGGGATCTGGGAGCTGCTGCCTGGGACTCCAGAGGATGCAACCCCAAGCTCCCAGAAGTGCAGGACTGTGTCAAGATGCCAGAGGAACCCTCAGAGCATCCTATGGTGGCACCAGCTCCCCACTAACTGAGTCAGTAAGAGAAACCCCAAACTCTACCATAAACAGAAGGCAGCTGAGCTCAGGATAACCCCCATTTTGAGGAGACAGGCAGTCAAAAAAAAAGGGGAAAAAAACCCCCTTTTATAGGACAAGTTCCTTTGCAAAGCTGCAGCACAACTATCAGGAGAGGATCATAAAGGCCCTGAGGGCATTAATAAACCCTAATGGTCCTGACCAGCCCCACCTGGGACCCCCACCCGCCCCCTGCCCCTGGCCCAGGAGCTCTATTTAAGCTCAGCCCAGGGTGTTCAGTCTGGTCCAGTCTGAACTGTGGTGTGGCTGGTTTCTGGTTCACCTGCAGCCATCCTTGTGCCTGGTCCCCACTGCTCTGGAGTAAGGGATTGACCAGCCCTTGGTCCTGACCTGGAGATGGACTTTGTGGCTTGGCCTTGAACCTGCTGTGAACTTGGTGGCTGATCACAGAATGGTTTGGACCAAAGGGACCTTAAAGACTATCCAGTCCCACCCCCCTGCCCTGGGCAGGGACACTTCCTGCTAGACCAGGTTGCTCCAAGCCCCGTCCAACCTGGCCTTGAACCTCCAGGGATGGGGCAGCCACAGCTTCTCTGGGCAACACAGCCCAGGGACTCACCACCCTCACAGGGAAAAATTTCTTCCCAATATCTCATCCAAATCTCCTGTCTTCCAGTTTAAAACCATTCCTCCTCATCCTATGGCTCCACTCCCTGATCCAGAGTGCCTCCTCAGCTTTCCTGGAGCCCCTTTAGCGACTGGCAGGGGCTGGAAGGTCTCCCCGGAGTCTTCTCTTCTCCAGGCTGAACCCCCCCAGCTCTCCCAGCCTGTCCTCCTGGCATCTCCAGGGCCTCCTCTGGCCCTGCTCCAACAGCTCCGTGTCCTGCTGTTGGGACCCCCCGAGCTGGACACAGTATTCCAGGTGGGGTCTCCTGGAAGAACCCCCTCCCTCACCCTGTTGATCTGGACTCTTGGTTGAACTTGACCCCCCACCCCAGCCCACCCTGCTCCGGTAGTGTGGGCCGGGCATTGGGCAGCAAGGGGCTTATCCTGGCCTTGTGTTGCCCCCTTGGCCCTCCAGACATTCCCTGTAAAAGAGGGGAGCCCCCATCCCTCTGATTTCTTGGAAAGCCTGCAGGCAGATGGAAATGTGGTGGGGCTGAGGGCAAGGAACGGCTCTGCTGTTGGCCATCCCCAAAATCTCAACGGGATGGGAAGGCACTGGGGGAGCTGAGGCAGGCAGTGAAGCGGGCAGGGCAGCAAATCCAGAGTGGAAAAAGCTCAAGAGAGGAGAAATAAGGGACACAAAGCGGTTCCCATGGTGCTGAGCCCAAGGGAGGGATCTGGCAGCTGGTCTGTGGTGAAACCAGGACTGAGCCGAGGCTGCCAAGGAACCCTCCCCAGGGAGCAGGGCTGGCTTTGCGGCTGGCCCCGAATTCCGTGGGGTGCTCAGTGCCTGCGGGGATGCCCGCAGGCAGAGCCGGCGCAGCGCTCCAGGTCCTGGAGCACCTCCCTGAGGGCTCACAGGTGGGCGGGAGCAGGACTCCACGGCCTCCGTTCCCTTCTCCCCTTGCTGCTGGGATTCCTGCCTGTGCTCTCCTGCCGTCCTGCATGGCACGGAGCTGGATGTCCTGCTCTCTGCAGGGAACAGCACCTCAAGGTCCAAGCCCCAGAAGATGGTTAGGGTGGACAGCTGGGTCCTCAGATATGGGGTCATCTGCAGCGCGCTTATTTTCCCGATCCCCTTCATTTTGCCATCTGTGAAACAGGCATTTTCCCTCTTCCTGCCAGGTTTCCTTCCTAGCGTCCCCACAGAGCCATGCCGGTCATCCGCCAGGGGTGTTTGGTGACCAAAGGGAGATGTAGCTGCTTCCCTGCCCGGCTCTTCACACCTTGCTGTGGGGGGACATTGTCCTCACTGCCCCTCCGTGCCCAGGGAAGCGTCCTGACACTTGAGGTCGGAGCCCATGAAGGGAGGACAATCCGGTTGTCAAATAAAGCCGGTTTCACGCCGCTGCAGTGACACGCTCATGAGTGCGGAGGCAGGAGGTTCGAGCGGTCTGCGCAGGGCTCCGCTGAGGACAAGAGACACTCCCGAGGGAGCCCTCCTCACGTCACGTGGAGCCCTCGGGCTGTTTCGGGATTTATGTCCCCTTTAGGAGCATTTTTTTGTCCCTGTCTTGTCCCAAATCTGTGTTCTTTACCCATTGTGCAAGCCAATCACACACAGAGCAGAGCTGTTTCCAAATTTATTCCACCAACGTGCAGAAACAGAGGGCTCATCCCGCAATGGGAGCACACCTCCGTTTCAAAAATCTCCACTTTTATACATTAATTATTACGTATTCAAACAATTAATACGTACCCATTGTTGTTCTCTTTAATGCTTGGTCGAGGTTTCTTCACTCCCCGTGTAAATTAGCGCGCAGCTTCCATCGTCTTCTCCCGTTCTTCTCTTTCGAGTAGGTGGCGTCATTCGGGGAGGGGGTCAATGAGTTGGTGGTCGCCATCTCCCCCTGCCGGAATTCCCTTTTAGTGGTTTTGCCTCCGATCTTGGCAGTTCCGGGAGGTTTTCTGAGTTTGCTGAGCAGGCCTGTAGTTCATCGCTCTCTTGAAAGGAATATCCTACTTATCAAAAGCTACATTGTCTAGTGGTTAGTTCCTTAATTGAATCGTAGATAAATCATGTCCAGTTGCTATTTCTCTTTTGTAATATTAAGCAGCTAATTAAATAGGGTTGGGGCTGCATGGAGGACTTTTGCAGCAGGTTTCCTCAGTTGCTTCAATTCCGTTTTACATTTCGTTTTTCCAGTTACTATCAATTTTATGACACCGCCTGGCCCAGCCCACCTGGGAGTCAATCTGGTCCCTACCCCTGCCCTTTGCCTCCCAACCGGGGCGTTGCTGGCAAAGGTCATCGCCGTAAATCTCTGCCTCCCCTGCAAATCCTTAATTACTGCCCGGTGCTGTGCAGGGACAATGGGGACAGTGGTTCAGACCTGCCTGGCACAGCGGGGGAACTTCCTGCTCTTGGAAAAAAAGTGACATCGGGATTTTTTTTCGTGTCCCCGCTGAGCTGAGAGGTGGGAAAAACCAGCCCCTTGCTCCACAGGGCATCTCCCCTGCTCCATAGAGGGTCTCCCCTGCTCCACAAAGGGTTTCCCCTGTCCTATAGATGGTGTGTCTGCCCCATAGAAGGTCTCCCCTGCCCCACAGAAGCTCTCCCTTTCCTGTAGAGCACCTCTCTGCCCCTGCAGAGCATCTTCCCCGCCCCATGGAGTGTCTCCCCTGATTCATAAAAGGTCCCTCCTGTCCCATAGAGGGCATCCCCTGCCCCACAGAGCGTCTCCACTGCTCCATAGAGGGTCACCCCTGTCCCATAGAGGGTCTCCCTTGCCCCATAGAGCATCTCCCTGCCCCACAGGGCATCTTCCCTGCGCTATAGTGCCTCCCCTGCTGCATAGAGAGTCTCCCTTGCCCCATAGAGGGTCTCCCCTGTCCTATAGAGCACCTCCCTCACCCCATAGATGGACTCCCCTGTTCTATAGTCTCCCCTGCCCCACGGAGTGTCTCTCTTGCCCCATGGAGTGTCTCCCCTGCCCCATAGGGCATCTTTCCTGCGCTATAGAGTCTCCCCTGCTGAATAGAGGATCTCCCTTGCCCCATAGAGGGTCTCCCCTGTTCTATAGTCTCCCCTGCCCCACAGAGGGTCTCCCCTGCCCCACGGAGGGTCTCCACTGCCCCACGGAGCGCCTGCTCCCATCCACGTCGAGCTCATGATACACATGCCCAGTGGCGGGTCTGCCCCGCCCCAGCTAATCATTACAACAGCCCTGCCCCATAGAGCCCCCACCGCCCCACAGACCCCTTTCCACTCCATAGACAACCCCCCACACACCTCTTATAGCGGCGCCGCCCCCTTCCGCTGGCTCCGCCCCCTCCCCGCCGGCGGCAGCAGGACCCTGGACAGCGGCGGCTGCGGTTCTCGCGAGATCTGGGGGCCGCCCATAGCGCGGCCGGCCGGCGGCGCCGCCGTAGTCTCGCGAGAAGTGGCGGCCGCTGCGGCAGGAGCCGGAGCCAGGCGGGCGGGCGGCCGCCGCCACCCCCCCGCGGGACGGGACGGGACGGGATCGGGATCGGGATCAGGATCGGGACCGGGACCGGGGGTGTCACGACACGCGGGTGAGTCCCCGGGGAGGGTGAGCAAAGGGAAGGGGGGGTCCGATGCGCCCCCCGAGGGGGGCGAGAGCCCTTTACGCCCCCCGTCCGCCTCGCACCCCCCCGGGCACGGCGGGGCTGGCACCCACCGGAGCTGGGGGTGTTATCAGCGGGGGGGCGTGTGGGGTGCATGTGTTGCATTGCAAAAGCCTATTCACCACCCCATCCCCATCCCCAGTTTTTAACCCCCTCCCCCAAATTTGCCAAAAAACCCCCACAGACCAACCCAAATTTTGCCAACCCCCTGGTTTTTTCCCCAGCTCTGGCGGCGGCAGGGAAGGCGTCGGGGCGGGGGGCACGCCCGGCCGCGTGTCCCCGCTTGTGGCACATGTGCCCGGGGGGGGGTGGGAGATGCGGGAGACCCCCCGCCTCCCGGTGCGTCGCCGTTACTTTCCGTCATGGCGGGCAGACGTCAGCTCGTATTTATAGCAGCGGGGGCGACGACGGAGGCAGCGGCGGGACGTCGGGAAGACGGCACGTCATGGGCGAGACGCGGGGGCTTTTGGCACTGGGTGATGGTTGTAGGGCAGAGGCGGGGGGGGCTGCCCTGTCAGAGGGGCCCCCCCTCCCCAAAATCCTCTCCTCCGAAGCGCCATCCGCCGGGACCCCTCCGTCCGCTGGGACCCCTCCGTCATGAGAAACGTGTCCGCTGCCACCGTCCCTCTGCCAGGATAACATGGAAGAGGGCAAAACCTGCAGGTGGGGGGGACACAAGACGATGACGATGATGCAGAGCCGCCGTCTTCATCCTTAATTTTTCGCTTTAATTTGGCTTAATTGTTCCTTGCTGGGACAGGGCTGAGCATGGCGTGGTCCGGGGCCACGCCGAGCTCCCGCCTCTCCCACCTGCACAAGGTGTCAAATGACGTGAGTAATCGTTAAGCCAACACTCGAGTGACTCATTAGCAACAGTCGCCACTCATTTATTTTATTTTATTTTTTCCCCCCCAGCTGATATTTCCAGCTGATTTCCCTTCTCCCTTTTTGGCCTGGTTTCTGGCTCACGCTTGCCGAAGATGCGCTGGGAGCTGCGATGCCACCAGGTCGTTCCCTGTGCTGGAACAGAGGCTCTTTGCAAAAGAGAGAAAATTTAAAAAAAAAAATATAAAATAAAACCCCAATAAAATAATTGGTTTAGGGGCCAGGTAATGAACTTGAGGATTTCAGGCTGCCCACATCCCTCCTGTCCAGCCCGGCCCTTCTCCCGGGGCTGCATGTAGGTCAGTTGGGAGTGGGAGGTTAAGCCTGCGTCCTGCCCCACACCGCTGGATCTTCTCTTAATCTTCCGCCTTAACTGGCGCGTAAAGCCTCGGGCCGGAGGAGCTGGGATTTATTCTGCCGCCAGCCAGGTGCCGGCGGTGAGGCCGGATGTGGGAATATTGTAGAGGAAAGTGCGTAAATAAAGCAAACCGTGCTGTTAAGGTGCTGTCCTTGAGCTGGTTTGGAGCGGTGGGAAGGTGAAGGCTCTCCGGGGAGGTACGTGACCACTTCATATCACTTTTTGCTCTTGTTTTCTTCTAGCTTTGGTAAAGCTCCCAGTTTTGGGTTTTTTTTCCCCTACTTTTCCTGTGGAACGGAGACACTGAGTGCGTGCTGGCATGGCAGGTACGGGGAAGCTGGGGGAGGGTGTCTCTGGCTGGGCTGCCCCTTGCCTCTGAAGCCCATCTAGGGGTTTACTGGCCAATCTGAGGGTTTACTGGCCATAATGTCACCCTGTTCATCACTGGTGGGGGTGCGGGTGTCCACACGTGCAGGATCCACGTGGCCAGCGAGGGCTAAATTTGTCTTGGTGTGTGTGGTGGGCCGTTGGTGGCTGTGAGGGGAAATCCTTAATTCCGGTGGGAAACTCCCTGATTAGTCTCATTCAGCCCCAAAAATTGAGAAGACGTGATTTGCATTTGGCTCCGTGCAGTGCCTGATACTGGCCAAACTTTTTGTTGCAGAAAAAGCCAACAACTTCCCTCCCCTGCCGAAGTTCATCCCCTTAAAGCCATGTTTCTACCAGGACTTCGATGCGGAGATCCCGCCGCAGCACCGTACCATGGCCAAGCGGCTTTACTACCTCTGGATGCGTGAGTCCGTGGGCGGGGAAAGGCTCCTGTGGGTTTGCGTTTGCCTCTCTGAAGGCTTTTCCTCTGGAAGCCACCGGCTGAAGGAGCAGAGATCAGGGGAAGTCCTTCTGCCCCTCCAGGCCTTGGCGTCTCCCGTTAAAACCTGTTGGGGGTGGGATGAGGGCTGGAGGATCTCACGGGCTTCAGCCCTTCCAGCCTCCAGGATGGAGGTGTGGAGCTGGCTCGGTGTCCGAGGGCCATTGGTGGTGACCTTGATGTCCTGCTGCGAGGAGGAGATGGCTCAGCACCGGCACGTCCTCCTGCCGGAGGCTCTGTCTCGCTCGGCTGCTGGCCTAACCCCACCGGAGAGCTCCCGAGCCTCCGCTGGCTTTCTTTGGCAGGCGGGCTGGGAAAAGGCTTTCTCTGCCATCCCAAGCTCCTCGTGAGCCCTGTGGAAGCGGCCCAAGGCTGAGATGCCGCTTGGACTGGAGGGCCGGGGTGCCTGCTCCCCAAAAAAGCAGGGGCTTCCTCTTGCATGCCTCCGTGTGCCGTGCTGTGCTAACAGAGCTGTCACCACCGTCTTCTAACTCTTAAAACTAGCCCGGATCTCTCTTCCTTACCGACCCCAGGCAGGGAGAAGAGCCGGGGGGACAGACGGCACCCTGGGAATGTACGCGTGCAGCTTGGGGCAAGCTGGCACCATTGTTTGTGTTTCTTTTTAGAAGAACTTAGTTCCTTAATCAGGTGTTTTCCCCCTGAACTTTGGAAGCGTGTCAGTGGACAGGGAGTGCCCCGTGCTTCGGAGGCAGGTTATGAGGAGCCGAGCCGGCACCGGAGAGGTTTGGCGTTTCTGCTTTCGGCACGATGCCAGGCTGGCACCCCCCCAGGGCAGTGCCTCCCTCCGGCTCGTGGGGACTGTACCCCATCGGGAAGCTGACCCTGGGATCACTTCCCCCGTCATGTCAGGAGGGTTAGCGTAGCTTTTCTGTGAAGGAGAAGCGGAGGGAAAAAGCCATCTTAGGGGTGTTAAATCCCCTCCCCATCTCAATCTGGCTGTTCTCGCTCTCGCTTAATTTAACAGAGCTCTGTTCTTGCTCCAGCCTCTCGCACAGTGCAAGCACCAGTTCCCTGAGCCAGTCGCCTGTCTGTTGGTTTCCGTCTCCGGAGCTCCTCTTTGGCTCAGTTTCTCCCCAACTCCCCCGCAAGCACCCAGCCGGACGCAAGCGCAGAGAGGCTGGAAGGTCCCCTTCGTGTCCTTGGGGACTTCAGGGAGCAGCGAGCGCCCGGGCAAGCCCGGCCAACTGAGCTCACTTTCTTGCCAGCTGCAGTTCTCTTGCGGGCGGCAGTGGGAGGGTTTTCATTCTCGTCGGGAATAATGAATCATTCTTAAAAATCGGAGGCGTCAGAATGCAGATGAGCCTTCTCCGCTTTGTCCTGTGTCTGCCGAGCTGGGCCTCGTAGTAAAAGCCCTTGTGTCGCGTGACGCCGGGCAGGAGCGGGAGGCGTAGACACGCCACCCCGGTGAAGCGGGGACGGGAGTTCAGGACTTCAGCTCAGGGGGCGTTTTTAACTGGGGGAACTCTTGCACAAGCTCCTTCAGCAAGGCTGTAGCTGCAGGCCAAGGAAAAAAGCTTCACTTCAATCCCTCCGGTTTCCTTCTGTCAATGGAAACGTGCCCCGGCTCGCTGGCAGCGGGAGGATACGGTGCTTCCCTGTCCTCGGAGCCCCACGAGCCCCGGACCTGCTTACGACATTAGAACTCCAAGAGATATATTTAATTTTTAGTATTTTTTTCCCTGCTGTTCAGCTGAGGTTAGACCCCCTCTTTGGCTGAGCCAGCCCGGGGATCAGCCAGCTCAATTTAATGTAATTTAAGGGAAATCCGGCTAGGGGAACACTCTGCCGGCCAAACCCGCTGGAGGCCAGCCCCGCGTGGGCATCCCTGGGGTCGGGGTCTCTCATTATCGCACCGAGGTCCTTGCGTACGCGCTACTCTGCTCCCTCTGTGTGTGTGTGTGTGTTTGCAGTGAACAGCATCACCTTGGCGGTGAATCTCGTTGGCTGCCTCGCATGGCTGATTGGAGGCGGTGGAGCTGTTAATTTTGGACTGGCAATTCTCTGGCTCATTCTCTTTACGCCCTGCTCCTATGTCTGCTGGTTTAGACCTATTTACAAAGCTTTCAAGTAAGTGGTCACACCTCAGCCCGGCTTCTCATGGTCCTTTTTTTTTTTTTTCTTTTTGGTTTTCCTTCCTAAACAGTTAGTGCTTAGCTTGGGACACTGCCTGACTATTTGGGGGAATTTCTGCTCTTTCTGTCCAGCCCTTTAGCTTTACTTTCTAACCTTCAAAGTCAGGGCGTTTAGGATTTCCCGAGGGCCAAACCCCCAGCTGTGCAATACAAAGACACCCTGCACAGCATCAGGGGGAGCGGTGAGGATGCAGTTGGGAGTGCCAAATTTCCCTCCCCTCCCTGGCCATCCTTGAGGCTCCTTTTAGGTTTTTCCATGAGTGCTCGAGGTGCCGCTATTGATCATCTGTGCCGCTGAGCTCAATCCCCAGCGCAGTATCCCCAAATCTAGAAAACTGGGGGTGGTTATTCCTTCCCCGCACGGGAAGGCTGAGCCTGATGGAAGGGCAGCGTGAGCAGAGAGCTGTGTCCGAACACGGATGCCCTCTCGCCTGATGTGTAGGGCTGGCCAAGCCACGGGAAGGGTCTGATCCCCCATGGCTTTCCCAGGTGCCCCTTCACCACCTTCAGCTTCCCGCAGTTTCTCCCTTGCCTATGGTTTTGCTCCGGTGCCCGCTGCCTGCTGGCAGCTCTGCTTCTCGCCACCCTCTCGCTAATCCACAGCTGCTTCTGCCCCAAAACGGCTCCGAGATGTGGGAGCACCTCCCTTCCCTTGCAGGGATGGAGGCGTAGGGAGTGACTGAGCCTTCTCTTGCAGGACAGACAGTTCCTTCAGCTTCATGGCCTTCTTCTTCACCTTCATGGCCCAGCTGGTGATCAGCATTATCCAGGCAGTGGGAATCCCTGGCTGGGGCGTCTGGTAAGGAAGATGCTGCTCTTGGTGTTGGGTGCTGAGCTGGTGCTGTGGCCTCTTGGTGTTTTTAACAGCCTCCGTGCTTCGGTAGCTTCTCTCTTTGGGGAAGGTGGTTTGAGGAGCCGGGAGGGTTGGAGGGGAGGGATGCTGGCAGGCTGGGATGTGCGGAGCCAGCGGGGAAAGCCCCCCAGGCTGCTGAACTCACCCGCTTGTTTTGACCTCCTTGCAGCGGCTGGATTGCAGCCATTTCCTTCTTCGGGACCAACGTGGGGTCAGCCGTGGTGATGCTGATCCCCACCGTGCTGTTCACGGCGATGGCGGTCTTCTCCTTCATCGCTCTCACTATGGTACGGCGGGAGAAGGGGGGTGCCGCGTTCCTTCAGGGAGCCTTTCCCGCTACCCCAGAGGGTCAGCGCGAGCCGGCGGTCGCTCAACACTTTCGGATTTTCTCTTTCCAACTTGCTACAGGTGCATAAATTTTACCGGGGGAGCGGGGGAAGCTTCAGCAAAGCCCAGGAGGAGTGGACCACGGGGGCCTGGAAGAACCCCCACGTGCAGCAGGCAGCACAGAACGCAGCCATGGGGGCGGCGCAGGGGGCCATGATGCAGCACGAGACGCAGTACTCGGCCACCCCGAACTACACCTACTCCAACGAGATGTGAGCAGCAGGACTCTGTCCTCGGGCGAAAGAGCAGGGGCGCGGGGGGGGCGGAATGGAGGAGGAGGAGGAGGAAGGCTGAGCCGAGTTTCTGCAGCTATTTCAGAAAGTTGGGGTGTACCATAACAGTTCTTCTTTTCCCATTCCTTGTAACGAGATCGTTTGGGATTTTTTTTTCCTTCTTCTTTTTTTTCTGCCCCCCCCCCCAATGTCTTGAGCTCTTCCTTTTTCTTTAATTTTTCATTTCCAAGAGGCCGTTGAGTTGACCTGCAGGGCTCTTGTTGTGCGTGCTAGTTAAGTGTACGTTCATGTGTCTTCTTTTTCCCT
>VZSF01003263.1:22580-46577 GCA_013398295.1 Chionis minor | reverse complement strand
CCCCCCACCCCCACCCCACCCCGGCCCCTCTCAAAGGGAATGATAAAAATAGCAACCAGCACCCATCTCCCCTCTTGGAAAAAGCACTGAACCGCAGGTTTCCGACATGCGGGAGTTTTCTCTTCCAGTTGGTAGCGTCCAGCCACTTGCCACTGTCTCAGCAAGGGCAAGCAATCCTGGGAATTCTCCCTTTCTTTCGCTTTTTAACTAGCAGGTGGCTGGCTGATTGAGCATTGAAAAAAAAAAAAAAAGAAGAAAAGGGAAAAAAAAAACCCCACTCTGAAACCCTAAATCCTGCTGTTGATATGCTGGAAGCCAAGAGATTCCTAATCTACACCCTGGCTCAGGATTTACAACTCCTCTCGGTGTGTGTTGTTGTAAATGAGTAGTTCCCATTTTGAGGTGGAAGACCGGTACCGGTGCGCGTCTGCGGCGCGCTGTGTGTGCGTGTGTGTGTGCATGTGTGTGCGTTGGGGAGCGAGGACAGTTTTTCCCTGCGGGATACAACCATCCCGCTCCAGATTCTGCCTCCCGAATCTGGGTGGGTTTTTTTTGGTTGGGTTTTTGTTTTTTTTTTCCTAAAGGCTTCCGTTTTGAAAAGCGGCTATAAAATTGGCGGAGCGTTTCCCGGAGGATCTATTCTTGGGTAAAGCTCTGGGTCAAATCTTGCCACCGCGTATGCAAGCACGTGCACCCAGTCTCATTGACCACCTAAACAGCGAGGTCAAGATTTGTCCCTGTTAGCTTTTGAGGTGTGCACCAATTTAAGGCTCTTTAGGAAAATTTCCAGGCCGGTGGGAAGGATTCCTGCTCACTTGCGCTTCTGAGCAACACAGGGAAACATGTATTTTCTTGATGCAGAGAGCCCTGCTCCTGTCAGCCCTGAATCCCTGCCCATTTAGGGGGGCGGTCAGGCTTTAAATAATGATCTTGCACCTTAGCGGGGGCAGCTGAGCTCGGACCATCACCTCCTGGGCTGTGGCAGCCAGGGAAGGCGACTGGCAGACCCTGGAAAAGAGCGGTTCATAAATGGGAGCTAGTGGACGCTGGAGGGCAGGAGTACGGAAAGCTCCTTCCCAGAGATGCTTTTCAGACTCTACGTGCACTTTAAATAACCAATTGTTTTCTCCAAGGCCTAGAAAAGTAGCCCAAACTGAATCTGATCTGGCCCCTTGGCTCAAGTTATCTCCCACCGGCGAGCTCAGCGTGCCACTGCTCGTGCTCACAGCGAGCCAGAGCTGGGTGCGTCCCCCCTGACCCCTCGCCCCCTGTTGTCCCCTCCCGCTCTCCGGTGGTACTTGTCTGTGACTCCTAACCACGAGAATCCCCCCCCAAAGAGGAATTTCTCTTTTCCATCCAAGCCCACCAAGAATAGTTTCCTTTTTTTAAGGGTATCACTTCAGTCATTCTGCGGTAGGCAGTCGTCTCTTGACAAGACTAAAATGCAGCTAATGATAAAATGCCTCCATGTGTGTATGTGTGTGTGTGTATATAGATGTATAAAATGTAAGGAGAAAAGTAATCCTTTGCTGAGCCTATTATGTACTTAATCAGGTTTAAATATTGTGCAATTCATTTATAGCTAGCCTAAAACTTACTATGCCAAATCACGTGCTCTGTCATCCATGTCTGAGAAATGATGGATTAAGTGACTTCACCTTTTGCATTTACAATGAGACGCATAAATAATAACTGTAACAAGCTGTAACTAACAGACATTGCTTCAGCATCTAACCCTCCTCTCCGGTGTGTCTCCTAAGCGGGCGAGTGAATGCCGACCACTGAAACCTGCCCCTCTGGCTCCAGCCTTCCTGCCCTGCCAGCGCAAGCTGGCCAGGATACCACACCCCTGCTCTCGCCCCGCTTTATTTTAATCTGTGACTGCTTTGTGATCCAAACGCGGTGCCACTGAAGCCCAGGGGCTGGGAAGCTACTGCTTGGGTGTCTCCACACCTACATATGGTGGCAGCTCTAGACTAGAGCTCGCTTGGGGGTTTTACCAAGGTCTCCCCATTGCTTTCCACATCCCACAGTCGGCAAGGCAGAGCGCCCTCGTTGCTTATTTGGCTCTGACAACATTAGAGGGATGCCCAGAGAGCTGCTGCTTTTAAGGCGTATCTGGGAAGGCTTGGGGAGCACGCACCACGTGCTGCCCCACATCCACTGTGCTTCTGCGTCTGGTGACAAACAAGCGCTCCTCTAACCCACTTTCCCCCTGCTGCCTTCTGTGCGGCTGTCCTGAATCCTGTACGAAAGGTTTCGCTTCTGCTCTGGAAACGCCGCCCTGGGCTCGGCCGTTCCTGGGAGCTGCCCGCCGCCGCCTCCTGTGGGGACGCCAGAGCAGCCGATGTCCCTGCACCCCATCACAGCCCCCTTTTCTCTACCCTCTTCCCCTACGCGCACTTCCTCCCCCGTCAGCAGCGACCTTTCTGTTGTCCCGATCCCTCTAAAACCTTGCCGGGAGCTAGGATCCTCCCGTAAACGCCTTTCTGAGGAGCTTTAACCAGCCTGCCTGCCCCTGCGCGTAGGTTTTTGCTTCCCCAGCGCTGCGGGGCGGCTGTTGCTGGAGCGCCGCGAGGCCTGCGGGCCCCTCTCGGGCTGCCTGCGAGCGCTTGAGGCGCCGGCAGCGGAGCCGGGGCCGGCCGGTGCCTGAGGCGGGCGGCGGGCACGGGGTGGCCGGGCCGGGGAGGCGGAGGAGGCGGGGAGGGAGCACACAAAGCCGCCGCCATGTCGCTGCCGCCGCCATGTCACCGCCTCCGAGGCGGGGTGGTGTGTCTGCGCATGCGCCACCGGAGCCAATCAGCGCTTCCCAGCCTGCCCTTCGGCTTCCGGGGCGCGGAGGGGTCGCGCCCCCGTTGCCTGGCGACGACGCAGGCCTGCGCATGGGAGCGGGTCGCGACCCGGTGCCTGCGGGGTTGTCACTCTCCTCTCCTCTCCTCTCCTCGCCGCGCCCCGTCGTGCCCCTGCCGGTATATAAACGTCGCTTTTTTACGTTGTGGAAATGCCGGGGTGGTTGGGTTCTGTACTCTGCCTCAGCGGCCTCTTGAAGCTGTTTTCAGCTGTTAAAAATCTGATAAAATAACTCAGTAGGCCTCTAAGCTGCTTGCTTTTTAATGGCTTCTTAGCTGACTCCCCAGAGCTGCATTTGGGTAAGAGGAAAGCGCGGCCCAGAACGTCGTGCTCTTGTTTTATTACTAATAGCACTTTTTGAAAGCTGCCTATTAAAAATGTTATGGCTTGTTCCCCAGGCTTTACCATCTGGATGCTTCAGTGAATTAATTGGCGTTTACTAATCATAAGGGAAGTGGATGTTTTCCATGCTGTGGTGGCATTAACTTAGTTTTAATTAGATGTAGGCAAACGCATAAAGTGTTGCAGTAGAGTTGAAATTGCCTAGCCAATGTGCACACTGGGTTTCCTTGCCTCTAATTACTCTTGCTAATCAGTGCCTAGAAGCTCAAGCTGATAACATGCTCCTCTCCTAGCAGTTTTTTGTAAACATGCTGCGAAACCTCAGGGACCCGAGTTAAACGTGTTGATTCCAAGCAGAGCGTGGAAGAAGAACGTGTTATTGCTGTTGTGCTGCGGCTGATGGTGGCTCCTGTGTCTCGGTGCAGAGGTCAGACTGACGTGTAACCGCCGCACAGCCGTGACCTGAATCACCCCGCTGAAGGATCCTAAATTAAACCTGCCGCTGAGTCACCCCCGAGAAGGACCGAAAGGGTAAATTCCCCTCTCTCAGGAACCCAGCCCCCTTACTCCAAAAGCAGAGTTGGTACCGAAAATAAGGGGAGCATCAATGTCTCTCTGTTCGTTTTTGTTCTGCCCATAACACTGCCAAGTAAATTCCTCTGGATAACAAGGATGTCACTGAAATTGAACAAACCTTACTGAATCCCAGTCTAATGTCTTCAATTGAAACGCATTTTTCAGACTTTTTTAAGAGGTGGAATTTACTCTTTGCAAATCAGTCATTAAGCAGAGGTGCTTGCTCCCATTCTTCAGGGGGAATGCTTTTCCTCACCCAAGCAGCCATTCGTGATTTATCGGTGTGGCAGGGATGCTGGCAGGAGATGTGGGATACAGCTGCTGGCTCAGCCTGCCTTCCGAAGGTGCTGCGTCAGGCTGCCGATCACTTCGCTCAGCGCTGGTGGGGGAGCGAGCAGTTCTGACCTGCACATCCCTGAGAAGGTGTTTTCACTCGGTGGCTGTTGTGTCCTACCTCTTGTTCGCTGTTTTGGTTTTTTCCCCATCTGCTGGGGAGTCATTTCCAGCTCTAAATACGGAGTGATACAATAGGAAGGAAGATGATAATGGTTGCCTCGGGGTCCTGAAATTTTTAATTATTAAAACGTCTCCCTGGATTTACTACTCACCAGAGAGTGTGAAGGGAGGCCGACCCAGCTGGGGGTTGCGTGTCTTCCCAGCAGTCAGTGTGGAAAGTACATTTATGGTAAACTCTGGACCACGTTCAACATGCGAGAGTGTATCTTTGTTTTGGGGGCTGTGGGTTTTACTAGAATACTTTTGTGGCCTGCCTGTGTAGGTTTTAGCATTTGTTTTACCAGTATCCAAGACAAAATCAAAGAAAAAATTGTAATTAAACAGGAGGAGTAGACTGCTGCTATGTTTAAAGGTCTTGCTGATGCTTGAAAGATTTGTGAATTGGGGTCTGAGTGTTCATCCTCAGACTGAATTACTCCAGGTCCTGCGTAGTCTGGGCTTAAATTCTTGCCCTCGGGAATATATTGGCATTGTGGCACTGCCGTGCTAGCATTGCTTGGAGGCATTGTAAGTCAAGTGTCTTTGTTCTTCTGTGCTTGTAGAATTTGATCGGAGCATGGAGCCCTTCTCGCCTCCAGAACCAGGGTTTCCTGCAGAAAAGAGCTCATCTGTGCCGCAGAAAAAATTCCGTGTCCTGGTGGGTGTGACAGGGAGCGTGGCTGCCCTGAAGCTGCCTCTCCTTGTCGCCGAATTGCTGAAAATCCCAGGGGTGAGTAAATCTATTAGTATAAGTCTCATAAAGTTGTCATTACCCTGTTTTTCATTTCGAGGAGAGATTCGACCGATTCCATTGAAATGAAAAGTTCCTTCTGGCTTTGAGTCCTTTAGTTTAAAAATTTGTTGGGGGGGAAGGAGGAGGGGCTTGTCCTCCTGTTTTTAAAAATCGATTAATAGTTTTTCCTATCATTTCATACTTCTTTATATGCAAGAGGTAGATTTAAATCAGGTTTTAAGGGCAGTAACTGTTCCTGGCTATTTCCATAGGCAGATATTTAGATTCTGGAATATGAAAGTGGCATTGTTCAGCTCAGCGTGTTTCATTCACTCAAAAATGATTGAATAGGTCCTTGTCTTGTTGGATTTTTTTTTTTTTCTGGAGTATGTCCTTGTCAATCAAATTATCAGATTTGACTACAGACACAGGTGGATGCTTTGTGGAACTTGAAATCTCTAATTAGGACCTTGCAGTTTTCCATAGGTGGGATGTGGAGTCTGCAAAGATGGACACTGCTGTCTCACCAACAAAGGGAAAATGGGTCTTGGAAAACAGAAATAGAAAATACGAGCTGCTTTATCAGTCTTTGCATACCTTTTTCTTTTTTTTAACTACATTTTTTACTACAGTCTGGAGTATCAGACGTGTCCAGCAGAGGCCACTAGTGACTAGAATCAGGGAGTGAAATGTGCTAACTTTTGCTGTAGAATAAAGTTAGGGGGAAACATAGAAAACCCTTTGGCTTTTTAAGAAATGAAGGAAATGTTTTGGAGCGGTGAAATGAAAAAGGGGCAGGAGGAAGAGGGTCCATTTACGTATCCAGATAGATTCGCTAGATTGCTTAACGGATATCCTTTTGGATGATTTAGGAGGCTTTACCTGTAGATACATTTAACACAGAGTCAGAAGAGGTGCAATCCCCGAGTAACTCTGGAGTATCTGGTTGATGTTGATATCCAAGCTGGAAAGGGTACTGAGGATGAGGATGTGGTGAGCTGTTGGGCACTGGTTCTGCCAGCTGGGCTGGCATTGTGGCTTGCATGACTTAATACATCAGCTGATTTATTACTTGACCTGAAATGATCAGTGAGGCCAAAGGTCCTATCCTGGAGTGAAGGGGCCGGAGATAAATGATGCCAAGGACAGGGGGTGACCAGACCAGCTCCAGCAGTTGTGTTCCTGTTAGTGACGGATGCAGGATGCGCATCTTCTAATCCTCTGTTGCTCGGATTGGCTTCGCTGCTGTCTCTTTTCCTTTGCTCTTGGTGTTTGGAACATCCTTCTTTGCAGGTGACAGGAAGAATGCAAATGACCAACTGTAGGAATCTAGGGCAGAGGCATTCCTTCTCTCGGAGCGTTTGATTCATAATTAAAAACTGCAGATGGCTGGACCTGAATTCTCTGTGAAGGCCCGGAGGTTCTGTGACATCCGTTGCAGGCTTTGCGCCCACTGGTTTTAGGCTTTTGTTGCACAGTGAAAGTCAAGTATCCAGTCCAGGAGCTTCTGGTGCTTAATGCATTAATTAAAATTATTTATTTACTCACATCTGATGTGATTTCAAGGCCTGATCTAAAGCCTGCCGAGTTGGTATGACTTTTCCATTGAGTTTAAGTCCTGCACAAGCCTGTTGTTTCAATTTCGTTACTGATGGAACAGAACTTTCAAAAGCAGGTGGAAGCAGGGCAGAGGCGGAGGAAGTCTTTGATGCTAAAGGAGATGCGGCCAGAGGCTTGAAACCAGAGCGGTTAGTTTAAATTGATGTTTTGGCTAAAGTGATGCTCGGTGAACAGCTTGGCGTGTGATTTGGCGCTCATTAAACATCTCCTTGAGAGTGATAATGGATGTGACTGCATCTTGCTGCCTTTTGTTTAACCTCTTTGAAGATCTAGGAAATTTGTATGGCATCAGCTTACACCTTTCAGGTTATTACCCTTGCACCTGGCGTTGTCGGGAGACAGCGCATAGTGTCTCGTCAGGACGCTGTGGGGAACTCTTGTGGTTGTGCTACGCACACACACGTTGTCTTAGGCCAACTCCTGGTGTTTTTCGAGTGGCCTGCCAGGAACAGGATGACAAAAAAAAACAAACCCACATGGGCGGAATATTGGTTAGTCATAAAGATAAGAAAAGGCAAACTTTTCTGTGGGTGAAATGTGTCATTTCGTTGCACTCCAGGCGGATAGCTTCTACATCCACCTGTAGGTGCCATTTAACAAAGGAGCCCCTCATTCTTTTCTGCTGCTGAAGCTAGGTCTGTGTGTAAAGATTTTGCTGTCAAAATTGGGAAAGAGTGAAAAAAAATAATCATACACGATATTGCGTGAATGCAGGAGAGCATGTCTGTGGTGAAGTTTATTCTGGAGAATTGGCTGAAATGGTCCAAATGAAAGAACTGGAACTAATCTAAACTGTCTCCCGTAAAGGGGTTTGAGGGTGGCTAGACTGACTTTACTGTTTAAGCAGAGATATAACCACAGGCAAACACAGGGTGTGCCAGGTAAATAGAAAGAAAAAAACTATGTAGGCTAAAGTGATCTTGAGAACACTGATCTCTTTCCAACGTAGCTGGAGGGACATGAAGGACTTGCTCAGAACAAGGGATCCAGGAGTCCACCCCAGCAGAAAACCTTAATTAGGGAGAATATTTAACTAAGAGTGTTGTAACTAATGGAGTTTCTTGGGGGAGTGGTGGAGTCACCACCACTCGGAGTCCTTGAAGATATTCCTCTGGTATGCTCTAGCTTGTGGTGGGTTGGATGCAGTACTCAATAGCCAGCTATTCCCTGTTCCTGGGCTTATGCTTTGAAGAAAGAAGTATTTTTTTTAAGACCAGAGATGGTTATGAAACTATCTTTTAAAAATTTTAAAAAGCAGAGTGGCTTTGGGGGATTTTTGTGTATCCTTTAGCCTTAAAGGGTTATTTCTGGTCTAGATTAGAAAATCTTGAATAATGAGGCAATTGAAGTAGCAAGTGACAAAATATGTCATGTGGTAGATTGAGTTGTATCACCTAAACGCTGTAATGGGTAACTGTAAAATAAAAGTAACACTAATAAACCTTACTGCTGAAAACTTTTAGTGCCGACCCGGCCTGCTGGTACCATTTCAGGGAGCAGACGTGCCCCTTGAAACTGCATGCTGCTCATTAAAATCACCAAATAAATAGCATCTTGCAGTCTGAGGGTTTAACACCTCACTGAAGCCCACAGCAGAGCGGAGAGCAGCGGTAGCACCTTTGCAGGTGTCATTGCTGGGCACCAAAAAGCTTCCCGTGGGCTGAGGTTAATATGGAAACGATATGGTTGATTGCTGTGAATATGATCTTCACACGTGAAAGCACTAGAAACCCAGCTGTGATTCCAAACTAGGGTCGCTTGAAAAAGAGCAGACATTTAGAAGAGGCAGAGTACCAAACACTGGTTGTATGTGCAGCTATATTTTCCATTACTTTTTTGTCAGGAAATGGGAAAAATTACCAAAGACATTTATAGGCTAAGGCTGGGATTTTCCACTGCTCGTACCTGTAATTCTGGTCGTGTAGGGTGCAGATAATGGACACTGCTCCGTTCCCAGTCAAATAGATAGTGCTGGGGAGATAGGTTAACGTGCTTTGTCGCTTCAGCCGCTGCTGTTGAAGATAGCTGCTTGGAGGTCGGAGGTTTTTGGCAGCCTGTTTTATCAAGAGTGCGCAGACTGAGTGCTTCGTCAGTTTTGTACCTCAGGCTGCAGTTTTCTAGCGGGAAGGAGCTGTTGGTGAGGCTGGTTTCTCCCCATCTCTCTGCTGGGCTAATAGAACGACGCAGTGAGTTGCACTGTGGAAGGAGCAGACTGGTTGGAAACGGCCAATAACAAGGGAAAAGGGTCGTTTTTCGCTGTAATTGGTGGCCTGAGGTGCGTCTTCCACAGTAAGTCTTTTCGGAGCTCTCCCTCCATGTGGTGTCTTCTGGCTGGTTTTAAGGTGCATCCTTGGGAGGAATTGCAGATGGAAATACAGTTGCGTGTGCCACGTGGGTGATGAGCGCCGGCGCAATGCTGGCTGTGCTGTTTGCGACATCTGGCAGAGCTACAGCTTGGAGAAGGTCGTGCGACATGTAAAAACCAGGGGGGAAAAAAAACCCCTCTTTTCCACTTGTTAAGATTTCTGCAGGAGGAAATGAAGGGATCTCGTGTCGTAGGGCGTCTTAGCACCCCGCAACTGTGCATGTCAAAGAAACGTCGAAGGGACAAGGTAGGGTTTCCCTAGTGTTTACCATATAATTGAAGGTTCCACTGGCTTTCAACAAGGCAGGCAGGTTTATCTAAGATTTCAGAGAAGAACCTTTGTATATTTTCATCCCGTCTCTCTTTCCTTTTTGTAGGCCCCTGGTTTACTGTCTTGTCTGCGCAGAAACCCAGTGCTATGAGTATACCTACACTGAGGTTTTCTTCTTTCCGACATCTTATCTTGATAGGAAGGATAGCTGGAAGACATAACCCTGACTTGCTCCTGGTATTTTTACCCCTGGCTGGAGCAAGTTCAATTTAACGTGCTTTTAAAAAGTATCATTCAGCAGTCTGTAACTTCCTCTTCACCTTTGGCAGCAGGAGATCATTGAGAGAGAGGCAGGGGCAGAAAGAGACAGAGAGGTGCATGACGCGATCCGGTCGACCAAGAAATCGTAGTCTGTCTTCCAAAGCCGCTCTTTCTTGGGAAGCCTTGTGCAGCAGAGGTGGGCTTGCTTTGCGCTGGTGGTGCTGAGCCGACTCTTGATCGCTCAGCACTGTGCTTTCTCCTTGCAGAGGGCTTTCTCTTGGCTCCTGGTGTGGGAAGAGTGATCCTGTAAGTGCCGTGTAGGCATGGCACCCATCAGCAGTCCTCTGTGCTGTGGTTAAGGGAATCCACTGAGGCTGGATGCTCTCCTACTCCCTTTGGCAGGCGTATTTTGAGATTAAAGGGCATATTTCACAGAGCTTTGGTTTGCTGCTTCTTACCATCTCTTTGAAGTTCTGTGCAGAACTGCATCTCATTCTGACCTGCTCTGTTTCCTGTGCTGTCCCTGCTGTGAACTGGCCATGTGAACGTGTTTGGCAGGTGGTGACTAATCACCTGCCCATTTTAGGGTGGCATGAAATGAGTCTTTGGCTCCTGTGAACACCTGCAGTGGCCTGGCCTTTCAGCTGTGACTAGGGGAAAGTCCTTTGAGAATCCACATAGCTTTAAAAACCTTTTTGCTTGAGCCCTCCTCCTCTACCCAGCTTTACAGGATTGCCCTCGAGTCTAACCGTTGGTCTGTCTTTCTTTTCTGATCAGCTGGAAGTGAAGGTGGTCACTACTGAGAGAGCAAAGCATTTCTACAATGCCCAGGAGATTCCCGTCACTCTCTACAGCGATGAAGATGAGTGGCAGGTGAGTTGTTCTTCTTTCAGAGACTGCGAGGGCTTCTGTCCTGTCCCCGTTAGCCGCATGTTTTGTAATTCAAGTAGTTCTGTCATGCACTCGTGCCTTCTACTTCCAGAAGGCCAACGGGTCATGCTGCAGAGAAAAAGCAGGCACCCCGGGACATGCACTTAGTTGTTCAAGTGCTGAACAGCAAATAGAAGCGTTCCTCTAAGTTTCTTTGCAAGAGACCACATTCATTTTTTTTTTTTTTTAATCCTGGGCCAAGACTCCCTTCTTTGTTCTAATAATGTATGCTTTGGAATATGGCTTTCAAAGAATGTGGTTCCAACTGTGCTGTAAATGAGGATGAAAAGAAAGGCTGTCCTGCGTGTACCGGCGGATTTTGTACTTCCCTAGCAGCTTTGCAGCAGGCAGCGAGGGTAGAAGTGGTCTCTCACCACTCTGGACTCAGCTGCTATCTGCAGCTCTGCGAGGAGTATCAGGAAATGTCAAGAAAGCCGCTGCCGAGTCGCGGTGAAGGTGTTTGGTGCTTGTCAAGAGTCATACTTGTCACGAAGGCACTGGCTGAATTTTCCTTAACGCTGTGTATTCTGAATCTACAGACATTGCTGACATTCACAGAGCTACCCGCTCTGCTTTAAAACTCAGTCTGGTGTCTTGACTGGGCAGCCTTGTGCTGGTAAAGCCACCCTGGTGTAGCGGTGCAGACAGGGCCAGTATCTGGAGGTGTTGTGCACCCATGTGAGAGGTGGCTGGCACTTAGAGAGGCTCTCCCGGTGGAAGCGGTGTTTATCTCAAGAGGTGTCCACATCTGTGCTCGTGCGCCTACGTAGAAGAGCCGTTCCAGTAAGGGATAACTCAGTTGTCAGGGCTGTGAACACCCCTAGACCTTGTAAAAGGGCTTTTTCTCTTGACTACAGTTTTGCTGACGTGCTTTGAGAGTCCCTGAGTACGAAGAGGATCATTGTATAAACATCAGCCTTTGTTTTTCTGTACGTTTTGTCTCTACTTTGCAGTACCAATCAGAGCACGAAATGATCTGTTCTTTACCAGTGCTCCTGCCGATGCACTCGCACATGAGTGTTTTCTGTGGAGAGAGATGTACTAATGGCAAAGGCCAGGAAGTTTTCTGGCTGGTCTGGGAGATTGGTGGAGATCTGCTGAGTCTCAGGGTGCTACAGCTCCAGGCTTCTGAGGAAAAGGAATTCCTGAGGAACCCTGGGTGGGGTGATAGAAGAGGAGCAGGTCAGGCTTTGGGGTCTGCTGGCACACGGGAGAGCGGGCATGGAGAAGGGTGAGAAATGAGCACGCTTGGCATCTGTTTGTGAGGTATTTTGCTCTGAAAATAAAACTATGGTTTTCAGTGCTTCTAGGAAAAAAATTGAAGTGAGTGGAGGAGCTGGGAAAGGTGTCAGGGAGCACCAGCTTTCCGGGTGCTGTCTTTTTTTGTTGTGGTTTCCAGTGACTCAGAGAAAGAACAGTTTGTGGCCCTGATGCACCTCTCGCTGGCCTGTGGTTGTGTCTGTCCTCTGGGGATTAAGCGTCTGATGCTGTTTGCTGCTTCCCTTGACATTTTCCCAGTTAACCGTGGTCTTAAGAAAAGACTAAGGAGCAACTCAGAGCTTTAGTGGAAATAGAAATATTCATTTAGAGCCAAGAAAGGAGGGAAGTGTCCTGTTGGCTAAACCTCATCCATCCCAGAGAAAGCCAACAGGACTGTTCCCTACTGTAGTTCCGATGGTTTACTTTGCTGCCACGGGTGCGCTTAGGGGCGTGCGTGCTAACTGAAAAGTGACTTGTTGCGGTTAAGGGTCTATACCTCATTAAAAGCCAGCGGGCAGCTTCACTTCAGAGAAAAGTGAAGCTTGTAAATGCCACGTGTTCCTCGGGAAATGCGACCCCTGGTTTGGTCCTCCGCTCAGATGCGCTGCGTGTTGAGGGAGCTCTTGTGAACAGCTCTGAAGCGGAGCGGGGAATGTGAATGGGAAGTGGAGCTGGGGGGGAAGCTCTTTCCTGTGAGCTGAAATCTGTGGTTGTTGGACGTGTGAGTTGTCTTTGTGGGGAAAAGGATACCCATTTGTAGAGCACCGAGCACGTTGGTGCTGTCCGTTAACTGCGCTTCCGAAACGTAGCTGCAACACGGCCTTCGCTGGAGGAGGGGGAAATCAGAAAAGTGGGTGCTGGCTGCAGTCTCTGGCCCTCCACACTGTCAAATCTTGCTCGACGTGAGAGTAATTCTTTCCCCTTAAGTTTACGTGGTGGTTACTAATGTGAGATTGATAAGATGCCGTGCCGATTGTTCACCGCATTTGTTGTGAGGGTTCGGTAATCTCCGTCTTGTTGCATCCACAGCTGTGGAAAGGTCGTTTGGACCCGGTCCTGCACATCGAGCTCCGCCGGTGGGCTGACCTTATGTTAGTGGCACCTCTTGATGCAAACACGCTGGCAAAGCTCGCGAACGGCATCTGTGACAACCTGCTGGTGAGTAACCAGGGCGCTGCCTGAGAGTTCTCTCACCTCCCGGCGTTAGACTGTCTGACCTTTCTTTTATGGAAACTCTTGCGCTTCTGCAGCGTTGAGAACAGCGAGATTTGCATGTTCTGCTCCCACTTCATACGTTGTCTCTCTCTTCCTCCAGTATGGTTCCCCTATTCCTTCTCAAACAGTTGTGCTTTCCTTCCCTGACCCACATCCCGCACCACTCCTCAGCTCTGTCGCTCTCTTCCATTATGTCCCCCAGTCCCTGCTTTGTGCCATTCCTGCTTTTTCTGACACGTGGTATTTCTCTCTTTCTGCCTCCACCCTCTGTCCGTCATGCCTGTACACACACGCGCGTGCGCATACGCCCTTGCACTCACTTCTGAGTTCCTCTCTGCATTTTTTAGATGCAATCTGGAAAGACACCTGTGAGATCAGATAAAACTGTTTACTTCCTGCTACCTCACCTCCTCCCTCACCTAACTGCATAGCACAGAAATTCAAACGTGCTCGCTCTGACTTACCTTCCAGTTTCAGCTTTAGGGGATTTTGCTTGTTTGGGCTTGTTTTTCTAGTATTAAAGGTGCTCTGGCTTGGAGGCTGATCAGAAAGTGTATTAAAAGAGAATGAGCTTTTTTTTTGGGCGATGGGGAGCTTCAGCAAGGCTGAATGCTTTGTGTCCAGGCATTAGGTCTTTATTAGGAGAAGTCGTAAGCATTAAGCACCCAAAAGATCTGTCAGGAAGCTGTGGATCTGTGAATGTTGCTGTGGTGCATCACCCTTGAGTAATGCAAGGGGGCTAGAACTAGGAATGGAGGGCAGCGCATCATCTCTGGCCCGGGAGCCCTGCATAAAACCAGCTTGGCTGTTCAGGCAAGAGGGAGTGCGTATGAACGAACAAAATACGCCCAGAGCAACGGCCCTCATTTCTATGAGCAGATCGCTGGAGATGGGAGAGAAGCCAGAAGGAACTGTGGGGAGGGACAAGCAATGTCTTGTCCTTCTGGGTCCCCTTGCTACGATAGATGCGATGGGGGTAGGAGAGGGAAGAGCTCAGGAGGGATGTTAGGGACGCGTGGCTTCACGAAGTCTTTTCGGAGAGGAAGAGGTGCCTCCGGCAAGGGAAAGCAAGTGCTGGAGGTGCTGGCTGGCAAGTTACAACAGATTCTGGCAGACTTCCCTGTGCTGGGAAGGGTTCACATCCCAGGGCATAAAAAAGGATGGGCAGGGTTCTCCTAAGTGCTCTGTGATCTGAGCAGAGACGCCGCACCGGGGACTGGTGCTACCTGAGGAGCTCCTTTTGCATGATTTAAATGCTGCTAGGCCTCGGGAAAGTGATGGGTGTTGCATTAAGAGCAACCAGCATTTATCTTTTTAAGGACGTGAGGTGATACTGGGTTATCTGGAAGCTCTGTATTGCCAAGGAGTCAGATACGACTCCCTGCTACATGGTTTATAGTCTGCCAGCACCTCCTGCAACAGCCCAGATGTGTTTGTGTTATCCTCTGTTTGTATCCTGGAAGCGGCAGCGCTTCCCTTGTGAGGAGTTACGGATCCAGTTGGCATGCCGTTTAAAAAGGGACTCACTTGCCAACTTTTTGTGTTTAGTTCTACAGCTGGCTTATCTGAAGTGTTGCCTGGGGATTTCTCTTTAGCTGATACGATCTGTGGCCACCCCTCAGCTTCTCTGTCTCCCACACGGGTTGGCAGACTGCACGCGTGATGTTCCAGCTTGGTTTGCTCCAGCGATGGGGCTGCTTGCTTGGCCCCAAGCCGGAGAAGAATGGGATCTATCCTCTCTGTAGCCTCCCGCATCTTTCCTGCCTGTGGGAGAGGAGCTTTGCTGGAATGTAATACAAATTAGTAGCAGCCCTGCGGACCTGCCTGCGGGTTAGTCTGGCTGCGCTGACAGATTGAGGCTTTGGGGCTCCTAATGACACCCAGGCTGGCAAAGCGCCCCTGTGCGGCAAAGGGATAAGAAGGAATAAGGAAAGACAACCCCGTCTCAGAGCTGAACCTCTTGGCTTCTCTTACAGACTTGTGTCATCCGTGCTTGGGATCTGAGCAAACCTCTGCTTTTCTGCCCAGCTATGAACACGGCCATGTGGGAACATCCCATCACAGCTCAGCAGGTGGAGCAGCTGAAAGGCTTTGGCTACACAGAGATCCCCTGTGTGGTGAAGAAACTCGTGTGTGGAGATGAAGGTCAGCCCTTTTGCTTGTTTTCTGACTGGTTTCCTGCTTGTACCCTGAAGGGATGCGTGTTCTTTTGCTGTGTGGCCCTCAAGATGTTGAACTGTGGGGAGAAGGTGCTCGCCGCCAGGGTTTGTGCAAACAAACTGAAGCTTTGCCCTGTGCTAGCTGATATCTATTATTCTTGTTCATTAATTTTTAAGTAGCCTTAAGAGACTATCCAAGTCAGGCTTTCAAGTGAGCCGTTAGATAGGCCTGATATTTAAAAGAAGTACTCATTCAAGAAGAGAGTAGATCAAAGAGAAGGAAGGCTTTGTGGTGAGCGTTATCAGCCTGGGATTTGGGTGTCCTGACCTTGCCCTCTGCTGTGACTGTGGGTTGCTTTTATCATGCCTCAGTTCCTCATCTTTACCATAGGGATAATATCTTATCCCTGAGAGCAGACGGTGAGAATAAGCGCTTTGCAGACGTGGCCGAGGGTGTAGCTGGACACGCATTTAACATTTGTTGTTTGTTGCCCGGGTTACTCTTCAGCTTCCCAATCGAGTTTTGATTTGGGGTTTTGACAGCAGGCTTGTCTGTGACGTGAAGGAGCAGGGCAGGGAAAGTTGTCACACTCGGTTTCCAAAGACTTAACTCGAAGGGCGAGGAAATACAACTAAAATGGTCTCACTTGTATTTTAGGAGCTGCTTTAAATGGCGGTATTTTGGGAGGTTTTGAGAAGGGTTTTTATACAAACAATCGGGATGAATGGATTCGCTTTTTTTTATCAACATTTTCTTGGACAAATTGTCTGTAAAATGTCACCCAGTTCTAGCCACAATAGCAAATGTGTTATCACCTGCACGGTAGTATACTCCTGCTTTTGTTTTACAACCCCAACTCTATCTGGAATTTAACGCCTCTGTCAGATAGTTCGATAGACAGTCTGCAGGATGTTAAAATGTTCTTCATGGTTAAATTCTAGGGCTGGCTTAATTTCTGAATCCGTAGGTAGATGCAATGCTTCTAGAGAGTGTTTTTTTGGAGCTGAAGACTAAGAAATATTTACAGTTAGGTAAGTGTAGTCAAGTAACTCAGGCATCAGTTGAAATATCCTGGACAATTATGCTCCCGCTGGGATTTTAGACCTGATTACATCAAATTTTTTACGTACTTGTAATAATGTTAACGGAAAACGCCCAAAAGAGGTCATTCTGCGCAGACATTTTGGCAGAAGTGGAAAGGCCATCTGGCATAGCTTCTTTGTCCTTCATTTTTTCCCTTCATCTTTTTTTTTTTTTCCTACTTATTTAGGATCTCTATTCCTGTAGTAAACCACTGAGTGTCTCCTAATGGGTCATGTGCTTATACTTGCAGGTTCCTGCACCTGAGGCAGTGTGGTTGTTGTCATCCTTGTTTCGCAGATGGGGATCTGGGATGCAAAAGGGCCATGTGAGTTGACTCACTGGCGCAAAATGGATTAGAGTTGGGTGGTGAACCCGATTTCCATCTTCTGCTGCTCTGCCCTGCCCCTTTCCCGGGGGTTGCCGCCCTCGCGACGGGGATGTGTGAGCCACATGAGAAGCGGCATGTGAAGTGCTGTGGTTTTGTAGCTCCGAATGGCAAAGCAGAGCAGGGTTGTTCAGGAGTTGCCTCGTTACACCAGCACTCAGTTGGGAGCTGCTTCGTGTCCGGTTCAGCTGTCTCTACTGTCAGAGCAAACTCCTGAAGCAGCTTGTTGGAGAGGGACAGTACTGACATCTGGCACAGGAGCAGCCCCATCTCACTTGACTCTGCTTGTGTTTGTGACTTGGTTCATGACAAGATTTTCCTGTTGGCAAATGCCCAGATTTTCCTGGCAGTGTGGAGGAAAACTATGGCACAGCAAAGTTGTCGTGGTTTAACCCCAGTCATCAACTAAGCACCGCGCAGCTGCTCGCTTGCTCCCCTGCAGTGAGAGGGAATCGCAAGGGTAAAAGGGAGAAAACTCGTGAGCTGAGATAAAGATAGTTTAATAATTGCAATAAAATATAATAATAGTAATAATAATAAATTGTAATGAAAAGGAAAATAACAAAGAGAGAGAAATAAACCCCACAAAAGGCAAGTGATGCAAATGAAAACAATTGCTCGCCACTAACCGACCAATGCCCAGCCGGTCCTCACACAGCAGCCCCCCCGCCAACCTCTCCCCTAGTTTTATTGCTGAGCACGACATCATACGGTACGGCACAGGTATGGGACAGCCCTTCCGTCACTTGGGGTCGGCTGGCCCGGCTGTGTCCCCTCCCGATCACTTGTGCCCCCCCAGCCTGCTTGCTGGCGGGTGGTGTGAGGAGCAGAAAAAGCCTTGACTCTGTTTAAGTCCTCCTCAGCAATAACTAAACCATCCCTGTGTTATCAACACAGTTTCCAGCAGAAATCCAAAACGTAGCCACATACTAGCTGCTGTGGAGAAAATTCCAGCCGAAACCAACACAGCAGTAATGGACTCCATGTCCCTAAAGACCCAAGATGGTCTCCGCCGCTGACTTTTTCCTCTCTTCCTGTCTTTTTCAGGCCTTTTTACCCCAAGGCCTCTTCTTCCACAGTAATTTCGGTTTGTGGGTTTCATCCACAAAGGGGTTTGCCCAGCTTCCACCCAAGCAGCAGGTAGCAAAGCTCGCACATCTGGTACAGGACAAAAGAGATTCAGTTTGCACCAGTTTTGGCTGTTGAGGTTGTGGTTTGTCTTGCCGTAAGAGAGGTTTATCTTCCTCTGCTCATGTGGCTGGTCTCACCTGAAATGGGCCAGATCCTGACTGCCACCAACTTTCTGCATTACAAGCTTTACCTGATTAATTTTTCTTCCTTACTAAGTGGGTCTTTTAAGGCATAGAGTCCAGCTAAAAGAGAGTTAAACACACATGTTAAATAGACTTGATAATTAATAGGTTTCCGTGATCGGACAGCTAAATGTAAGCTACTGGCTGTTGGCCTTGATGGTATCCATGTGCTGTGATATAAAGAGAGCTTTGAGAGGTGCTGTACCACACGTGGGCCTGCAGCAATTTGCCTTTGCCAAAAAAAAAAAAGTTTTCATACTGCTAGTATCTTCACCATCCTTGGCTGAATTTCTAGAGCCTGGCACACTGGAAGATCGTCGCCAGTAGGCCTGTAAGACAGGCTCCTTAGCAAAATTTTGCTCTGCTAAACGTAAAAATCTAGCTGTGAATTGCCAAAGGTGTTGAGGAAGTGGGGGGTGGAGGGCAAAGGCAGGCCTTGGAAATGTTCTTGAAGGGTGTAGCTCTGCCAAACCGTGCAGAGGCAGCCAGGGAGTTTCTCGTCTTTAGCGGGACCTGACAGCTGCAGCTCTTCTCCTCGTGGTTAGGAGAGCAGAAGGGCCCAAATCTGTCTGCGACTCGTCCACAGGAGGCTTCAGAGCTCCCGGGATTTACAGGTCTGACGAAGACGTAGTGAGGAATGGGTCTTAGTTTGCAGGGAAACCCAATTTTCTTGACCTTCCAAAAGTACCATGCTTCATCGCAAGTCCTTAGTTATAACCAATTACACCACCTGTCCCGGACAAGGCTTGGGTGGCTCATCTGCCCTAGAAAACTGGGGGTCCAGGCAGAATCAGGGATGCGATCCGCCCACTGGAGAGCACCTTTCCCTGCTGGTCGGGATGGCCTGTCCCCTTCCCCTTCATCTCTTGCCTGCCCTCAAGTCGTTACTGTCCTTTGGACCCTGCAGGTTGAACTGTTCCATCTGTGTGCTCCCTAACCCAGTTGTGGAAGCAGACCAGAAAAAGAGGAAAACAAAGCCCTCCAGAGCTTATTTCTGATGACCAAATAAGCCACATATTTAAAATTATTAGAGCAAGTAGCCAGCAGGACAAATGATCAATAGAGATTCTACAAATGCCGGTGGGAGAAGCATCTTTCCTCGGCCCCAAGCAAATGACAAGAGTGAATGGACTGAGTTCTGAGTGCTGAGTTCACTACACGAGGTTGGACAAGATAATTTAATGATCTCTGGCCTTAAAATTCCAAACCTAAGTTTAAAAAGTACTTGAGGGAAGCAACAGCATGGTGTAGATTCGGTGTTCATCTGGCAATATTCACTAGATATTCAGCTAACCAGTCCAAAAGGAAAAGCTTTTACATTTTGTTCTGTCCGGTACTCGGTCTTCTCCAAGAATTACTCCCAAGATTCAAGCTGGTGCGAATCCAGGACAGCTTTCTCTAGCGTGGGTCTAACTGCGGAGTCATGGGAACAGTATGAATTCGGCAAGTCTTTTTTCTTTTTTTTTTTATAGGCAAGGCCATTTCAAAAAAGAGACTGAACACACGCAGTGTTTACACTGGAGAAAGGAGGTGAAACGGGGTATTTTGCTATTCATGTGCTTTTTGGGGGGCTTTTGCACGCTTGCCCCCAGAGCAGCGTGAGCCAAGATAGTAACTCCCCGTGCATTCAAGGTGCAGTCACCTCTGGAGATGATTCGGAACGTGAGGTACTTATTAAAGTCGTGTGCGTTGCCTTTTGAGGTTTCCCACCTCTCCATTGACCGAGGAGCTCGTGCTCCTGCTTAGACTTCCGAGTTAGGAGCCAAAACTGAGTGTGAATGTTTTTCTCGCTCTCTTTCCCTGACGGCATTCAACGGTGCCACAAAACTCCAGCAGAACATGGCTGGACTGAGCAGACCCTTTGGCCTCCGCGGTTGCTTTCTGTCGGGCGAGTCATAAAGAGACACGTGGGGATCCTTGGTGAGCTTTGCTGTGCTGCACCACCATTGTACGTCTCATTTTTCCGCAGCGGCGCCTGGAGAAGCGAGGAGGTGGGATGGGGGAAACACGCCGGCCTCGTGCCATCTCTGCGGGACCTGGATTTCACTGTGTGGTTTTGCTCTGTCCCTGCAGGTCGAGGTGCCATGGCAGAAGTGTGGACCATCGTGGAGAGCGTGAAAAGGATCCTTGAAGAACGGGACTTGCCAACGCAGAGCTGATGGTTTTGGCGTGTAAATTGTTATTTGTTTGCCTCCCTGATGATTTGAAGATAAAACCAACAGGAAGCTGAGTCGAGAGGGCATGCCTACCTGTAACGTGCTCTTCAACCGAAGGAAGGAGTGAAACGGTTGTCTTCCAGCTGGTGTCAAACTGAAATGTGGTACGTCGCAGCAGGGCTTTCAGAAACCAAAGCCAAGAATATGCTGCTTTAGTGTGGGGAAAACTCTGTGGTGTCTCGCAGAGAGGGAGTAACGTTCCCCTAGGCCGCTCGGCCCCCGGTATTTCACGTGCGCTCCTTTCCGAGGGGGCTGCAGGAGGAATCGCCGGTGTGGTTTGGAATCCAGCCGTTTCCTCGAAGGCTGCTAGAGAGGAGAGTGCTGTGCAAATCCTGGTGATGGGGATAACGCCAGCCCCTTCCAGCCTCTTGGTGTGGGGACATCCCTGCTCCCCAAACCCTGGTCTGTGGCCGTGCTGGCTTCACCTTCCCACCAGGAGTCACTGTCCAAAAAGCGTTTTCCCCTCCAGGAACTTAATAAAAAAGAGCTTTTAATTCTGCCCCTGAAGAATTGCCTCGTGTAGCTGCGCGGGGGGAGGTTGCGCCTAACATTGTTGCTAAATCGGTGCGTCTGCATGCTGTTTTTTATCAGAGATGGGGGAAAAAAATTGACCGAAAGAAGCTTAGCCTTTGCCCTTTTGTATCTGTTGACGGGATAGGGATGCAGACGTCAACTGTGAACCAAAATGATACCTGCCCATGTGGGTGCTCCAGTCAGGAAGTGAACAGGCTGGGCCCTTGTGGAAAGCCGGGGTGGGTGTTTCCCAAGGGAGTGAAGTCAAACTTTGCCTATGACAGGTCTTTTCAGCTTGAAAATTAACCGACTGGTACGAAAAAAATTGGGAAATCCTCTGACCCTATGGGCCAGACTGGCCAGGGCTCCCCCAGTCCAGCCTTTCCTTGGAAACGTGATCCTGCTTCTGAGGGGAATGGGAGCAAACTGGGGCTGTGGAACACGTCGCAGTAGCAGAGTGCTGCTGACCCAGGGAGTTTATTTTTAACTAGACCCAGTCAAATTTAAGGCCTTTGGTACAGAATGTGCATCCTGCCTGTGGGGGCAACCTTCAGACTGCTGCGCATGAGGGAGGAGATTATCGGGGTATGTTTGCTTTCCTTATCTATTCCACACAAATAAAAACCTCTGAACTTTCCCATTTTGGGCTCTTCCAGCGATGGAGAGCTGGGGATTCAGAGCTTCTGGGGAGCAAGTTGGGAAGAGCCTCGTGTGAGCAGAGCTTGTGGCTGGCATGAAGGGCCCTAGTGGTGCTGTGGTCGTCAGCTTTGCATTGTCCCACGAAGCCTTTGTGGTGCGACCGGCATCGTTTGCTGGTGTTGGTGTCCACCGAGCAGGGTATCTCGCTTTAACCTTCTTGAAGGCAGCAGAAGAGATGCCTCTTTGGTTTCCCGGAGTTTTGTAGTGAATGTTTTTTTTCTCCTCCTTTACAGAGAAATACGTGTTCTGGCAGTTGCGACTGTAGCTTGACCTTGGAGCTCTCGTTTTGGCTCTGCCATGGATATCTTGTGTGGTTGCGGTCGCTTATCCTTCCTCCTAATCCGCGACTTGGCGGTGCAGAAAATCTGACAATGAGGTTCCTCATACCAGGTCAAAACACCGTGTCCTTGATAGGTGGTCATCTCTTACAAATCTGGTTTGCTGGCTTAAGCCGCTCTGCAAGCGTTGGCAGGGAGTGTCTGGCTTCTCCTGGCACCGAAGAGCGGGCAAGGAGGTGTACAGCGAACGCTGCGGAGCGCAAGCTCTGAGAATTCAGCAGGAAGGGGGAATGGGGCCTTTCGAGATCCAGAATTTATGGCAGGTCGCTCGACAGCACGCAGAGCTGGCGTTTGTGATCAGAGCAGCAGCCTTAGTGGTGCTTTAGAGCTGTAAAGGCAGAAAGAAACTGCTAAGAAGTCAGATTTAGCCTTAAATTAGGCTTAAATTAAAGCTCGCAAGGAACTTGCAGATCCTTGAAAAAAAAAAAGGGAGTTAATTCTTCGTTCTGCAAACATGTAGGGCAGCAATAGGAATGTATGGCTGAACGGGGAATGAGGGGAGCGCTTCACAGCGGCCGAAAAACCCACAAAGAAAACTCCTCTATCCCGGTCTGTCTCGTCTTTGCAGCAAAACCGGGTACTGATTGTGCCGCTAAGTGATCCTCTGCGTAATTGCCGTGACTTCTAATTGCAGGCAGGTCGTGATAGCGTTACGGGTTGGGATAAACCTGTGCCCAAACCACCTTTCCTTCAGGGCAAATAGAAGAAAACAGTTAAGTTCCTTTTCGGAGGCAGAGGACTGAAGCAAGAGCAGCTTCCGCCCCTGTGCTGGCACGCGTCCCCACCCACGGCCAGGCAGGCGCCGGCAGCCTGCGGGCAGGAACGCTTCGCCGCCCGCTTGCCCTGGAAAAGCGGCATTCAGCGAAGCTGGGGGAAGCCCTGGCTGCCATGACACCAGTCATTTGATTTCGGAGGTGACGTTGGGACAGTGCCTCTCTAGGGCGAGGCTTGGGGCGGTGGGCGAAGGACCCCATCCCCAGCGTGTTCCAAACTGGGACTTTCTGCTTGGTAAATAGGCGCTGCCGGTCGTGCCGACGCCAGACCGGGACGGCCAGGCTCCAGCTAGCCACCGAGGTCAAAAGAGGTGTCAAGTGATGGCTTCCTCGAGGTGGACAGACCGACATTGCCGTCCCGCGCAGTTTTGTGTGTGTTTCAGGTTCGCGGAGGAGACCCGAGATGCTGCCTACATGCTTTTTCATTTCCTTCGGCTCTCCGGACTATAGGGATTCTTCCCCAAAAGCAGCGTCGGCAGCAGGGCAAGGGAGGGGATTCTGCCCCTCTGCTCCGCTCGGGGGAGACCCTACCTGGTATTCTGTGTCCAGTGCTGGGGGTCCCAACAGCAGAAGGACATGGAGCTGTTGGAGAGGGGCCAGAGGAGGCCCCGGAGATGCTGGGAGGGCTGGAGCCCCTCTGCTGTGAGGACAGGCTAGGAGAGCTGGGGGGTTCAGCCTGGAGAAGAGAAGGCTCCGGGGAGACCTTAGAGCCCCTTCCAGTATCTGAAAGGGGCTCCAGGAAAGCTGAGGAGGGACTCTGGATCAGGGAGTGGAGCCATAGGATGAGGAGGAACGGTTTTACACTGAAAGAGGGGAGATTTAGGTTAGATAGAAGGAAGAAATTTTTCCCCATGAGGCTGGTGAGCCCCTGGCTGGGGTTGCCCAGAGAAGCTGTGGCTGCCCCATCCCTGGAAACATTCCAGGCTGTGTTGGACGGGGCTTGGAGCAGCCTGCTCTAGCTGAAGATGTCCCTGCTTGTGGCAGGGGGGTTGGACGGGGTGGCCTTTAACAGTCCCTTCCCACCCAACCCATTCTGTGAGCCTATGGTTCTTTTTAAGCCATGTGCTGATTTTTTGTTTCGCTTTCCCATGAAACTCTCGGATGACCGAGGCAGCATCCCCGTGAAACCCGCCGTCGTTGCAGTTTCATTCATGCTGCTTAAAACTGTTTCTCTCAGCACTGGCTTGGGAGCGATAAACAGCTGGGACAAAAGCTCGGCCAAGGCAGCACCCTTCCTCTCTTTTCCTCGCCTGGGCTCGGACCTGACCCTGGGCATCCATTTCTCTGGCTGCTGCTTCCTTCCCCATCCCAAACGTGATGTCATCCCTTTGCTGCTTGGCTTCGTGAGGTGGAGGAGGAGGAGGAGGAGGAGGAGGGAGGTGCCGTGGGGCTGTTTTGCCTCTGTATGATCTGGCTCCAAGCGCGGTGCTTTGGTCAGGAGTTGCTTCCCCAGATGTCCCGTCCCTTTGCCGTCACTTGGGATGGGAGGTGCATCATCCCATCCCGCACCTTTCCCCTCGGAGCCTGCAGTGAGATGGTAGAAAAACTCAAATAACATTTAAAAAAAAAAAAAAAAAAAGGGAAAAAAACCTCCCTGTT
>VZSF01003263.1:5120-22530 GCA_013398295.1 Chionis minor | reverse complement strand
AAAAAAAAAAAAGGTGACAAAACCTCCCTGCTTTTAGACTTTACAAGCAGTCGTGTTTCCGCGGCGCGCCTGGCTTCCGGAGCCTGCCTGCATCGGCTTCGCGCCCCGGGCCTCCGGATTTGACACCTGGCTGCAGCGAGGCGGGTGGCAGGATTCGCACCTCCGCTGCCCGCCCGGCCCGCGGGGACGCCGCCGGCTTCGTGTCTTGGAAAGCGCGGGGCGGCAGGAAGAGGGTTGGTTTGGGGTTGGGGTTTTTTTTCGCCCGACCGCAGCGGGGCCAGCTGCTGGGAGAGGGCGGTGGCAAGTGAGAAGATGGGGGGTGCTTGCGCCGGTGGGCTTCCCTGGCTCCGGCAGAGTTACAAATACCCACATCGAGCCCTGAGAAGCGAAATCTTCCTTCTGAAAGGTTGACGTGGTGATTGTAAAACCGGTTGTAGGTTACAGTGAGACGGCAAGGCGGTAGCGGTGTGGGATTACTGTTAGTGCTGTTCTACTCTCGGGTCACAACCACTCCAGGCAGCGCTCTGGGCTTGGGGAAGAGCGGCTGGAAAGTTGCCCGGTGGAAAAGGACCTGGGAGTGTTGGTTGACAGCCAGTACGAGCCAGCAGAATGCCCAGGTGGCCAAGGCGGCCAACGGCATCTTGGCTTGTATCAGCAATGGTGAGGCCAGCAGGACTGGGACAGTGATTGTGCCCCTGTACTGGGCACTGGTGAGGCCCCACCTCAAATCCTGTGGACATTTTTGGGCCCCTCACTCCAAGAAGGACATGGAGGGGCTGGAGCGTGTCCAGAGAAGGGCAGCGGAGCTGGGGAGGGGGCTGGAGCACAAGTCTCCTGAGGAGCAGCTGAGGGACCTGGTCTTGTTCCACCTGGAGAAAAGGAGGCTGAGGGGAGACCTCCTCACTCCCTACAACTGCCTGAGAGAAGGGTGTAGCCAGGGGGGTACGGTCTCTTCTCCCAAGTAACAAGCAACAGGACAAGTTGCACTATGGAAGGTTTAGATTGGATATTAGGAACAATTTCTTCACCAAAAGGGTTATGAAGCATTGGAACAGGCTGCCCAGGGCAGTGGTGGAATTGCCATCCCTGGAGGTATTTCCCAGCCAGGCAGACGTGGTGCTGAGGGACACGGGTGGGTTGGGCAGTGTTGGGTTGATGGTTGGACTCCATGAGCTTAAAAGTCCCTTCCAACCCAGGCGATTCCATGATTCTGTGATCCTCTGCTTTCCCAAAGCCGAAGCCCCCAGCCCTCCCTGCTCCCCGTCCTCAGCCCGGCGACCCGCCATCTCCCTTAGGCTGATGGACAGGTACGGGGGGTTTTTCAGTGAAAAAGGGGAGGTGGTTCCTAGGTCTCAGGCTCCAAACCGCTGCTGTCAGCAAAGGAACTGCTGATCCGCCTTTTTGCAACCCGCTGCGTTGTAGAAAGCCGGCTTTGGGGCTGATCCCGTCCACTCTGAGCTCGCAGCGTGTCCCGTTCGAAGCCACTGTGGCAGAGCCAGGGGGGAGGGCTGGGAAAGATGCAGGCCGAGCACTGGCCGTGGGAGGGAGATCCCTGTAAAATCCTATATATTTGATTTTAACCTGCCCATCGGGGCTTCTGCAGAGCCGTCATGCCACCATCTTGCTTCCCTGTTAACCCTCCCTTGATCCAGGCGTAGGGGTTGGTGTCGCACGGACGGCGCCTGGCGTTGAAGCGGGGGGCAATGCCCCCATCTCCCCGACATCTCTCTTCCCACACTAATCCCGATGTAGCTGCAAATCCCGCTCCAATCCCTGCCAGTCTCTGGTCACGTTCAGCTGGTCCTGTAGTCCCGCGGGTGCCGTGGGCAGCCCCAAGGAGTCTCCCAGGCTCTCCGAGGCCTGTATCTCTGCCGGGGACACAGCTTGAGGTTTGCGGATTCGCTCTCCTTCCTGCTGGTTCATCCAGCCTCCTGCTCCCCTTCCCCTTGGCCGGCGGGTGTTTCTGCCGCCAGCGGAGCCGGAGGAAGGCATCCCAAGGGATCGCGGCGGTCCCGGCCTCTGCCCTGGTGGTTTTGCTTTCCATCTGCATCGGTTTTCCTGCCTCCCGAGTCGGGAGACGCTCGAAAGCAGCCGAGCCGCCCTCGGCCGGCGATAAGGATGGTGCCGAAGGAGCCGGCAGCGCTGGGCACAGACTCCCCGGCACCAGCTCCGCTGATAGCTTGGCTTCGGCGGTGACAACCTTGCAATTAAAACTTGCAGGTGTGGTGTTCTTGCCCTGGCCAGCAGCCTCGGTGGCTAGTTTAAAAATTGTTTCCAGGAGTAATTGAGCTTAATTAGAAGCTTGAATTCCCCCCCGGGGTGCTCTGCGGTTCAGGGCTTCTGTACTTGTCAGGAGTCGTGCAGGGGTTGATGGTGTTCGGAGATGTTCGGGATGGAGCCGGGGGGAGAAACCGTCCCGTGGGGACAGTCGTTCCCTGCTAGGTCTCACCCTGCTTGGGTTCCCGTGTGTGGGGTGTCGTGTTGTCCTTCAGGTGGAGGCTGGGGTTTGTCCCTCGGGGAATCCTGGCTTTGTCATTGCACCTCACTTTCCCGATTCTCTGGGGAGAAAACAAGAGGATGAAGGGGCCAGAACTGGCACAAAGCCTTTGTGCTCGCCGGGGAGATGAAGAATAAAGGTGACTTTTAGGCACGTAGTCGTCGCGGTTCAGATAAAATGAGTCGGCTCCTGCCCGCAGGCTCCTGGCCTCTCTGGAGGCAGGACAGGGAGTCAGGCTCTGCCGTGGAGACTCGGAAAACCAGGCTCCAAGGACACCCCAGCCCGGCGTGCTCCTCGCCCCCAGGACCGATGGCCTTCAGCAAGCCAGTGACAACCGGAGCCAGCTCCGGTGGGGAGCCCAGGGACCCACTCAGCCTCCCCCAGCACCAGCCCTGCCGACAGCAGGGGTAACCAGAAAATTCCCCCCCTCCGGCATCCTCCCTCCCAGCGCCGCCGGCACAGCGGGCGAGCGTGCCGGGACAGGCAGTGTGCCGCCCCGTCTTCCCACCGCTGAAAGGAGGGAAAGCAGAATTTGTGGCCTTAGGGGGACCAAGGGCAGTGAGAAAAGCTTAATAAAAGGGATTTCTTTTTGCGGGGCTCCTTGGATGGCTGGAATAGCCTTTCCCTGGGAAAGCTGTGCCCACGGAGTGGCTCGAATCCCTGTTGCCTGGCCCTGCTTTCTGTCTTGCTTCATCTAAATGGGTCGCTGGGGTGGTTTATAGCTTTGGAGGAATATGATTCATGAAGTCAAGTGTGATAAGGATGGGGGAAGAAAGAAAAGCCACGTCAGCTCGAAGGAATGCAGCCAGTAGAGCCCAGCCTGCGGCTGGCAGAAGCCCCAGGAGGGGGGAACAGGGCTAAAATGGGGCAAAACGTGCCTGGAAAAATAGCTGGGAACTGCCTGTCCCTGCTGCAGGAAAGCAGGGCTTGCTTCGCCCGGGCTCTCATCCCCCAAATCTCCTGCCGCTCTGAGGCCGTGGGACAGACAGCTCCAGGCAAACTCCTGGGGCAGGGGTCAGCCGAGCCGGGGGATGCTTCCAAACTGGAAGTCATTTTTGACCGGAGCTGCTGTTGCGTTTGCCCACTGCCGACTGTGCTCCGCAGCCCCTCCGTCCCTGTCTCCATCCCCAGGGCTTCAGCCACCCTCCAGACCACCGCGCCGCTTCCCCGAGGATAAGGAGCCGGCGTTGGGTCTGGGAACAACCTTGCAATGAGGGAAGCGTCGTCCCTTTTGTCCCCTCGCTCTGCCAGGTGGTGCCACGCGCCCGCCGGACACGTGGATGGGGAAGCCGACCCCTCCGCAAGCACATCACTACCTGGAAAAGGCAGAAAAATTCAGCTGCTGGCCACAGTGAGGGGAAAATAAAAGCCGATAAAGCCGTGGGTCTGCGGGTCGGAGAGACCTTCGGCTGCGGGATGGGTGTGCCGAGGCGCATGCAGACCTCTGCCCCTCGCTCTGCTGGGGGGGAACCTCGTGTCCCTGCCTGTCCCTGCAGCCTGCCCTCGCCGAAACCCCTGCATCCCGCCCATCCCGCACATCCCCACATCGGGGGCGAAATTGCTTTTAAGCAGAGGGATTTTCGCCGCAAGGGCAAAAGCCCCCGCCGTGCGGGCAGGGTGCGGCCGGCCACCAGGCTGGGGCAGCTGGAGCGCCCAGACGCCTCCAGGCAATGAACCCTGTGGGTCCTTCAGCGGAAAGTCAATATTGACCTTCGCCAGTGTTTGCATGCGTCGGCACTAAAATTACCAGAAACAGAATAAAGCTCCCCCCCCCCTCCACACACACACACTTCCCTGCAGTGCCCACTTTCTTCGTGGATTCTTTAAAATATATATATATAAAACCAGAATAATTGGATTTATTGGGGCTTTATTGGAAGTCAAAGGTGGGGGAAAAGCCATGGAGAAGCAGAGCTCCACCTTCTGCTCTGCTTCTTATTTCTCACCCCTCTCTTCTTCCCCTTACCCAGCGTCCATCCGCACCCAGGGCATCCACCCGCCCTCAGAGCATTCATCCTCCCCCAGAACATCTATCCCCTCCCAGAGCATCCATCCCCTCCCAGAGCATTCATCCTCCCCCGGGGCACCCATCCTGCCTCAGAGCATCCATCCTCCCCCAGGGCATCCATCCTCCCCCAGAGCATCCATCCTGCCCCGGGAGCATCCACCCTGCCCCTGCGTATCCATCTGCCCCCAGCGCATCCATCTGCCCCCAGAGCATTCATCCTCCCCTAGGGCATCCATCCTGCCCCAGCGCATTCATCCTGCCCCAAGAGCATCCATCTGCCCCCAAGAGCATCCACTCTGCCCCTGGGCATCCATCTGCTCCCAGAGAATCCACCCTCTGCCAGAGCATCCATCCTGCCCCAGCACATCCATCCCCCCCCCAGGGCATCTATCCTCCCCCAGGGCATCCATCCTGCCCCAGCGCATCCATCTGCCCCCAGAGNCCCAGCGCATCCATCCTGCCCCAGCACATCCATCTGCTCCCAGAGCATCCATCCTGCCCCAGCGCATCCATCCTGCCCCAGCACATCCATCCTGCCCCAGCGCATCCATCTGCCCCCAGCGCATCCATCCTCTCCCAGAGCATTCATCCTCCCCCAGAACATCTATCCCCTCCCAGAGCATCCATCCCCTCCCAGAGCATTCATCCTCCCCCGGGGCACCCATCCTGCCTCAGAGCATCCATCCTCCCCCAGGGCATCCATCCTCCCCCAGAGCATCCATCCTGCCCTGAGAGCATCCGTCCTGCCCCCAGAGCATCCATCCTCCCCCAGGGCATCCATCCTGCCCCAGCGCATCCATCCATCCCCAGAGCATCCATCCGAGCTGGAGCCCCGCAGAAGGAGAGATCCTGGCATGGCTGCAGCATCGTCCCCCAACCCCACCGTGTCCCCAGCTCCTGGGAGGGCAACGCGTCTCGGGAGGCGGGCAGAGCCCAGCGCGGGACATGGGAACCGGCGGCACCCCTGCGGTTTGGAAAATGGAAATAAAAGCTGAAGCGGTTTGAAGGCTCGGCCTGCAAAGGGGGAAGGTGGCGGGGGAGCGGAGGGGAACCAAAACCCACCGGTGGAGGAACAGGCGGAGGGGCGAAGGAGAAGTGAAAGCAGCTGTGATCACTGAAAGCCCCCACGTGAAGGAGTGGGAGCGCTATCTTTGGGGCTTTCACTTCCCTGTCTGGGCAGGTTTTCTTGGCTTCGGTCTATTTTCCCCCTCCCCTGCTCTCAGCTCGTAAATTCCTCCCTGGGGAGGGTGGGGTTGGTGCTGCGGGAGGTGGGCGCTCCACCTGCCGCGCAGAGGCTCCGAGAGGATCCAAGCTGGGGGCTGCGGAATATCCGTGGTGGTGGGGTTTGGGGGGTACCACCGAGCATCCCTGCCGTGGTGGCATTCGGGGATACCCCCCTCCTGCTGGAGAGATGGATGTGTCCAAGCTGCATCACTCCCCCCCTCCCCTCCATCCCCTTTCCGGAGGGGGACCCGCTGCCGGTCCCTGGTGCACAGGTGAATCTGCGTGTTTGGCCTCTAAATAAGGAGATATCTGAATATTTTAAGCAAATGGCATCTCCCATCAGCCCCTGCCCCCAAATATTTAATGCGGGACCAGCCGGAGCAGGGCGCTTTGGTAGCTGCCCCAGTTTACACCAGGCGCTGCAATAAAAGCCATTTTAATTCAAGATGAAATACCGTCACTAAGGGTTGAAAGAGCTGCCCGTCTGGTGTCGAGCGAGTGGGTTTCGTGGCTTTTCTTTCCCTCCAAAAATAAAAAGAGGGGAGGGATGGCCAAGACGTGATGCACTGGTGGTGCGGAGAGGCTCCAGCATGGGGCTGCTGTGGAAAATCAGTGTTCAGCGATGCTCCCCCTGAGCCATCCTTATCCCTGCAGCCTCCCTGCTTAGTTTAGGGTGGTGAAAGCCCGCAGGCGTGTGGATTTAAGCCCAATTAACAGTGCTGACTAAAACAGTGCATATTCCCCACCACCACCAGGGTCAGTGTGACTCGGCCGTGACCTTGGCTGGGGCGTTTGAGCGCTTTCTGCCCCGGGAAGAGCCCGCTGTCCTCTGCGGGACCCAAACCTGGGCTTAAAATTAAGCCTGGGATTAGAGGCTGTGCTGAAACCGGCCGGGGCGCGTCCCCACTGTCCTGACTCCGCAGAGCGGCGGCACGGGAAGTGGGGGGGCACCGAGGGCAGACAAGGGGGATGGGGACGTGGTGAGGGGTGAGCAGCGCCGGGGGAGGATGCTCTGGGATGGAGCAAGCCAAACTCCCGGCTTGCCCTGCCTCAAGGTGAGTCTTGCAAAACACGCTGCTTTTCCTTGGTGTTTTTCCTGGTTCCCGTTTACAGACGACGGCACCTTGCTCGCTCCGTCCTGCTAGCCTAAGGCGTGAAGGCCAAACCACCCCAAATCTTTAAGGTAAAGATAAGCATTCCCCAAACACAGGGTTTGGGGGGGAAAAAATCAACATCCATCCCACATACACCCATCGTTTTTAGCCTACTTCAGGATTTCTGCCTTTAAAACTGTCCCCATCCCTGCAAAACCTCGTGCTGAGCTCTCCCCAGGGATGTCTGCCCTCCGTTTAAAGCCTTGCTTTTTCTCTTCCCACTCCTCCATTAACGCTGCTTGGTTAATTTGGCCCCTGCGTTTCCTATATACCAGCCTTAAATCCCGTAATTAACAGCTCGACGCAGCCAATCCTATTCCAGTGGTGGAGGAACCGAGCTGGGGAAGGGATGCCAGCGGCTCCGTACAGGGAAGGGGATGCAGGAGGAAAGGGGCTGGGGGCTTCCCCTCTGAATTCAACCAACCCACGAAAGAATAATGTAATTAATGGTAGAAAAGTTAACGCCACTCCCTGAAACTCAACGGCTTTCATCCCGCGGGAGCTCGGCAGCTAGATCACAGGCGTCGCTGGGTCAGATGCTCTGGAGCGCTTCCAGACCTGGCCGGCATTTAAATAGAAAGGTTACGTACCTGGGGAGATTTATTTCATCTTTTAATTGGTTGTTTGTTTACATGACTGGGGAGCTTTTTGCTAATGTTTGCTTTGCTGGCTCACTCAGCTGCTGAAAATCCCGGCTGGCCGCGTCCCAGCCCGGCCGGTGTGCCGGGATCGGCTGCCTCTCAGCTCCAGCTCCTCGGCTTTTCCCGGCGAGTCCCGGTGCTTCCCCGGGAGCCCTTCCCAGCCTTGCTCCGCAGGCGTCACCAAATCCTCCCGGAGCCGGCACCTCTCCCATCACAGCCTCGAGGGTGTGAGGGTGGGAAGGTCCAGAAGTGGGTCCCCCACCCCAGCATCTCCCATTCCCTTCTCTCTTGGGCAGACTGGTGGAAAATGGGAGCAGGGTCCCTCCTGGCCGCGGAGGTGGTGGAGACAGACCCCCCCCTTCAGCCAGGCTCTGGGGATGCCCCTCTCCCAAGCATCCTGCCAGGCCCAGCAGGAAACGAGGTGTAAACCAGCACGGTTATGGGTTTCGTTTTTACCAAACATGCGGTAGGGTCTCGGTGCTCCGCCGGTCTCGATCCCCGCAAAGCTTTGGTGGAAAAATCAGTTTTCTTCCACTGCGGCTCTAAGGAAAAGAGCGTTGGAAACAGCCGGCGAAGTGCAACGCTTCTCTCCTAACTCCTCTCTTGGGTTTTTTATCCCATTTTACCTCAATTTTCCCCTTTCCCACGAGCGGCGGGACTGTCCTGGCAGGCATGCCGGGATGATGGGAGCCCGACAGCCATGTAGGTGGATGGCTGTGGTGCGAGGCGCCCTCGGACACGCCGGCAGAGCCGGTGGATGACGGCAGACGGCTTCCTCCACCGCGTCCATGTGGGGCAACTGGTGTGGTGCTGGGGGTCCTCTTTCCCTGCCCACCCCAGCCCAGGAGCCAGCAGATCCTTATCTGGCTCGGCGTGCCTCCCCAGAGGGGAGAAGGGAAGCGATGCTCCCTGGCCCGGCCCGTGCCGATAAGGAGCAGCCACCCAGCCGGATCAGCGGGGAGAGCTTGGAAGGAGCTGCCTGGGGGGTGACAGGGAAGCCGCAGATAAAGGGGATGGGGATTCACACCCAGGATGAGCTGGCGCTGGCAAGAGCCCCCAGAAATTAGGAAGGCCAAGGTCAGCCTTTCCAAGGACGGCAGGTTTGCTACTGGCTGATGGCCACCTTCCCGGCCGGGCAGCTTGCCCGCTCCTTCGCCGGCTCCTGCCCGTGCTCATGGAACCGGTGCCGGCAGCAGCCACGTGCGTTTGGGAGGAGCTGATGGGTGTCGCTGCAGGAATGTGGGGGTTTGGGGGTATTTTTTCGCGGGTTTTTTGGGGGGGGGTTTTTTTTGGGTTACAAATGTGTTAATGTCTGTTTTGCGCAATCGATCCGTTTCTCAATCTTTGCTGCCTGCAAACGACTGCAAATGAACGCCTGTTGCTTAACTGGGAAAATCGGAGCTATCTCTGCTCCCCCAGCCGCTCATGGCCAGCTCTTCTCCTTCTTCCCACCAAAGCCTGCATTAATAACGATAATTGAAGCCGTGCCTGAGAGCTGTTGATCGATTTATCCTCTGTGATTTCTTTTTTTGCTTGTGGGCTTCTAACTGCTTCTCGCAGGTGGTACGAAGATGTGTTTCCAGGTGACTTGGAGGAGGAGCTCCCCAGGTGGGGAGGAAGATGATGGGGATATTGGGAATGGCACCATCTGATGACCAGCCTGTGCTTAATGTGTAGGCTGGGATGGTGCCTCCGAGCTTTGGTCCGTATGGCCATGGAGTTGGCTACAGGGCATCCCGTATGACGCTTCAGGTGGGTTTTGTGGTGGATTTTGCGACTGCGGAAAACAGGGAGAGCTCAGCCAGGATTTCCCTGAGCTGGGATTTACATGCACGACCTGCCAACTGATGAAAGGGCTGGAAAACCAAGGACCTGCCATGCCTTGCAGAGCACCCCCCTTCTCCCCAGGGCTTCTTCAAGCAAAGCCCAGCCCGCTAATTGCCTTTCTGGGGACAAAGCTTGTGTGTTTGGGTTTTGTTAGTGTCACACCCAGCTCAGAAGTGGTGGGAGGGACTGTGACTCAGATTCGCAAATCTCCAGCGGCGTGGACTAAGCTGAGACGACTCTCAAGGTCCGCACACAAACATTTATTAGCTTGACTAGGGCCACAATAGTTGGCATTATTTGCTTAACTCTAAGAGAAAAGAGAAAATAGAGAGAGAAAGAGAGAGAGGTCACCGGTCCTGGTTCCAGTGTTGGTCCAGCCAACGGGGGGGTCTCTGGTTGGTAGCAGCGCTCTTCTCTTCATTCCCCATAGAAGAAATTCTCCCCACCACCAGCTAGGGGCACTTATCTTCCCCTTTTATCTTCACCTTATCGGTACAACCCACCCCACTATTACAGTCTCAGGTTTCCCCCCTCCTCAGGTGGGATGGAGTGTGGTTTGGGTGGGGGCATGGGTGCTATAGTCAACCATAACCGAGGCATCAGACAATGATGGTCTCAAAACAGAGAATTAAGAAGCTTCACAAGTTGAGCAGACCATTTGGCTTCCAAAAGGTTTCCCCCTTTCTCTGTTATTCAGAGGAGTTTCTCCCCACCCAAGTCACCCAAGTCACCCAAGAGATAAGCCGGTGTCAGCCTTATCAGTTCTTTGGGAGCAAGGCGGGAATCATCTTCATTTCAAGGTACTTGGGAGTGTTTGAGACATTCAGAAAGATTCTGAAGGCCTCCACCTCCACCCCCTTTATCTCTCCTCAGGCTCTTCTCTCAGTCTTTGTTTTGGGGAGTTCACAAGTCGTCTCTTACCGTTAGCACCTGATGCATGGAGGTGCCCATTGCGGGTGGCATCATGGTACCCAAGAGCACCCTGGGAAGCCTGGTGTCCTTCCATGGTGGCGTGGAAGGGTTCTGCTTTATGTTTTAGCAACCAGAAACCAGGGTCTGGGTGTAGGACACCTCGCCAGGGCTTTCCGCCTGGTTTCTTAAGTCATGGGCACCTTCTGTAGCCGTGTTATCAACGTGCCCCAGTGGCTTTCAGACCACCAGCCAGGCTGACCAAGTCCCCAGGGGTGACAGGGGTGAAGCTCCTAGTGGTGTTAGCTGCTCTCCATCGGCCATGGGTGAGAGCCAGAGCTTGGTGCACCTCCCACGGCTTTGCCTGGCTGCTCGCCGAGGTGGCCAGGGGCGTCGAAAGAGCAGCCCTTCCAGCCAGCTGTGGTCCCACCTTGTTTGGCCCTAGATGACACCTTGCCAGGACCCACACACAGCTCCTCATCCAGGTTAGTGCCAGTGCAGAGCTCCTGCCTGCCCGCTGTGATGGGGACGTGAGGGATGGCCAGCATGTGGGTGCCTCCATGGGGACACCGAGCACACCAGCGGCGTTGTCGGGAATATAACGGCAAGAAACGGAGAGTGAAGCCAGGGCTGGCCAAAACTTGTCCTCTCCAGTACATCTCTCCAGCAGCTTCTCAAGAGCAACACTCAGCGGGATGGTGCAATCAAAGCGCTTGACCAAGCAAATACCTGGTTTGGGGTTTGTATTGCAGTGAGAATCAAAGGAAAGGCGTAACTGCAGGTGATGCGAAATGGCAAAGAGAGATAATAAATAAATAGGGGAGGTAATTAGAGGTCAGGCATTCTAGAGGGCTTCTAACATGTGGGTCTCACCTTGGTGGTGGGAATGTCACAGGCAGGTCCCAGCCCTCACAGGTGCAGTCATGTCGCTTGCCCTGCTGCAGGGCTGGCTTAGCTGCGCCTGGGAGGACACAGGGTTCGGGATGGTTGCCACGTCTCTGGCTGCCGAACGGAGCGAAAGGAGAACTGGCAAAGCAGGAAAAGCTCATAAGGAAGCAAGAGGAGGAGGAGGAGACCCCTGGGTGTCATCAAGGCAACTGCTTCAAGCCTGGCTGATGCAAGGTGAGCCCTTTCAAAGGCTGCCCAGCTCGGCTCCGACCCTGGTGGGGCTGGATGCAGCCTGACCAGTCCTGGGAAGTCCCCGGGGACTTTGGTGGCACGGAGGCCAGCTGCCAGCTGGAGCTGGGGAGTCACCCAGCCCAGGGAGAGAGGCTGAGCTGGGGCCAAGCCGTGCTTCCCTGAAGGCATCAGGTGGGAAGGGCTGATCCTGCCGCTGGAGATCAGACAGCAGCAGGTATCCCTGAGGGAGGGCTCAGCTGGGGCTAAGCCTCCTCATGACGGGTTTCCATGACCTGTAAGATGATGAGGACATGGGTACCGGGAGGAGGAGGTACTGGGCAGAGGGCCATTTCAGCCCTGAGCAGCCATCCCTCTCCACTACCCGGGGTGGTAAAGCCATCCTGGCACCAGGAGCATGGCTTGTCCCACCACGACCTCGTTTTAACCATCTTCCCTGAGGATTTTCACAATAACAGCTCTGCTGAGGGAACCTGGGGACCAGCAGGTGATCCCAAAAGCCCCCATCCCAGTCACAGAGGGATGGAGAAGGAGAGCTTGAACTTCAGAGCACTTGGCTGGTGGTACCTCCTCTCCCGTAACAGGCTGGAGAAGGTCCCACAGCCCCAGCTTTGGGCCCACATCTAGAAATGCTGTGGCGGGCACAGCCAAGAGCTTCACTCGTTATTACATTTTCTTTTCTTTTTTCCTTCCCAGGCGCTGAAAATTGCTGTGTGGGAAGAAGGGGATTTGGAGGCGATGAAAGGCTTTGCCGTGTTTGCCAAACAAATCTTTTCTTTTTGTGGGCACCAAAAAAAAACACCTGGGCTTGCCCTTCCTGGCTGGAAGAGCACACTCCCCCAAAAACTGTTCAAAAATACTAACAAAAATCGGTAGTTCCAGGAGAAAACTAGGAAGGCTGGAGGTGCAGAGCCATCGGAGCGGAGGGGAGGAACCAGGCTCAGCCATCCTATGTATGTGATGTCCATGTGCCGCTTCTGTCCCAGCCAAAGGGATTTTCCAGTGACCTGGATATAAACAGGCACACTCCATCCCTCCCACTGGTCCTGGCTTAGCCGCCCTCCAGCCCTGCAGCACAGGAACCAGGCCGGGTGAGCACCCCTGAGCCCGGAGACATCCGCTCAGCCCTTGGAAAGAGCCCAAGGGGGTCCCACACCTTCCTTGCTGCACCTTCTAATGAGGGAAATGCCCCCAGGGATTGGGAGGCATCAAAGGATGCAGGTGCGAGTCCCGCGGGGAACCGCACCGGGAAGGATGCTCCCAGGTGGCGGGAATGCTGCGCCCGAGCCGAGACCAACGCCCGAGTCTCAGCTTCTCGGTTTGCATGGTGAAATCAGGGGTTTCCCGTGACAGCGATGGTCTCCTCTGCATCCTTGGAGGAGCAGTGTCTCGCCCGGCTGGAGTTGTGGTCTGTGAGTCACAGCCTGGTTAGCAGAAAGGAGATCTTCAGGGCTTGCTCCCTGCTCATCCATCCATCCATCCATCCATCCATCCATCCATCCATCCATCCATCCATCCCTCCCTCCCTCCCTTCTTCCCTCCCTCCATCCCCAAGACGTTGCACCAAACCCAGTCTTTCGCAAAACCTGCAGCCGCAAGTTGAAACCTGGCGGCTTGTTGGCCCCTCGGCATTTCTTTCCCGTTGCCATTGGCGAGGCCCTCGGTTGGGTTTTTCAGGCCGGTTGAAGTCACTGCGCGTCATTGATCTCGGTTTATCTGCTTCTTTGTGCCGTTTGGGATGTATTTGTAGCTCCTCGTGATGCTTCTGAGGAGCAAAGCCCAGGCAGATGTTGGGCTGCAAAAACCCCCTCTCCCATGGGCTGCCATGGACAGATCTCTCCAGAGGAGCATTTCTAAGGGAAATGCAGATCTATTTGGTTTTAACAGCTTCCTGTTTCTTTTCTTAAATGATCCAGCTGCCGCTTCCAGGCGTTTCAGCCCCAGCAGCATCCCGTGGCGAGGAGTTCCCCAGCTGAACGCGCAGCCTTAGCTCACCTCTGCCGGGGCAGGGACCCGGCACCGGAGCATTGCCGGTAATTTTCCACCCGACTCCGCGCTGTGGAAATACACCCAGGCACGGAAAAAGCCTGGAAGGGAATAAAGAAGATACTTGGCCAACACGGCTTGGCCGGCTCCCAAGTCAAGGAACGGCTTCAGGTTCATCTCCAGCTCCCCGGCAGCCTGGCAGGCTCAGCTGCCTTGGCTCTGCAGGGGCCGCCGGCTCTCCGGGGCCTGATTCTGCGGCACAACCTCCCCCCCCCATCCCCCCCCTCCACTCTATATAGGGGACAGGCCAGCTGCATTTTGCCAGGCAGCTGCCGTGCCAAATCCCTCAGCGCTCCTGCTCCGACAGCTCCCTGCACCCGTGGGTTCGGTGCCAGACGAAAAGGAGGGGGGGGAAAAATGGACTTTTTGGGGTTGTTTGTGGTTTGGGTTTTGTTGGGTTTTGGCTTTGTTTTTTTTTTTTCTTCATTCTCGCTACAAAGCAAATAGGCTTGAGAGCTGCCTGGGGAAGGAGACAAAAAAAATTTGGCTCTTCCGGCAGCCAAGCCCCACCAGAGGCCGTGGGGAGGGCAGAGCATGCGGAAGGCTCGGGGGCGGCAGGGATGTGGCGGTGGGAGGAAGGGGGGAGCACTCCCTTTACGAGACCATAATGGCCCCAGCTAAAAAACCACGTTAGCCCAATGGGTGAAATGAGGTTTTTATGAGGGCAAGAAGGTGTTTCGGCGTGCCAGGGTGGTAATTAAGTGCCTGGGGCTCTGTGAGGAGCTGCTCGTTCTCCTGCTGTAATATGTCCCCAACCCGGGCAAGAGGGTCCGGAACGTTTCCCAACCTCCCCGCACTAATCCGGCTTAGCTCACCCGTCCGGCAATAACCACCGGGAGCCATCCCCACCTCCCATCGCCAGCAGCTGGAGAGCACGAGATGTTCCCAGACAAGCCTCCCCACACCCTGCGCCTTCCCCGGCAAACAAGGGAGGCATCCCAATATCCCACAAGCATCCTTCCCCTGGCAGCTCCCTGTGGCAAACGCCCTTGGAGAGCCGCCGTCCCCTGCCCGCCTCCGGGAAAACTCTGTGACGAAACGGGCTGGGAAAGAGATACCAGGGGCAGACATGACCAAGGTCTGTCATATCACCATGAGCCCAGAGAAGATAAACGAGGAGGTAGTTACTGGCTGCCTTTTGTTGTGTAAAAACTAAGGCCGTCAAACCCATCCGGCAGCCGGCACGTTCAAAGCAACCCAAAGGTGATGCTTCTCCATAGGGATTAAGCCGTGGAGCCCTTTGCCGCAGGGCAGCGTGATGCAGGAGGCTGAGGGTGGCTTCAGAAAGCAATTCCTGGAAGAGGAAGCCACCCAGGACTCAAGGACCATCGCCACCTCGCTCTGCTGGGTGCCAAAAGGGGTGTAGAAGTAACTTCTGTTCGCTGAGGTCTTATGTTTTCCCTTGGTCATCTGTGCCGGGTTGGGGAGCTGAAAGAAAACCCACCAAAAACCCACCGGCGAGGTGGGGGATGCATCTGCTCAGCCATGCTGACACCATGGTCCAAGCCACGGAGCTGCAGTTAGTCCCTGGGGACATGTTGGCCAAGGGTGGGCTAAGTCCTGGGTCAGGGCTTGCAGCCCTGAGCGGGGTGGGGAGCAGGGGAGGGGTTGTTTGTTGCTGGTGGAGGTGGGGGAATGGAGATATCCCCATTCCCAAGGTGGCCGGAGGGAGCTGGCGCCGCCGGGATTTCGCCCCACGGGAAGGAATGACTCAGCCGGTGCCAGTCACAGGAGCAACCACAAGGATGGGTTATCAGTGGAAAATCTGTCTCGTGAGGGCATCAAAGCAGCGCCTTGTGTGCCAAAACGGAGGGGGAGGGAGAGGAGAAGAGGACAAAGAGCTGCTGTGCCAGGGTGAGGAGGGTTTTGTGGCCACCATCCCCCAGCTGGGACGGTGCAAAAGCGGGGTTGAAAGCCCCATGTCCTTCCACTGAAGAGCTCCTCCTGCCCATCCCGACGAGCCAAGGGCTGGGTGAGCCGGGAGAGGAAGGTCTCGCTCTCCGAGAGCCCCACCGAAGCCAAGGCAGAGCCAGGCTCCGTCTGCGTTATTCACCTTGAAACTATGTGAGTAAACAGAGAAGTCTCCTCTTCCTGGTCCCACCTTGGCAATTAAGCCGCGTTTCTGCAGGCTGCAGGAGACGAACCCTAATCCACCCCGGCAGATAAAGGGGATGGTCTTGCTGTCTCCTCCGGCGGGACTGCGAGACAAACCACCCAGGAGCAGAAAACCGCCCCGCTAACAGTTCATCTCCTGTGACATCCCCTCCTGCATGGAGCTCCTGGAAAAGACGTCCCACCAGGAGGAAGGCAGCCTTTTCCCACCCGCTCAGACGTTTTTATTGCCTGTATCGCACTCAGTTTTGGTGGCTCAGGAGCGGCAACACTCCCAACTTGCTCTGTGGTGGGAGAAGTGGACCAAACTGATAAAAGCCCAGCTGGGAGACCCGGCACCAGCCCTGAGGAAGAAGAAGAGATGATCTCCACAAGAGAGGGACCTCCCTGCTAGCACAGAAAAAGCCGCTGAGTTTAAAGACTTTGGGAGCATCTCGGTGTGTCCGTGGGAGTCCCGTGTGGGCTGGATGGGTGGGAGGCAGCTCACGGGTTGGGGGTGTGAGTGGCGCAATGGGTTGATAGATGCAGGCTGGGCCCCAGGGACCACCCAAGCACAGAGACATCAGAGGTAACCGATGGAGAATGGAGCCTTGTAGCCATTTCCCACGCCGGGAACCACTCAGGAATAAATCCACAAGCTGCTCCTGGCCTGGTACCTACGGCAGCATATGCGCCACCCCCCTGGCAGGCGCAATTCGGCATCCTCGGCGTTCGCTGCTGGAAAACTCTTCCAAACCAAACCCACCGAAGGAGTCCCACCTCACCGATCCGCTGCGCTGGCCGCAGGCTGCACCGGGGCTGGGAGCCGGGTGGAGTTGGAAATGGGGTGGAGCTGGAAATCAGCCCCTTTATTTTTACAGCTCTCGCCAGTTGACCCTTCAGCCAGCTCAGCTCCTGGGCACCTTCGCCCCCTAAACTCACCGATGATTGTCCATGGAAGGGAAGGAAGCGGATGGGCACGGGCAGGTTGGGGGTGTGAGCAGGGTGGATGGGTCTGGGGTGGTCTGGAGCTACTGGGGAGCAGCTCCTGGGCTGGGGAGCGGAATGCCCAGGCTGTTGGGCCGTAGTCTGCCCCATCGACTTCTGCCTCCGTCCCCGTGTCCCGTGGTTCCCAATCGGTGGCTCCACGCCGGCTGCCATCCCCTGTGTACCCTGGCTGTGTAAGCCAGGCTGCTGAGGTGCAGAAGGCACCCGTGATCCTGCTGCTGGTTGGGAAGTGCCAGAGATGCTCCCACCTCTTCCGTGCCCCTCTGCCTGCCTTACCAGAGGAGGTGTCACCATCTCCTGTGCCCCGACGGCAGCGAAGAGCTGAAAAACCTCCAGCCCGGCTGGCAGAGGCCACCTCCATCCTCCATTCTCCATGGAGAAAGCCACCGACTGCTTGCTCTCTGGACCCTTGCGACTCCATTTTCCCTTGCGCTGAGCACCAGTCCTGCCTGGAATGAAGGAGCCTCCATTCTTGGTGAGGCCGTTTTGCACAGTAGCATGGGGTCTGGTCCAGGCAAAGGGAGGATGTTCGGCTCCATCAGCTCCATGGAGAGGCCAGTCCCTTGGTCCATCCATCCTCTCCCTGGGCACTGCGCAAGCTGGAGTTGCCTCCTTACCCATCCCATCAAGTTCATTTGTGGCTATAGGTGGCATTTCTGAGGCAGCCAAAACCACAAGTTTAGCAAGAAATGCAACCCCCAGTTGCTCTTGAGAGTGTGGAAGGAGTCGGGGAGGTTGAGGGTTTCTCTTTGGGAGCGAGCTGGGCAGGCACACTGCGGCCACAGGTGGGAGGAGAAGGGGAGGAAGGTCCACGTGTCGCTGAAGTTCAAACCGGGTGACCTCAACCAGAGAGGGAAAAAAAAAAAAA